>CM064579.1:18534098-18971598 GCA_032716605.1 Paralithodes platypus | reverse complement strand
CATGTGTTATACACTCACTTAAATATATACGTGTAAGCTAGACTCACTCTCATGTTATATGCCCACTCTTTTTATTAATGTCCTATCACTTTAACTGTCATATTTGACCCCCCCCCCCATCCCATCAGCACTCTAAGATATATATATATTTATATATATATATATATATAGGATAAGGATGGAAAAGATGCCTGGAAACATCTTGAAATTTATTTTCGAATTTTCGGCACCTCACGGAGTCATGTTCAGGTGCAATACAGAACCTAAAATAGAGTATACACTCTTGAATCATACAAAAGAACGGGTTCTAAATGTTTTGAATATTTGTATATAAAGACAACGAATACTCGACGTGCATAGTGCAGCTAATCAATGAATATTTAAAACAATTGAGTTTACAAATTAGGAACTTATCTATGCAAATAAGGTAAATAAATTAAACAAAAATAAGCTAGGATTGAACACTAATTCCAATCAGAGAAGGCAAAATTACTTAAGTGAGATTCCCAGTTTAAATCTAAAACAAAACATCAGTAAGTTACTCAGAAACTTGTCCACGAAACAAAAGGGTTTCAGCAATACGATTCTACATGAAACCACATTAAAAGTTACCAAAATAACGTTAAACAAACAGTACTATAAATACTAATACAAATGTCTACACAATATTATCAACAACCAACTCACACTTAGGACAAAAATCAATTTCACTCATCTAACTATACTACTTATGCTGAAAATAAATAATCAATCATACACAAAACTTACCCAAACTCGGGGGATACTGACGTAAGGGATCTACAAGGACAAGTGACCAATGTCACTTGGTCACTTGTCCTTGTTGATCCCTTGTCCTTGTTGGTCTTACCCATCTCCCTTCACTATAAAAACTCCCCTTACACCCAAGTCAATCCTGTACTCTATAACCAAGTTCATAGACTTATTTGTGGTCAAGCCACATAACTACTTTTAGTCTTAATCTCCAGACTGAGTTTATAACCCTACTAACTCATCCATAACCAGTTAGGAGTATATCTAAACTGTATTGTGTTACTCAATATAATAAGTTTCCATATAATTCAGTTTCCATTATTCCTTATATATATATTGTTGACATATATATTCCCTCAGCATAAGCTATTTGTGTGCGACATGAGCTTATACAGAGATCCTGAGCTAAAGAAGGTATACATGCCTAAAAGGAGAGTGTGGCTGCTGAAGAACAAGGGAGTTAGGGATAGGTTTCATAGGGAACTGGAGGAAATTAATAGAAATAAGGAAGCTAGGCCTAGCGATGTAAATAGTCAATGGAGTTTCCTTAAGCATAGCCTTCTCGCTGCCACTGACAAAGTCTGTGGGAAAACAAAGGGTCACCTCCTGGTGGTGGAACAATTAGCTAGAACATGCTGTGAAAGATAAAAGGAGATGCTTCAAAGCATGGAAGAAGGGAGGCAGTAAGGAGGAATACCAGGCAGCTAAACGAACTGCCAGAAGAGTTATTTACAATGCTAAAAAAGGCAGTAAGGACCTGGTCCTCGAACAAGTGTGTAACACTGACAATCCCAATTGGATCTTCAACCTAGCTAGGCGAGTTAAAAATGGCAGTAGGGATATAATAGGTGAACAGTGTGTTAGAAACGACAATGGGAAGATTATGTATGCAGAAGATGAAATCAGAGAAGCATGGAAGGCACACTATGAACGATTGCTAAATGTAGAGTTTGAATGAGATAAGGAACAGATTAGTATCGAAAAAACAATATCTTTGACAGCACCAGCTGTAGTGAGCAACGCATTCAATAAAATGAAGGATGGTAAAGCTCCAGGGTGCTCTGACATTGTTGCTGAGATGAGAAAAGCCTTAGGGGAGACTGGTATCAGCTTAGTAACTGAGATGATAAACACCATTATTAAAGATGAGAAAATCCCCGAGGATTGGCACAAAAGTGTAATAGTAAATATATACAAATTCCAAAGGAAAAGGGGATGAGCTAGATAGGGGCCTGAAAATGCTTGACCAAATCATGAAGGTCTATGAGAGAGTCTTTGAGGGTTTGATCAGGCAAAGCATGTTCATTGATGATTTGCAGTTTGGTTTTATGCCAGGACGTGGTACAACCGATGCTATCTTAATAGTCAGGCAGATACAGGAAGGATACTTACTAAAAACAGGGATCTTTACTTTGTGTTTGTAGACCTGGAGAAGGCCTTTGACAGGGTGCCTAGAGATGTTGTGCAGTTGGCTATAAGGAAACTTGATGTGGAAGAGTGGCTGGTGCGTGTGATAATGAAGATGTATGAGGATTCGCGAACTGCGGTGAGGGTGAAAGGTGTACTAAGTGAGGAGTTCACAGTCTGTGTTGAAGTTCATCAGGGTTCAGTGTTAAGCCCCCTCCTATTTATTATGTTCCTGGAGGCACTGTCTAAAGATTTTAGATCCAGACTCCCGTGGGAACTGTTTTATGAAGACGAGTTAGTCCTAATAGCTGACAATGTGCAAGATGCTGAGGCCAAATTCAGAAGATGAAGAGAGGGCATGGCGATCAAGGGTCTAAGAGTCAATATTAACAAAACCAAAGTTATGCATTGTAGATTGACACGAGGCAATGTGGAAAAGAGCGGTGCATACCCATGTGCAGTGTGTGGAAAGGGTGTGGGCACTAACTCGATTCGGTGTAGCATCTGTCGATGTTGGGTGCACCATGGGAGTAAGCGCTGTAGTAGAATAAAAGTACCCCTGCCGAAGGATAAGTCAGAAATCGAGAAATTTGAGTGTGTAGTGTGCATAGGCAAGCTTATGTTAAATGATGATCCTGTGGCTGTGAAATTTGGAAATGAGTCATTGGAGCTGGTGGACAAGTTTTGTTAATAGGAGATACCATCTCTGCTGGTGGTGGAGCCGAGGCTGCCACTGTCTCTAGAATTAGATGTGGCTGGGGGAAGTTCAGAGAACTGCTGCCAATTCTGACCATGAAAAGAATGTTTCTCACCCTTGAAGGGAAAGGTGTATGCTTCATGTGTTAGAAGTGCAATGACGTATGCCTCCGAAACATGGGCCGTTAAAGTAGAGGATGTCAACAGAATGGAACGTAATGAGATGAGAATGGTGAGATGGATGTGTGGGGCCAGGCTGCAGGATAGAATAACAAATGATGAGCTGAGGAGACGTTTAGGTATAAAGAGTATTAGCGAGGACATGCGAACAAGTAGACTGGGATGGTATGGGCACGTGGAGAGAATGGATGAACAAAATTGGGTGTAAATATGCAGGTCTGTGATTGTGGAGGGAGCTGCACCAAGGGGTGGACCGAGGAAGACCTGGGATCGGACTATACGTACCGATCTCAAATAAAAAACTTGACAAGTGAAGCAACCCTTAACAGGGTTGCCTGGAACGCCGCTATTAGGAAAAGAGACTGAAACTGCACGTAGCCTATGAGTGGAGCACTCAGTCTTAACATTTTATGTATGTATGTACTCATGTCTACAATATATTCCAGCAACATGCGTGAGACCCATTTCAGTAGTATCGATAGGTAGGCTGATAGTAAGTTAAATTAGGTGGTTGAATTTGAAAGCAGGTGTAATTGGAAGTTGTTAATAGTAGCGCTGATAAAAATACTAGAACCAGAGTAGCGAGCGTATGACTGCTCCAGACCACCGCGGCGAACCTACTGACACGAATCCCACCTCCTCCCTCCCTCTCTCACTCGCTATATACGGAATTGTATGGGGAAAGTGCCTAATTACATGCTTTTTGCACTCGCGTTGCACGGTTATTGCAAGAAAACTAGCCATCATAAAAGGATCGTTATGGTGTCACTCGAAAGCTCTGTTTATGCCCTTTCAGGGATAGATACTTGTTTTACGTTCTGGGTCTTATTTAGGCATGAAAATGATCACGTAAACAGCCCTATTTTGGCTAAAAACACCCCGCTGGGCGGTACATATAAATAAACCGCATAGGCCGCTCGTAAGGTGTTAATGCATGGAAGGGATCATTTATTATAAATGTTTTACACATATTCCTAAAATGTCTATATAACGCTAACATTATAGATATATTTATATACTGTTTATTACTCCAATCATCATTCAGAAATACTGACAAAGTAGCTAAAAAGCATAAACATATGAAAACAAAAGTTTGTCCAATTCAATGAATGTTGTACATATATATTTTCATCATGAAATATATTTAATCAGATCGATTACTGTACTAATATTGAATTATTGCATTTATGCTGACTAACGCAAACAATATATGTAAAGCAGTAACTGTGCAATTATACTCCATAGATAGTTTGGTTGACAAATAGTGCTTGTCACCCAATGAAGACTCATATTTAATTAGGGAACCATTTTACTTACCTGTTCTTGACCACGACAACAAAACTTGGCGCTGTATATGATCCAGGGCATCGTTCTGCTGATGGGGATCGTATAGAAAAATAGCCGGGAGAATAACGGAAATCCTATATGCCAAATTCTTCATTCAACCATTTGGTGGCTAGAACCCGATTTCAGTACATTCTATCGTCCCTGCACTTCTTCGACATGATGAATCTGTTACGCTGGCCAGCTTGCCAGAATGCACTCGTAACTCGCTAGCGCTCGCCAGGGCAGTGATATGGGCTACAATAATCGTAGAACGATGTTCTTTCTTTCATAAAGTTCATGTTGTCACAGACAGATCAGTGGTGGTCTTTATTCTTGTCTGTGACACTTGGAAGTATTTTATATCATTCATAGAATATAAGATGTATTGTGTGAAGTTAACCCGCTGAGCCCCAGCTAGTTAGTAATAAATGTCCCACCAGGGCCCAGTGGTTTGAATGTTTTTTTTTTATTCCAGAAACAATAGCGAATGGGTTAGGAATGAAGGAAAAAATAAATAAATTGGTCATAAAGTGCAAAAAATGGTCCTACAGAGCCCCCGAAAACGGATTTTACAAGAGTAAAAAATTGAAGGCAATTTCCCCCAAAAAACATGTTTTTGCGCGCTCACGCGCACACAGTTGGACTTGAGAGTTTTCAACCATCGGTATGGGTGCGTGGGATACTTACACAGTTCCCATACAAATCTGAGCCCTCGGGGTGCCATAGGACCGGAGTAATTAGGACCGGACCGGCCAGGACGCAAACGTTGCGTCGCTGGGTTCTGGTGATCGAACATTGCCGACGCAACACGTGCGACGCTGGGTCTCAGCGGGTTAAGGAGAGAGAGAGCGGAGTAGGCAGCGAGGTGATAGTGTGTGCGTGTGTATGTACGTATGCCTCCCGCGCTTGGAGGAGTCTCCCACGCCCGTGATTGGCCGGCGGGCCTGTCTACGTCATAGGACGCTTGCTCTTCATGACGTAGTTGTCTGTGATTGGAGGCCGCTGTCCTGGGACGGTGGTGCGGGCTCCTGCCCTCGTGTCTCCTTCAGAGCTTGGCCCAGCGTGCTTGGTCCTACATGTCCTTTGCAATCTGTCCCCCCATATAACCCCCTGTACTACTTTCTCTCTCTCTGAACTTCTTCGTTTTCATACTTCTCTCTTTATTCAATTACTTATCCCTTCTGGTTCTGCATACGACTTCCATAGTCGGCCAGTCGTATTACCAGCACCAGCTCTCACATTTATGTTTGCACTAGTTTTAGGGATTATTAGAGTCATAGTCATATGGTAGCCTAGTGTTGGGGTGCTTCAAATTATTGAGCTGTTCTTTCCCATTATTTAATGCTAGACAGTGGGAGGTATCTTTGGTCGTTGTCTGAGTTATGTATGTGGCAAGTCAGAGCCTGTACAACATCGACGAAGCTAGCTAGCCTGTAACCCTTGTGCATATTTTCCTTTGCGAGTGTAGCAGTATACAGGTGAAGGGCTTTTGCCTATACTTATCTGTATGCTTGCTGCCTCATTTTGTTGACCTTTGTGGAGCGCCAGGGCAAGACCAGATACTAGAGATCTGGACTTACCAAGAGAGCCTCCAAGTCACTTAACGTAACATAAGGGAAATCTGTTCAAGGGGAGACAGTAGGCTACGAGCATGCTTGCGCTCTGCCTAGTTTCCTAGTACCTTGTTGTGCCACTGCTAGACTTTATTAGTGAGAAAGACAGCATTGTGTTTATTAACTTTCATTTTGTATGCTTTAGGAATTATTCACGCCTTATTTTAGCCTAGGTTGATGCATAGTGCACAACCCAGTTTGGCTGTTACGTTGGCTAAGGAAGTACTGTTTCTGAGTGGTTATTATTAGTGCTGTCACAGAGTTGTTGCACTCCTTTGTTATATATATACGTATCCTACTTATTGGTGTATTTAAGATACACGCTTTGGTGTCCTGCCCCTGCATTATTTCTGTTCTGTATTAACGAGCATCTTAGAGCATCAGACCTTTTTAGAAGATTCCTTATCTGATTGCTGTAGGACTAGACTTCCAGTGTTTTCATAGAGCATTGAAGAGTTTAATGTTGAGTACTGACTCACACTAAAGTTAACGTAAGCAATTATTCCTTTATTAAATCTTATATAGTTTATTCAAGCATTATTATTACTTAAGAGCATTTTCGTAACGTAAGTACTCCTGTTGTGAGTTGGCTTTGCCGTCATCGGAAAGCCTTTGTAGATGTGCACTAAAACCCAGTTAATTGATACCCCGTTATCCAGTAGATTAACTCTGGAGGGTTTTAAGTGTTTTTGTTCACCGGCGTAATAGTTCGAGGGTTTGGAATTAGCGTACTGTTGTAATAGATATAACAAATGGCCGTGGTGCCCGACCCCGAAAGGGGTTGAAATAGGGGAGCTATCCCCCCACCAAAGGCGGCTTTCTAGGGCCTTTCCTAGCTGATGCAGAGAGGATTGGGTTCTAGTCATGTGGTGATGGGCTGGTCTATCAGAGTGAGAACTGAGCGATCTCTGCCATACCCATAGCTTACTCTGACTGTTCCTTTAACTTATATATTTTTTAGATCTCAAGTGACGGCGTCTTTTCCATGGATTGACCTCCCAATCTACCAAGATTGGAAGTCAAAGCGTCACATTTTTCCCTTGCCCCTCAACTTTCTCTTCATAATTGCTGAGGGGCACAGGGCCCTGGGTGGGGCTTTGGTTTCCCGGGCGTTTCCGCACCCTCCTCAGCTCCCCGCCATGGAGTGGCTTCGGTCACCCAGGCTTTATTGTGGTCGGCAGGGGGGGTTCTGTGGGGGCACTCGGTTATGGCCTTGGAATTGCTCGGGGCCTTGGGGCTGTTCGGCCAGGCAGCTTGGGGAACAACAACAACAACAACAACAACAAATGGCCGTTGTTGCAGATATAGCCTATCATCTAGTCCATTATTAAGTGCCCTTGTTTATTTCGTAGTGCCGGTCGGTCGTAACAAATCCCACCACCCAAGCGAGGAACAACAGATTGAGGAGCATTCATCCTCGCACACTGATACTTCGCCCAGGACACAGGAATTTACAGGACTGTGAAAAGGGCCTGCAAGCACATGCCCAAACTTTGCCTGAGTATTATTAAGTCCGATTTTGTATTTTTCAAGGCCAACAACAGGGTATTGGCGTGGCGAGACAGAGGAGAGACCAACCTGGTTTCCAAATTCAACATGCATGCTGTGACACCATGATCTCCAGCACTGACTGTGCAAAGATGACCATGAAGTGGTACAAAAGACTCTTCTTCCACCTATTCAATCTTGCCGCCCTCAATGCCTACTTTCTCCATGCTGAATTAACTGGAAAAAGAGACACTCTTGACAAATATGTGCTGGAAATCTTCAGGGAGATCTTCGCTGACCACGTCTAGAACCACAATCACGAGACCGCTCCACCAGTGCTGCCCAGGAAACGTCACTCCAACTTACCGCCTGACACTTCCTCAAGATGCTAGCGAAAATATAATGTTGGTGATGCACTAAATGCTGTTGTCACATTTCCCAGCACTCAATGCGCAGTATGAAGTAGCAGAGGAAGGACACGCGGTACTACTGCCACAAATGCAACATCATCCTTTGTGTGAATCCCTGCTTTAATTATGATGTGGGTGGAATGACATAACTTTAAGAGTAACTGAAAATAATTACTTCCACAAATAACAGGTGTTACTCCACTTACCCATCATAAGCTAATGTCCATAGCGTAGTGTGAGTGCAAGTGCAACAATTGGTATCAAAACAATCATAACATAAGCAAAGCTATAAATCTACGGGTCAGTCAATATGGCTGCAGTTTCCGCGCACCCAATTTTGGACACCAAAATACACACCAAGTGAGCGAAAAATCAACTAAATTGGGCATGATGAGTACTATTGTGAATGCTTTCCTTGGTTTCTTGACCTTTTGAATGTTTTGGGCAAAAACAACAAAATATTGATAAAAGTCCGGCATTGATGGCAGAGCAGGGGTTAACCATGCGAGACATTGTCCCTCCTAGCGCAGATTATGAAACAACTGCATCAACTTTGTCTACCTTCCTTGTCGTAGTTCAAGTGTCTTCAATTCAGTCAACTTATTTCATATAAGCACTGCAATTTAGCAAATTGTACAGTGTTCATTAGTGACGATATATGTTATTTAACAATGAAGCAACAACACAAAAAAAAGAAGACAAAGACATACTATTATCTTGCACAGTTATGTAAATTAAGCTGGGTATATCTTGAAAAGATACCAAAACAAAATAGAGACGAATACAGAAGAAAGTAACAATAACTAAAAAGTAGGAGATAAACTAAGGGTTTAATGATTTAATCCTAGTATGCAGGCGACATAAATTATGCAAGGCGTTTTGTTAACGATATTTTTGTCGACATAATAATTAAACAAACGGAAAAATATAACAAGTCAAAACAGGTAAATTCCTGCTTTGGACAGCATTATGATGAGTATTCTCATGCAGTTCCTCATATAAGTTCTGTTCCTCTCTGTGATCTTATACATGGAAATATAATGCGCGTGATTTAATTACGAATGTAGTTTCTTGTGCATTGGTTACCTCATCTGACTAGTCGACTAATATTTATAGGAAACCACACTCGAAATGTATTTAATACTAATATTATTTACATACATAAGATCACAACGAGGACAAAACAAATATGTGGGCAACTATATATTGCATTATATGTACTTGTAATTTAGTGACTTATAAATATTGCAAAACACACATTACTACATATGGTAACAAGATGTGTTATGCAAGCAAAACCTAAGTAGATATCTGACAAAATAGTCCAGCGGAAATGTGGTGGAACCTCCTTTTGTGGTATGGATGATGTTTTTTTGATGATTGTGGTACTCAGGCATGTCCTAAGCAGGAATCCACCGGGTGCCACTCTGGCATTCTTGGGGATTTTTTTTTTTTTTCGAGTCAAAACCAAAATGGCCACCATACGCCATAGATGCGAACTATAAAATCCCCATAACTTTGTTAATTTTTAACATAGAAAGGTGATCTTGGTGCCTACACCCATGTTTTTCAGGTTAAGGAATCCAATTGTGTCCACTAAATGTACATAATTATGTTAATTCCCACCATACTCCCACCAATTTACTATATTTCGACCTAAGCATAATACTTTTGTCTTTTATAACATGAACTCCATCGACGAAAGGATCTCTTCATTTACTTTTATTAACAACATAGGTTTGGAGCAACTGTTTTTATTATAAATCAATATCAAATCTCTTTTTGAACTCAGATGGTCGTGTCAATACCAGTGAGGAAATATTTTATTTCAATCAGCATCAATCACTCAAGCATAGCACATCATCCGTACCTAACTAGTTTGTGAGTAATAACAATTGTCCTCTCATTCATGGATGGAATTTCAACATTTATTGGACAACCTATAGATCTGAAAGTAACACAGATATAGAACATATTACAACAATACTACAGATACAAATGAGCCTGTCAATACAGATTAGAAAATGGCTGATTAAAACAAAGTTACTCCATTGACTGACATCAAGCATTTGTCTTTCGTTCATAAATCATCAGCATATTTCTTTAGTACTGTTCAGAAATATGTTCATCTTTGCTCACAAGTAACACACTTATATGACCATATAACGGTGATTTAGTTTTCTACGGAATTAAATCCCCCAAAGCAAGTCCTTCATACGATATCCAAATCCTTAATAGCCATATTTTCATCTTCTCCTTCCTGTGTTGTGGAGCTAGTTTGAACATTGTAGCATTCTGCCCCAGCATGACAACTACAGAACATTGAGCATGACATTTGGGCACTCACGCAACTGCATCTACCAGTAGAACCAGTAGTCATGAGGCATAACTCTGGTATCTGGAATGGTATAAAAATTATGGTCTGACATGTACATATAATCTACATTCATGAGGTATGGACATGAAGCAGGAGGTCTCGTCGGACTTACACTAAAACCACCAGCTGTCGCTACTTGGGAACTCAGTCTCCATGTCTGCAGTCAACTTCGCATGGATATTGCAGCAATGAAAGACAACCAGAAGGAGAATGCGACAATAACTCACAAGGAGGAGGGCAAATCTCGTGTCAAGAATGATGCCACCGATAGAGAGAGGATCAGGGCTACACTGAACACATTTATCCATCCTTTAGATCCAACATGTCTTCCCAAAGCTTTGGTCAACATTTCTAATGGCTTGATATCTTCCAGCAATGCGAATGTAGATAGATCACTCAGGATGGGGAAACAACAGATGATAGACTTTGAAGCAGGATGGCTGGCTAATTTTCATAACCCCTTGAAGAAGAGTGTGATAACCATGGATGCCAACAAGAAATCTATCAAGATTGATGGTACATCTGTATACGACACAGAATTAATATATACCAGAGTCATCGGTCTTCAGCAGTCCAGAGACTTGAACATCAAAAAGGTTCTTACATATGAGTTATCTGCTGTCCCTCCTGCACTCTTCGATGAAAATGGAGACATGAGATCACAGACAAAGGCTACATTAAAAAACAAGTTACAGATTGAGGTATCAAGTCATCACACCAGCCCTCCAGATGCAATAATCATTGATGGATGTGCCCTGCTTTGAAGTGTCCGATGGCCAGCCAATGGTACGGTTGAGGACTATTTGAAGAATTTCTTGGGAAGTCTCAAATACTACCTTCAAAAGTGTAGAGTACATCTAATATTTGACCGATATCCATCATCAAGTATCAAAGGTGCCACAGAATCAAACCGTGCTGGTAAAAATGCAAGCCGCAAACATCAGCTAACACTCCATACGCCCCTCCCGGCACAGAATGTCATGTTAACGGTTACACACAACAAGACTTAGCTGATTGCCTTGATAAACCAATACCTAGTTGATTATCTGAAAGGAAACATGTTATACGATCCTTTCACTCATATTTAGACAACTCATAACTCAATTCATACTTGTGACACGACTTTTGTATATGCCTGTACAAGGAGCTGCTAGCTGTGGTCCAGAAGCAAGACCACAGGTGTCCTTATCAATAGCTAAGGTAAACATGCTGATTAATCATTACATTCCTATATTAACGACTTGTTAACCTATACACCAAGAGACCCCTGGACTGGAGTTATGCACGATTATTCACTCATGTATTATTATTCACTCGCCATTCAGGATTATTCACGCTTTCATCATTGGTTATGCATTCTCGGAAGGCGAGGTGCGGTTGAACCTAGGCATGACGGCGATCACACGAAGAGAACTCGACAGACACGAGTCGAGGGCGGAGGTCCACTCACCACGTTCTCACACACCCCTTTCACCATTCCATCATTTCACACCTGATTTGATTCCTGACTGTGTTCCTGCATACTTATACAACAAATAAAGGAAAGGCTGATCGCATGGGTTGATTGATTCCAGACTCCTAATATGTTTATAAACTATTAGTGGTGGCAGTTTTCTACAAACATTATTCATCACAGAGAGGCCTACTGAAGATCCACATCAACACGGTGTAATCGGAGTAAAGAACCTCACAAACACTAATGAACTTGTTGTCACAGCTGAAGACCCAGTTCCTGTATCTATCACAAATGGGCAAGTGAGGAGACGCAATGATCTTCATAACACTCACGAGGAAGCTGATGTTTTCATAGTGAATCAAGTAGTGTACTTGGCAGTCAGGGGTGCATCCCAAATATCGGTGGTTTGTGACGATACTGACGTCTTTGTTCTCTTCATTCACTTCTACTCCAAAGAGAAACTCACTTGTGCTATGACAATGCAAAATCCCGCAGGCCGAACCATAACTGACATAAAAGCAACAGCAATCAAACACGAGAACATCACAGAATTCCTTCCCGGAGTACATGCACTGAGCGGTTGTGACGGCACCTCTTTCATTTAAGTCATAGGAAAAGCAACTGCTTTGAAAGTAAAGTACTGCAGGAAGACCCTGAAGTTGTTAGGTGCTCAAGATGTCATTATGGATGATGTGGTCACTGAATCAACACTGTTCATGGCAGCTTGTTATGGATCAAAACCCTGTGGAAATATCTCGGGAGATGCGACATGCTGTATGGATGACAAAAATGGAAAACCTGAAATTATCAAATGCTCCAAAACTGAAGTCTCTTCCTCCCACATCAGCTGCTTTTACAGAACATGTCTACCGAGCCCATTACCAGACTATGATATGGAAATCGTCCCTCTGTAGTTCTCCCCCTGATGCTGCTGATTCAGTGCAATATGGTTGGACCAAGAAGAATGACAAGCTGTTTCCTGTGATGCTACCAGAGGAGGTTTCTCAAGTGCCAATTGAGATACTACAAATTATTAAACGTGGTTGCTCCTCTACGCGCCATTGTTCTACTCGTAGATGCAGTTGCGTGAACACCCAAATATCATGCTCAATGTTTTGCAGTTGTCATGCTGGGGCAGAATGCTACAATGTTCAAACTAGCTCCACAACACAGGAAGGAGAAGATGAAAATATGGCTATTAAGGATTTGGATATCGTATGAAGGACTTGCTTTGGGGGATTTAATTCCGTAGAAAACTAAATCACCGTTATATGGTCATATAAGTGTGTTACTTGCGAGCAAAGATGAACATATTTCTGAACAGTACTAAAGAAATATGCTGATGATTTATGAACGAAAGACAAATGCTTGATGTCAGTCAATGGAGTAACTTTGTTTTAATCAGCCATTTTCTAATCTGTATTGACAGGCTCATTTGTATCTGTAGTATTGTTGTAATATGTTCTATATCTGTGTTACTTTCAGATCTATAGGTTGTCCAATAAATGTTGAAATTCCATCCATGAATGAGAGGACAATTGTTATTACTCACAAACTAGTTAGGTACGGATGATGTGCTATGCTTGAGTGATTGATGCTGATTGAAATAAAATATTTCCTCACTGGTATTGACACGACCATCTGAGTTCAAAAAGAGATTTGATATTGATTTATAATAAAAACAGTTGCTCCAAACCTATGTTGTTAATAAAAGTAAATGAAGAGATCCATTCGTCGATGGAGTTCATGTTATAAAAGACAAAAGTATTATGCTTAGGTCGAAATATAGTAAATTGGTGGGAGTATGGTAGGAATTAACATAATTATGTACATTTAGTGGACAAAATTGGATTCCTTAACCTGAAAAACATGGGTCAAGATCACCTTTCTATGTTAAAAATTAACAAAGTTATGGGGATTTTATAGTTCGCATCTATGTCGAATGGTGGCCATTTTGTTTTTGACTCGTAAAATAATTTCCCCAAGAGTGCCAGAGTGGCACGGTGGATTCCTGCCTGAGTACCAGAATCATCAACAAAACATCATCTATACCGCAAAAGAAGGTTCAGCCCCAAAATGCCATTTGGCCGCTGGACTAAAATGCCTGAAAATATGTTTCTAGAAATAAGAAGCTCTAAAGTTTGAGATATATAGTCTGAGAAAAGAAGAGTTAAGAGGTCTGAAAAATAAAGTCAGGAGAAGAGAATAAGAAAGTGGAAGGCAATTAGGAGGGTGGGATAAAATACACGTGACAGTGATGAAATGCAAGGCGGGAAGTCCACCAGATACAAGGATATATTATACAACCTGGCTCTGCACTGTCTATATGGGCTTTATTATTGTGCTACATTTACCTTGCCTTACATAACTTGGAGAAGGTTAAAACAGTTATGTAAGTTAGATCCCAGGTGGATGAACCGTAGAGAGTATTTTATACATTATGAATAGAGGTGAATTTCCGCGTTTACTATGACATTACCAGTATAATATATTAGTAATGACAAAGGTTTAAAAATTAAACTTCCTTGATCGTTGCGTCTATAGTTTGTTGTAATTATTTACGTAAAATAAAGTATTTCTTCACACACATTTGATATAATATTAACTAAGTTGCACGAACATGCTATAGTGTACGTAACAATAGAAGCAACTATATTACAATTTTCGTTGATGACAGTCCATTTTGTTGAGATTAATCCCAATTTAATGAACAGAAAACGGTGAATAGATAGCAAACGACCCCCCCCCCCCCATAACCCTTCTCAGTTCCTAAGGGATAAATATCTCTGTTCGGGATGTCTCGGCAATTATGTATTTTTCTGTTGCCTAGTAAAACCATGTTAACCTTTTTAACCCATTTAAGACACTACTACGTATTTGTCTCTTGTTGTCTGACTATCATTACACTATTTTATTTAGATTAGGAAGGATATATGGAAGTCATAGTTTTAAATGAGCTAGCCTTTACCTTTTATGTTCCCACAAATCCTTCCTAAGCTGCATACAATCGTCTAATGATAGCCACAATAAACTCTCAATAAATCATAATCTTCAAAGAGTTAAGAACTTAAGATCACTATTTTGTTCCGCCCGGGGTGGACCTATTGGCACAATAACAGGCAAAAACATATCGAATAACCCTTCAGCCTTCCCCAGCTCCTTCTAGCGATAAACACGTCGCTAAACATGTCATAACTCACCCAGTAGACCATTTCAACCAGTATCTCTCAACCAGTGGCAAATGAACCAAGGTCAAACAAATCAGTGGCTATATGAAGTACTAACCTAACTCTACCTAACCTAAGCTAACCTAACAGTATTGGTTGAGTTGGTGCTGGTTGAGAGCTACTGGTTGAAATAGTTGTTGTTGTTGTTGTTGTCGTCGTTCCCAAAGCTGCCTGGCCGAACGTCCCCGAGTCCTTAAGGAAGGCCATGGCTACGGTCAGGCTTTCCCACAGAGTTCTCAAGGAGTGTAGGTTATGTTGTTGGCGTAAGTGATTGTGTGATATACAGTCTTCTAGGATTTGTTTAATGGTATGGGGTGCTGTGTTACATCCCGGGCAGGTGTCGTTGATGGAGTTATCCAGTATCTTCTGATATCTCAGAAGAGCTGGATGGTGCTCACATTTAGGCCTGGCCAAGTGGACTCTGTCCTCGCGAGGAAGGGTGAATTCAGAAGGATGGACTTTGGGAGGTCGTGCCTGCAGCTGTGTGTTGTCTATGAGTGATTGGATGGAACGGTGATATATATGAGTATGGATGTGCTTCTGGAAGCTGGTTTGGAGTGGGCAGGGAGGGAGAGAAGACAGCATTTGTGTGTGATACCGTGTGCTGGGTGTTGTTTTGATATATCTTGGTGTCTGTGGCTGTGTTGCCATGTAGTGTAGTGGGTGGTGTTGGTTTGTGGAGGCTGCAGCCAGGAATTGAGTGCCTCTCATGTCCAGATGGTCTTTGACTTTGAGGACTTTGGATTTTGAATAGTCTGCAAGATCTTGTGATGTGTTTCAGCTAGGTTAGACGACCAGGCAGGGCTTCCATATTCCATCACTGATCTTATGTATTGTTTGTAAACTGTGGTGGTGGTTTCTTTGTTGTGTCCAAATTTTGTGTGGGCAAGTGACCTGAGGGCGTTAAGTCTGGGTATCGGTTTAGTTTTTTATGTTTGTGGTATGTTGTTTGAATGCCATTAGAGTATCATATGTTACTTCTAGGATTTTGGGTGAGTGTGTATGTGTTAGGAGTGTGTTGTTTATGGTGAGTTGCGGGGTGTATTTGTGTTCGGCTGTCCAGCTTGTGAGGAGGGTTGCGGTGGATTTGGCTGGAGCCAACTTGAATCTGTTTGTAGTGCACCAATCATGTAGTTTGTTGAGATAGGGTTGAAGAAGAAGTGTTGCCTCGTCTGGGTTTTGGTGTGAGCATGTGAGTGTTAATGACGTCTGCATAGGAGGCAATGTTTATTTGGGGTGTGTGGGGTGTAGTTATTTCATGCATGTACAGATTGAAGAGTGCGGGCGACAGGACGGATCCTTGCGGGACTCCGTTCGTGAAGTTTCTGATGCTAGATGACTGACCGGCAAATGAAACGTGTGCACATCTGCCTGCTAGGAAGTTGGCCAGCCACCTTTTTGTGTTGTGCATGTTTGCGTTGTAAATTATGTTTGCTAATTTGTGGCAGGGGATGGCATTGGAGGCTTTACTAATGTCGAGTGTGGCAGGTAGTGATCTGTGTGGTGGTCTGGCTGAGTTGATGCCATCAAAAGCTCTTTGTGTAAGGACTGTAAGAAGAGTGTTTGTGGAGTGCAGTGGCCTGAAGCCATTGTCGTGAATCCTAGCTGGTATATATACCGTAGTTTGAATTTCCCGGGCTCACGACAGCTGGTTCCTTTTTGTTTATACGCATTACTTTATTTTTCTTTGTGGATAAATATTACTGTGGTTGCACCAATTATATCTTAGTTTAATTTCCCTTATTATTTAATCACGGGGGACGATATAGAACCCTTAAATATATTTTATATTGTTACGATAAAACGGAATCTCAGTACACTTCACACAGAGACTTCGTCCCGCTCACAACAAACCACCAGATGCTGCCACATAACAACAGAACTTCCCTGTGTGACGTTAACCACTACGTTATAACCGCATGGCTTGTCCTACAGTGACTCGCTAGGATCGCCAGGACAGTGGATGTGGCTACAGTTTGTGTATTGTTGTGTGCTTTATTTCATATGAAAGCTTGTGTCATGGGCAGTCCAGAAAGGCTCTTTGTTTTCACCCATGTCAAGGCTTTATATATTTAATTGTAAAGTATATGTTTTATCCTTAACTAGTAATGATAGGATCAGAGAGAGAGAGAGAGTAGAACAGAGTGAGAGGGGGCGCGTAGTGTTTTGCTATACTCGATGACGTCATAGCTGGCTGGCCTCGTGGGGATTGGTTGAGGGAGTTCTTTACCATGCTTGGTGACGTAATGCTTTGGTAGTGGTTAGAGGACTTGTTACCGCTTTTTTCCCACGCGGCTCGACCTAGTGCTAGTATATATACAGGTCCCTCGCCACTCTCTCCCTCAGATCTGGTTTCTAGAACGCATCCCTCTTTATCCTTTGATACCTGTCCGCCGCACTGCACCTGAGAATCTTTTCCTCTGCCTATCTCTCTCATTTTCCATATCTTTCACCACCTTTTATTAATAGTATACCCCCTCTGGTTAACTCTGCAAAATCAGCTTCATGCTGGCCAGTTGTATTGTGCGTTAAGGTCTGATATAGCCCATGTATGTTAGTTGTTAAGATAAGTTGATCACGAAGCATTGGTTGGCATTCATATTGTTTAGTACCGCTTCCTATAATTATTAGTGTTCTGCTGGATTAGATAATGCTAGACTAGGGGTCTGATATTATAAGGTATTGTTTCCTATGAGTGCTGGCTTTAGGTAAAAGCTGCACAACATACCTGAGAACTGGAGTTGATTGGGTAAATTCTAGTCTGTGTGCCATTGAGAGTAGAGCATGCACGAATGAGGGCTTTTTGCCTATACCATTCTGCACTGTTCTAAGCTCGGTTGTTTTTCTTTGAGGTACGCCAGGAGAACGCTTGATACTTCGGTATTAAGGTTTCTCAAGAGAGCTACCCTTCCCTATAACGTAATATTTGACGCACAGACTTGAGATTTGCACTAGGCTATGCGGCATGCCATGCGCACCAGTATCTCGTATCATTGACTCTAGCTAGACTTTATCAGTCATAGTAGACATTAAGTATATTAACCCAATTACTCTTTTTATGCATACCCATTTATGATTACACAAGTATTTCGCAGCCTAGTTTGATGTATTCAGACACAAACGACTTAGGCTCTTTTTGTTGAGAGGAATACTGCATTGTTGTGGCGATCATTATTATTGTTGTAGTGTTTAGGATATTCTTGGCTCTGACGGCATTATATATTCTGCCTTTTTGTGTGCATAGCCTGCACGAGCATTGTTCCGCTGCCTGCCTTTTTGGGTTCCATTTCCGATACGAGCATCTTTATAGCATCTAACATTTAAAGAAGATTCCTTGTTGGTGTTGAAGGACTTTAGTGCACTTTCTTTCATGCAGGAGTGCCTGACATTTATTGATTAAAGTAACGTAAGCTGTAACTTCTCTTACCACCTTACTTTGCATACCATAACCAAGCACCTTCGGTTATAGGTAGTAATAGGCTGTTTTCACATAACATTAAGCCTAGAGTAGACGCACATCTATTGAGAGTTTGATAGCCTATTATTGCATATAGAACTCGGAGACTATTTGTGTTCTTTGTTCACTGGGAATATACATCAGAGGTTGGATCTAGCGCTTTCCGTTGTAGCATTTATGCCATTACTAGTCCAATGAATAAGAGCACTGATATATTTAAACCTCAGTCGTAACAAATGGCGACCTTACCTAGGATTTGGTGAACCTACATTTATTAGCAGGGAACATTTGTTGTTTTGGAGAATATTTTGCGGGGATCAGCAAGAATAATGTTTTTTTCGCAACATAGTATAGCCCTTGAGTATTTCCGAGAATTTTTGTGTGTATATTGAGGTATAAGAGTTTGGGGTGCTTCTTTTCTGAATATTGAGGTGGGAAATTTTTGTGAGCATCATGTCTTATACCGGATCAGAGGAGAATGGAGACACAGTACGTAATGTCGAAACTGAGGAGCAGCAGCATGATGAAAGGGTTAATCGGGTGAACTGTGAGGAGGATGCTAGGATATTTTTGCAATGGCCTGTTACTGCCGAGCGGTTGGAGGGTATGGATCGGTACGGTCTTCAATGCCTGGCCACAGCTATTGGTCATGCGGTTACTAGCAGCATGACCAGGGATAACTTGATAACCTGTGTACTGGGCAGGGTGACTGGTGAGCGAGATGGGCTGAGTGCTCAGAGCCCTTCGGCCATGCTTCCCCTACACTCGACTCCCAGCCATCCCAGTAGTTTGCCGACCCCGGGTACGCTTCCGCAGTTGGGTGGTCACTGGCAGGGTGGGTTGCCCCTGGGGGGACCACCGGTAATTTCAAACATTGTAGCACCTTCACCTCCTCAAGGCTTATCTCCAGAATTATTGCTTCAGCTCGAATTAGCTAAGATCGAAGAGAGAAAATGTCAGCTTCAGCTTCAGCAGCAACAAAGGACATGTGAGCTTTAGCAGCAATTAGAATTAGCCAAGATAGATGAGAGAAAAACTATCAGTCAGCAGCACATAGAGCTAGCAAAAATCCAAGCTGACTTAGAGTCGACTAGGTACTGTGCCGACATGGACGTAGAGAAGTCGCGAGTAGAGACAACGGGACAGCGACTTGGGGCTGGTAACCGTGTTCATGAGCAGTCTCTCTCGCACTTATTGAAACTGGTTCCGGTGTTTGATGAGAGTGGTGTAACAAAAAATTTTGCACGCTTTGAGAAGAAGTGCCAGGAACACCAGTGGCCAGAGAATAAATGGGCAGCACTTGTATCCTCTAGATTAATAGGCAAGGGTCTTAAAGCCTACGATGCGTTACCTTTGGAGTCATGTATTGTGTATGAGGATCTCAAGGAGGCTGTCCTGAGGGTTTACGAACTGCAACCAGAAACGTACCGTTTGAAGTTCCGGGGTGTAACTAAGGGAAGAGATAGCACCTTTTTGGAACACGCCCGGGACTTGTCCGATGCTATGGGGAACTGGCTCCGATCTGAGAAGGTAACAACGTTTGATGGAGTTAAGCAGTTGATGATGTTGGAGCAGTTCTTTAAGAGCACGGGTGGTGATCTAACTTTGAACTTAAAGGAGAAAAACCCAAGAACTCTAGTAGAAGCAGCAGAAATGGCTGATCTACGGCTGTCGTTGATTCGGAGTTGCGGGTCCTCACAGAAGTACGATGCAAGTGCTAGGGACCGTTACCCTCCCCCTCCCCATAGCAATGACACATTTAAACAGAAGAGCCATGAAACTAAAACTGAAGCCAAACCTAACACCACACCGTATGTGAAAAGTCAGGGGCCTTTTTCATCACAGTATAAGCCGAAACCGAAATTTATGTGTTTTAGGTGCCACCAGGAGGGTCATAAGGCAAATGAGTGCCCTAGTCGACCTCCTCCAGCAGCCGTGTCTTTTGCTCACGGCATTGGAGTGTTCAAGAGGACATCGGAGTTTGTTAGAGGCATTTCTTCCGAGGTAAATACACTGCCAGTGCAGAAGGATCCGGAAGGCTTATTCCCTGTCCGTGATGCCTTTAGTGACCACAGGGGACTCGGTTGTGTGGAGTGGGGGGGTAGAAGACATGAGGTGAGAATTTTGCGTGACACGGGGGCATCGCAAACACTGTTGAGAAATTTCACTGGTAAACCTGTCAATACGGCGCGGGTGGTTGTGGTTCAGGGAGTTAATGCGACAAGGTCATACCCGCTTGTAAGAATGAAGATGGAGGTTGATGGTGTGACTCGGGACCTGGATGTAGCAATTGTGGAGAAGTTACCTGTTGGGGGCGTCGACCTCCTTCTCGGCAACGACTTTGCGGGACCTACTTCTGAGGCTCCACCCTTGGTCGTTGCCGAGAAGCCGGCCGACGTGAGTAGGGAGGAGCAGGAGTGGGTTGAGAAGTGTCCGGTGCAACCTATGGCGTGTGTTGCCACCGGAGATCTTGCATCCAGGGAGTCACATTCTGGTCAACAGTCTTTAGATCAGCGGAGGAAGGGTACCGGGAAGGGGTTGAAAGTTGATGCGGTTGAGAGTTTAGTATCAACGGACCTTCTCGGGGACTCATTATTAGGACCACATTTCGAGTCTGGAGAAGACCCAGTAACTGTTCCTGAAAAGGCAGAGGATGGGCTTAAAAAGACGAAAGAGTTGAAGGAGGACAGTGATGCACAGTCGGGAGATGTAGCAACAAGGTACCCTGATGCGTACCCTATGAGAAATGGGTCGGCGAAGACGGTGGTCCGAAGCTTGCTAGTGTATTTTTCCCGGTATGGTTACCCGCAGGGGATTCAGTCAGTCCAGGGACACAACTTCACTTCTAGCCTCTTTGTTCAAGCAATGCCGCAGCATGGGATTGTTGGGGTTGTGTCATCTGCGAATCATCCGGAGAGCCAGGGTGTGTTAGAGCGATGGCACTCAGCCTTGAAATCTGTGCTTCGGTGTTGTTGCTTTGAGAGTGGGAAGGATTGGGTCTTGGCCTGCCATGTTGTTTTGTTTGCTGTGCGGGAGGTACCTGGGGAAGGTTTGGGATTCAGCCCTAATGAGCTCGTCTTTGGACACCGTGTCAGGGGGCCTCTCCATATGGTTGAAGAAGTATGGGAGGGCACAGAAAAACCTTGTTCTATGCTCAAGTGTGTCCTCAACAGTCGAGAACGGATGTTGCGCAGTCTGGAGTTGGCTGGCCGTAATTTGACTAGCTCTCAGGCCCTCAGGAAGGACAGGTACGACCTCAAGGTTGAACTCAGGGAGTTTCACGTGGGTCAGGAGGTGTTGATTCTACTGCCCCTTGTAGGTCACCCCTTATCCGCAAAGTACGCTGGTCCTTATAGGGTGGTTGAGGAGCTATCAGACCTGGATTACTTGGTAGCCACTCCAGACAGACGGAAGCGCAATCAGTTATGTCATGTTAATCTCGTGAAGGAGTATGGGAGGCACCCCCCTGAGCCTCTCACTGTGCCTGTGATGACGTTTAGCAGTCAAGGTGGAGAAGGAGAACGGGACAGTCAAGCTCAGGTGGAGGATAACTGGAAGGATAAGAAGTTCAAATGGGCGCCTGAGTGTGAGAAGGTGTTTAGAGAAGTAAAACACCTGTTGTGCACTCACCCGATCCTCAGGGCCCCTGACTTTAGCCTACCTTTCCAACTAGCAACGGAGGCTAGTGGTGTGGGGGCTGGTGCCGTCCTTGTGGAAAAGGACGATGATGGGCTGGAGCATCCTGTTAGTTTCTGCTCGGAGAAGTTCAACTCAGCCCAGGGGAGCTGCTCTGTTGTCGAGGAGGAGCTGCTGGCAATTGTACTTGCTCTGAGGCATTTCGAGGTCTATGTTCCAGCCTATGGTCCGGTTGTTGTAGTTTACCCAGATCATCACCCTCTCAAGTTCTTGGATCAGTTTCACAATCGGAATATGAGGCTGACCAGGTGGTCACTAAGGTTACTGGTATATAACCTGGCCATACGCCATATTGCCGGTTGTGACAACGTGGTTGCAGATGGTCGTTCAAGGGTATATGATCTTGGGTAGATTGACACACGGGTAGCCTCCTGCTTTAGTTTGAATAGTATTTTGCGCCTGGTGCTTGTTGGCTCGCGGTTGTAGCCCAGCGTATTGGGTCGTAAAGCAGGAGTTGAGCGTTTGGTATAGAAGAAAAACTAGGCTTGCCCCTATAGTGCAGCCGAAATAAACAAATCAAAAAAACATAAAAATCAAATAAAAACTCTTTCTTTGATAGTTGAATTTTTTCAGTATGTTATAGCAGTAATTCTGAGTTGCACTCCTCTCATAATGCTGGGCTAGAGAAGCTCGCTCTTGAGGAGCATAACTACATATAATTTAACCTATTGTGTTGGGGAGGGTTATAATTTTGTATAATGTGTTTTTTTTTTTTTTTCTCTATGTGATTGAGGGAGGCAAAAGGCATAACTGCCTATAGCGAGTGCCTCCCCCATAGTTGAAAGAGTGACAGGGCCAAAATCAATGGACGTTCGAGCCAAAATGCCTGGACACACGGAGTTTGAAGCAATTTAAGTCATAGTAAGAGGGAAAGACTGAATCTGGGAGAGAGTTCCAGAGCTCAGCTGTTGAGTAGAAGAAAGTTTGAGAGTAACGTTTCACTCTTGGGTTGGAGAGTTGCACAGAGTAGGGGTGGGATTGAGTTGCAAGACGGGTACCACGTGCCCTACGTAAAGGAGGTGGTATGCACTGGGATAGCTCTAAGGAACACTGATTATTATAGTAGCGATAGAATAGCGAGAGAGATGCAACATTGCGGCGGAGAGAGAGAGATTGCAGAGAGTTGGTGAGTGGAAGGGAGTTAATGATACGAAAGGCCTTCCTTTCAACTTTGTCTAGGAGAGCGGTGTGAGAGGAACCTCCCCACACATGTGAACAATACTCAATACAAGGGCGCATCTTGCCCCTGTATAGAGCAAGAAGCTGTGCAGGGGAAAAGAACCCCCTAAGGCGGTTGAGCACACCCAGCTTCTGGGAGGCTGCCTTAGCAAGACTGGTAATATGGTCCTTCCAAATGAGAGCAGAAGAAAAAGAGACACCAAGAATATTGAGAGAAGATGAAGGGTTGATTTTTGTATTGTTGAAGAATAAGGGATAGTCCGCTGGGAGATCCTGATGGGTAGATAGATGGAGAAATTGGGTTTTGGAAGCATTAAAGTTAACAAGGTTTTCTCTGCCCCAATTGGAAATAGTATTTAGATCAGAATTTAATAGTTCTATGGCTTCATTAGGTTTGTCGTTGAGGGATTGCTGGCTGGGGCGTTCTGAAAAAGTAATGGAGTAGTGTAAGGATGAGTAGTCTGCGTATGAATGGATGGGAATTAAGGTACAGTTAACCCGTACAGCCCCAGCGACGCGCCTGACGCGTCGGCGATGTATGTAACGCACAGCCCCAGAGACGCGCCTGGCGCGTCACCCTAATTGCGCCGACCGTAACCTCAGGTGTAGCCACTCAAGGGGGCTCAGATTTGTATGGGAACTGTGTACGTATCCCACGCAACCATGCCGATGGTTGAACACTCTCAAAGTCCACGTGCGTGCGCGCGAGCGCGCAATAACCTGTTTTTTTGGGATAATTGCCTTCAATTTTTTACTCTTGTAAAATACGTTTTCGGGGGCTCTGTAGGACCATTCTTTAAGCTGTTTGAGCGGTTTTTCGTGGTTTTTCCTTCATTCCTAACCCTTTCACTATTGTTTCTGGAATAAAAAAAAAAATTGAAAACCGGCCGGGTTCTGGTGCGCAAACATTACAAAACTAGCCGGGGCTCCACGGGTTAAGGAGATCATTTATAAAAATTAGAAAGAGAATAGGAGATAGGACAGAGCCCTGAGGAACACCGGAGTTTATAGGGTGAGGAAGTGAACAATGGCCGTCCACAACCGCAGATATGGAATGGCCAGAAAGGAAATTAGAGACAAAGGCACAGATGGAGGGATAGAAACGGAAGGAGGGTAGTTTAGAAATTAAAGATTTATGCCAGACTCTATCGAAGGCTTTCGATATGTCTAGTGCAATAGAAAAAGTCTCACCGAAGTCCCGAAAGGAGGATGACCAAGAGTTAGTTGAGGAACTGTGCCAGATATTTTACTGCCGCTGGGTGATGGGAAGTAGAGATATAGCATGGGTTCTAACCATCAGATTTTTGTGAGCCTTGGGCCTCTGAGAAAAATCTTGGGGGGGGGTGACGTTAACCACTCCGTTAGAACCGCATGGCTTGTCCTACAGTGACTCGCTAGGATCGCCAGGACAGTGGATGTGGCTACAGTTTGTGTATTGTTGTGTGCTTTATTTCATATGAAAGATCGTGTCATGGGCAGTCCAGAAAGGCTCTTTGTTTTCACACATGTCAA
This sequence comes from Paralithodes platypus, assembly GCA_032716605.1. NCBI lineage: Eukaryota > Metazoa > Arthropoda > Malacostraca > Decapoda > Lithodidae > Paralithodes > Paralithodes platypus. The sequence goes on along the minus strand of CM064579.1, from coordinate 18,946,803 downwards.
GGCTTTATATATTTAATTGTAAAGTATATGTTTTATCCTTAACTAGTAATGATAGGATCAGAGAGAGAGAGAGAGTAGAACAGAGTGAGAGGGGGCGCGTAGTGTTTTGCTATACTCGATGACGTCATAGCTGGCTGGCCTCGTGGGGATTGGTTGAGGGAGTTCTTTACCATGCTTGGTGACGTAATGCTTTGGTAGTGGTTAGAGGACTTGTTACCGCTTTTTTCCCACGCGGCTCGACCTAGTGCTAGTATATATACAGGTCCCTCGCCACTCTCTCCCTCAGATCTGGTTTCTAGAACGCATCCCTCTTTATCCTTTGATACCTGTCCGCCGCACTGCACCTGAGAATCTTTTCCTCTGCCTATCTCTCTCATTTTCCATATCTTTCACCACCTTTTATTAATAGTATACCCCCTCTGGTTAACTCTGCAAAATCAGCTTCATGCTGGCCAGTTGTATTGTGCGTTAAGGTCTGATATAACCCATGTATGTTAGTTGTTAAGATAAGTTGATCACGAAGCATTGGTTGGCATTCATATTGTTTAGTACCGCTTCCTATAATTATTAGTGTTCTGCTGGATTAGATAATGCTAGACTAGGGGTCTGATATTATAAGGTATTGTTTCCTATGAGTGCTGTCTTTAGGTAAAAGCTGCACGACATACCTGAGAACTGGAGTTGATTGGGTAAATTCTAGTCTGTGTGCCATTGAGAGTAGAGCATGCACGAATGAGGGGTTTTTGCCTATACCATTCTGCACTGTTCTAAGCTCGGTTGTTTTTCTTTGAGGTACGCCAGGAGAACGCTTGATACTTCGGTATTAAGGTTTCTCAAGAGAGCTACCCTTCCCTATAACGTAATATTTGACGCACAGACTTGAGATTTGCACTAGGCTATGCGGCATGCCATGCGCACCAGTATCTCGTATCATTGACTCTAGCTAGACTTTATCAGTCATAGTAGACATTAAGTATATTAACTCAAATACTCTTTTTATGCATACCCATTTATGATTACACAAGCATTTCGCAGCCTAGTTTGATGTATTGAGACACAAACGACTTAGGCTCTTTTTGTTGAGAGGAATACTGCATTGTTGTGGCGATCATTATTATTGTTGTAGTGTTTAGGATATTCTTGGCTCCGACGGCATTATATATTCTGCCTTTTTGTGTGCATAGCCTGCACGAGCATTGTTCCGCTGCCTGCCTTTTTGGGTTCCATTTCCGATACGAGCATCTTTATAGCATCTAACATTTAAAGAAGATTCCTTGTTGGTGTTGAAGGACTTTAGTGCACTTTCTTTCATGCAGGAGTGCCTGACATTTATTGATTAAAGTAACGTAAGCTGTAACTTCTCTTACCACCTTACTTTGCATACCATAACCAAGCACCTTCGGTTATAGGTAGTAATAGGCTGTTTTCACATAACATTAAGCCTAGAGTAGACGCACATCTATTGAGAGTTTGATAGCCTATTATTGCATATAGAACTCGGAGAGTATTTGTGTTCTTTGTTCACTGGGAATATACATCAGAGGTTGGATCTAGCGCTTTCCGTTGTAGCATTTATGCCATTACTAGTCCAATGAATAAGAGCCCTGATATATTTAAACCTCAGTCGTAACACCTGATATTCACCTACCGACATGTCCATCATCTAATCTACACTCTTTGCATCACAGCTAAGTTCCTTTAATACTAGAAGTACTTCATAGATATTACTGGGACTACCACAGATAACCTACACATACATGTTTACAAGTAAGTTAAACGCCGACCTGGTATAATTTTTATAGCCTAGGCCAATTTATCTTTCCAGGTTTAATTATTTAATTTATATCCATTTCTCCTCTACCCCCTAGGAATAATAAACAGGATATAATTGGTGCCGTGTGACCAGGATTCTGGGCCATCTGTTATATATTGATAAGAATTGGGGGGGTATTAGGCCTGACTTGTCTGCCTTTGTGTAGAGCTGGGCGATCTAGTGGACAAATGTTGAGGGGCGCATATGTCCGGGATTTTCCGCTGGACCGTCCAGTGCAGTGCCCTGTTTTTTTGTGTTAAGCAGTTCTATAGACCAGGGGCAAGGGTGGACACTGTCAGGCAGACCTCAGCCTGGGTTAGATGTGCCAGGGAGCCGGAAGGTGTTAGATAGGCTACTGGACAGAGCGCATGCCTTCTTTGAGGAGAAGGACGGGGCCGAGGAGGAGCAGTCGACGCAATAGGCTAGATCTCAAGACTAGGACGACGGCTGCGGCTGTTCCTCCTTCAGAGGAGTCTTGATCCTTCTTTCTTTTTCTTTGTAATTTGTTAAAATTTAATATAGTAAAGTAAATATTGTAAAGTAGAGTAATATGACATAGGGTAAAATTTCCTTTTCTTTGATAATTTGTAAACTCACAGGGGGCACGCGATCTGCATCCTTCAATTTGCTTGGTTGCTGTCGTCATCAATGTAAGTAGGTTAGACTAGGCTTAGAGTAGGTTAGCCTACAATGACGATTAGTATTGTTGTTCCTTAAGCTTTAGTTACCGTAAATTTTTTAAGAATGGAGGAGAAAATAAAGTCATTGCGGCGGTTCAGGGCCGCCAAGAAGGGAGGGATTACTAAGCTTACCTCTAATCTGTCTGAATTTATTGAACATGCTGCTACACTGCATGATGTGAGGGGTGTGAAAATCACTATAGAAAAGGCCCTAGCTGATATCGAGTCGTATAGCATAGAGTTGTATAGCTTATATTCAGATGATCAGTTAGAGGAGGAGATGGTGAAAGATATGCAGTATGTTAATCAAGTAAACAGTCAGTTAGCTGAGTTAGATAGTGCTCTACAGACAACCACTATTGGTAGATCTTATGATAGTGCAGCAAGTAGGAAACAGAAGGGTATTAATCTACCCTCCCTGAAGTTGCCAGTTTTTGACGGGGATCCAACACAGTGGGTGGGTTTCTGGGAGCTCTTTGATTGTAGTGTTCACTCCCAAACAGACTTAACTGACATTCAGAAATTTACGTATCTAAAGGGACAACTTAGTGGTGAGGCTCTACAAATTGTTAGTGGGTTTAGTTTGGTCGCTGCAAGTTATGAACCAGCGGTCACTATACTGAAAAACAGTTATGGTCAAAAGGATCGCATCAAAGCAGCTCACATAGCGAAACTGTGTAATCTTCCGCATCCTAGCCAGGAGGTCAGTGCTCTGAAAGATTTTTCCGCGTCATTTGAGTGTGCTTTAGAGTCATTACGCTCTATGGACGTAACAGTAAGTGAAATGTGTGCAGTACTGTTGCATAATAAACTTCCTAGTGCACTCTCTGAAGTGATTAAGCGTGAATTAAAAGACAACTGGCTGGATGTGGATGAATATGTTCGTGTGTTTAAGACTGAAGTGTGCATCTAGAAAGTAGACATAATCCACTAGAACAGTTTGGGGCGACCGCCACAGCAGCATATGCGGTGTATCAGAAACCCGATACCAAGCAGAAGTATGGATGTAAGTTGTGTTTAAAGACAGGACATTTTTGGGCAAAGTGTGCAAAATACAAGAACAGTCCCGCCAAGGCCAATAGAGCAAGGCAGTTGAAATTGTGCGTCGGGTGCCTGTCGTCAGAACATGACAGCCAGGGGTGTACTAACCCTAAAATTAGGCCGTGCCGATTCTGCCAACAGAAACATTTTAATTATTTGTGTCCGACGCCACACCTTGAACAAACTGGACAACCAGCAGCCCCTGAACCAACATTGACCATGGCTGTGGCTTCGGGCCATAATGCAGTGTTGTTGCCTACCATTCAGATTCCCTTGACCGACAGAAATGGTCATACCAGTAAAGTAAGAGCTTTGTTGGACCAATGTTCACAACGTACCTTCATCTTGCACTCTGCTTTATCGCAGCTTGATTATGTTAGGGTCAGTAAGGAACAGCGAAGGCTCCAGGGATTTACTGGCTCACTTGGTAGTACTGAGTATGAAATAGTAGAGTTAACCTATCATCACAGAAGAAGGGTGCGTAAATTGAGAGCCGTTGTGGTGGAGGAGTTACCAGTATACAAACCAGGGAGAGGATTAGAGATGGAGGTAAATGCTATCAAGGCTCGGGGTTACAAATTAGCCGATCCAGGTATCACTGATGGAGATATGATAGGGTTACTGATTGGGGCGTACTTTTATTACCACTTTGTACATTCAGGCTATGTCAGGGAAGGAAGTATAGTTATGTTACCCACAATTTATGGTTATGCACTGAGTGGCACTTATCAGTCAGATATAGAAGAGACCCATGTAGAGTTAGTCACTGTTCTTAAGTTAGCAGTAGACCCTTTAGTGGAGATACAGGAAGATATTGGTAGGAATTCTCCAGAATTAAAGGATCTGACAGCTCTATGGGACTTGGACCATATTGGTATAAGTCCTAATGAGACTGGTAAGGGTGGGGAGAGTGTCTTAAATAGATTTTCTTAAACGGTACAATTCCGAAGCACAAGGACAGTATATAGTGGAACTGCCGTGGAGAGATAACATAGACAAATTACCTGATAACTTTAAGTTAGCCCTGGGCAGAATGAGAGGCTTGCAGCGTAAGTTTATAAAGGATCCCAACTACTGTCAACAGTATACAAAAGTTCTGGATAATCAGATAGAAAGGGGGTTTATTGAAAGGGTAGAAAACAGGAATCAAGCTGGTCATCCCATTCACTACTTAGCTCACCATGGTATTACCAAGGATAGTGTTACTACGCCTGTACAGATAGCGTTTGACTGTTCGGCTAGGATGGACGAGAAGGCGTTCAGTCTGAATGACTGTCTCCATACAGGTCCATCGCTAGTGGCTGACCTCACCCAGGTGCTTCTGCGCTTTAGATGCCATCAATTTGCCTGGGTGAGTGATATTGAGAATGCATTTCTCATGGTGGGGTTGAGTGAGGATAGGGATGCTACTAGGTTTCTGTGGCCCGTTGATCCCTTGGATGTTGCAAGTCCTTACATTGTCTACCGGTTCCATGCAGTTCTGTTCGGGGCCACCTGTTCCCAGTTCCTCCTTAATGCTACCATTCAAAAACACCTGTCTATGATACAGGAGGACAGTGAAGTAGTTAATAAGCTAACAAGGGGGTTTATATTGATAACTTACAGGGGACTGGTGATGATGTAGGTGATTTGCAACAACAATGTTGGGATGCCCGCAGAATATTTTCCAGCGCTAACCTGTCTTTACGTGAGTGGGTCACAAATAATGAGAGTTTGCGGGAACTGTTGCACCTGAAGGGTATAGCTTCCGCCAAACAAGACGGGGTTAAGGTACTTGGCGTTGAGTGGCTAACTGATAAGGATATGTTACAGGTTAATTGCTGCGGAAGTAGCCCTGCATTGGTTACAAAACGCGAGGCTCTAAGTCTAACCGCGAGTGTGTTCGATCCTCTAGGAGTGTTGCTACCGGTAACCATCCGGGCGCGGAGGTTCGTACAGGACTTGTGGAGATTAGAGTGTGGGTGGGATGTCCCCCTTCCAGATGACATGAGAGGTAACTGGCAGGGTATTTATGACGATATGATAGATAGTACAGGTATCATATTTCCCTGTCAGGTCACTTATTCTAAGAGGGTTACGCTGCACCTATTTAGTGACGCTAGCTCAGTAGCATATGGTGTAGCGGCCTATGCGGTTGGTGATGAGGTGAGTAGATTAGTAATGGCCAAAGCTAAGGTGGCGCCTATTAAGTCCCTCACCATACCTAAGATGGAGTTGACTGCTGTTCTTCTCGCAGCTCGTCTTGCATGTTATATATGTGAGGCCTACGCGGACGAGCTGATTATAGAGAATGTATACCTCTGGTCGGACAGCCAGATAACCCTATGCTGGTTGTCTAGTGTGACACACGTCAGCTCCCCAGCGACCACGAGGGGGTAGCGTGGCTCCCCATCCTCTTCTCCCCTCTCCCCAGGCAGTGTTATGGGCTGTAGGTTATTGATTAGGTTCTAGTTTCTTCCTAGTGCATCATAGTGTCACAGGTAGTCCAGAAATACTCTTTATTTTCACCTGTGACAATGCATTGTATTTTATTCCAGCTGTCATAGATTTAATGTATTAGATGACTCGTGGAAGTTGGAGAGTGAGAGAGAGAGAGAGAGAGAGAGAGAGAGAGAGAGAGAGAGAGAGAGAAATCAGAGCTTGGTGGTATCGGCGGATTGATATCGTGCAATTTGATTAGTTACGTCATCTCTCGTGCGCCTGATTTCCTCCCTCCTGCCCCGTCACCGCTTTCCCGCCGCGTCGGGAATGGGTGCACCTACACGCACGCACTCCCTTGTGACTTCCACGGGCAGAGCTCCTCTTAGTGCTGTACCGCTAACATCCCCTTGCAATCTATCAGCCCACCTCACCCCCCTATTGCGAACTTTCTCTACCACTGCTTACCTTCTTCTCTCTGTATATCCTTTGACGTTGATTTCATATATCCGTCACTGTATTATACAGCGAGCTCTCAGAGATATTATATGTATGTAGTTAGGCATTTTGGATCAGAGGGTTATCCATTTTGGCTTGGGGAGGTTTGACATACTCATTGTGTTGCCCCAACCTTATTTTCTTGGGTGTCTGCCAGGTTAGTCAATGCTAGACTGGGGAGAGGCTATCAGGTTGCAGTTTCCTATGAGCATAGACTTCGTTGAGCCTATGCAACTGTACCGGATACCTGCGGAGGCCTAGGTCATTTTCTTGTCTGTGTACCTTAGAGCCTAGCACTGTGTTGGCGTGAGGGCGTTTGCCTAGTCCACCCAGCACTGTGCTAGCTCGTTAGCTTTTGACTTAGGAGGGTCGCCAGGAGAGAACCAGGTACACGAGACCTGGATCTCTCAAGAGAGCACCCCATCATTTAATGTAACTAGGCGCACAGACTTGAGAACGACAATAGGCTACCGAGCAGGTGGCTCGGCCCAGGTAGCCTAGCCTACGACTCCCTTGCTAGACTTCGTCCACCTGGCAGACCCCCGATTAGGGATTATAATCTCATTGTGTATAATTATATGTGTGCAGCATTATTGTTCCTTATGTTTATAGTAAGTCGTTATTGTTGCTGAGAGACCCAACCAGAGCAGGCTTGTGCTTGGTGGGAGAAAGCACATCTTTTTGTGGTTAGAGTTTAGACTGCCGATTGTTTTATAATTACACCTGTGCCAGATAACACCGTATGTCCCTACACTATATATGTTCCCACAGTAATAATACACAGTTCAGAATCCGATACGTACTTCTTAGTTGCATCTGACTTTTGCAGAAGATTCCGGCATGATGCTTTAGGACTTTCTTTGTTTCACTTTCTTTCAGACAGGAGTGACCGTTTACTAATTATTTAACATAACGTTAATTATCCTTCTTCTAGTTTGCTATTAAATCGTTGCTGCGATTTAATTACGCTATCTATCTTTTTCCTTGTATACTTTAATAAAGTAATCGTATGTTGTATGAGTATAGGCTGCTTCAGTGATCATCAGCTTATAGTGTGCACCTTTTACCAAGTCATAGGATACCTCGTTGTCAAGGCACGACTCAGGGCGGTATAGGTGTTTTGTTCTCCAGTGGTTAAGGCAGGGGTTGGAACTAGTGTTACCGTTGTTGCATTTAGCCTTATGTAGTCCAATGATGAAGAGCCCCGTGTCTTGCAGAACCTGGATCGTAACACTAGTAAAAAGATTTTGCCTATATATGTTCAAAATAGAGTTGATGAGATAAAGTCATTAGTCCCCGGCGCTCATTTTCGTTATGTGTCCACAGAGGACAACCCCAGTGGTCTAGTTACCAGAGGGATTTCATATGTGTCCTTAGTTGCTTCTTCGCTTTGGTGGGGAGGGCCCACATGGCTACCTCACCAAATGCTATGGCCTAATCATGGCCCAATAGGGGGCTCAATAGGAGGGGACACCACTGTGGGTTGTAACATGAGTCAAGAAGGAACCGTGACATTGCCAGTACCGGTTGCCCCTACTGCCATATTGAATTGGGACTGGTATGGCTCATATATGAAGTCATGGCATGTAATGGCATGGGTCCTTAGGTTTATTAGGACTCTTAAAGAGAAGACACAAGGGAACTATCAGGCAAAACCGGCATACCTGACGGTGCCGGAATTAAGAGCAGCAGAGTCAGCCATGATTAAGGTAGCTCAGAGAGAAGCTTACTCTGAGGAACACCACTATTTGTCAAAAGGACAGGGCACACCAAGCAATATAGTGAAGCAGTTAGGCCTCTATATGGAGGGAGGCATGATACGCTGTAGAGGTAGGCTACACTTTTCAGCTTTACATGATAGTGCCAAGTACCCTATCCTAATCCCTGTGTGTAACCATAGTGGTGTTAGTTATGTTGTAAATTACATAAGGCAAAGATGGTGGATCCCCAAGATTAGACATGTAAAGAAAGCCTTAAGGGGATGTATCATCTGCAAGAGATTGGAAGATACATCATACCGTGCTGTACAGGCCCCTCCATTGCCGGAGTTTAGGGTTCAAGAAGTGAGTCCTTTCCAGGTAACGGGGGTTGACTACACAGGTGCCTTGCCAGTAAAAGAGAAGGGGGGTGCTGTAAGTAAACTATATGTAGTCTTATTCACCTGTGCAGTTACTAGAGCGGTCCATGTAGAGACGGTGTCTAACCTATCCTGCGAATCATTTTGGCATGCGTTCCGTAGGTTTAGTAGCAGGAGGGGTTACCCAGAGATTATGAGGAGTGATAATGCCACCACATTTGTTAGCGGAGCCAGCACATTACGGGAGTTGATAGATGATGCAAGGTTAAAAGGTACTCTAGCGGAATTCAAGTGCGAGTGGCGGTTTATACCAACCAGGGCGCCATGGTTCGGTGCCATATGGGAACGGGTCATTGGCATCCTAAAGGCTGGCTTAAATAAGGTACTGGGTCGAGCATTGGTTACCACAGAGGAACTGAATACGGTATTACTGGAGCTCGAGGCCACAGTCAATGATCGCCCGCTTGGCTACAGCTACAGTGATCTTGAAGACCCTCTACCCATCACTCCTTCACAACTGGTTCATGGGAGGCGGATTAGAAGCTTTCCAAGGCGGGAAGTCACGGATGAAGATCTCAAGGACATGACGTGGCGTAACAACGATTCCGTCAACCAACGCTTCCAATATGTAACAAAACTCTCACATGACCTGTGGAAAAGGTGGAGCACTGATTATTTAATATCACTCAGGGAGCAACATCGTCACTTAATGGTAAAAAGAGGGATAGCATCGCCGCAAGTTGGGGACGTCGTTCTAGTACATGATGACGGCCCCCGACCTTTTTGGCGTATAGGTCGGATAATGAAACTTCTTCGTGGTCCTGACCACGAATGTAGGGTAGTTCAGGTAAAAACAGGAGCCGGTTTGACCACCAGACCGGTGGTTAAGCTATACCCACTAGAGATAGATTTAGAGGTAGTGGAAGGCGACAGCAAGCCGAACTCTGATAATATCCTTCCTGCTACTGGAGCGGACCAAGGTGATACCCCTCAGAGGCCGTCACGTCGGGCTGCTTTGGGTTCCTCCCAGTTGTGGCGATCCATGATCGGGACGGGACAATTGTAAATACTTTGTATATAACTGGTGGCGGAGTATGTCGTGAATCCTAGCTGGTATACAGTATATACCGTAGTTTGAATTTCCCTGGTTCACGACAGCTGGTTCCTTTTTGTTTATACGCATTACTTTACTTATCTTTGTGGATAAATATTACTGTGATTACACCAATTATATCTTAGTTTATTTTCCCTTATTATTTAATCACGGGGGACGATATAGAACCCTTAAATATATCTTATATTGTTACGATAAAAGGGAATCTCAGTACACTTCACACAGAGACTTCGTCCCGCTCACAACAAACCACCAGTTGCTGCCACATAACAACAGAACTTCCCTGATATTCACCTACCGACATGTCCATCATCTAATCTACACTCTTTGCATCACAGCTAAGTTCCTTTAGTACTAGAAGTACTTCATAGATATTATTGGGACTACCACAGATAACCTACACATACATGTTTACAAGTAAGTCAAACGCCGACCCGGTATCATTTTTATAGCCTAGGTCAATTCACCTTTCCAGGTTTAATTATTTAATTTATATCCGTTTCTCCTCTACCCCCTAGGAATAATAAACAGGATAGCCATGTTGTGTTGGAGCTAGGGGTAGAGCGTGTGTGGTCAGTTGTAGTACAAGTTTGTTTTATGACTTTGGAGGGGGTGCAAAGGAGTGTGATATGGCGGTTTGAGGAGGATAGCGTGGGGTCTTTGTTGGGTTTGGGGAATGTAATGATGATGCCATGCTTGCAGATGTCTGGTATTGTGTTGTGTGAATAACTGTAGTTTGATATGTTGGTGAGTGCTTGTATGCCTTGTGGTCTGAGGTGTATGTTGCTTATGTTGTCTAGGCCACTGGCGGATGAGTGCTTGAGATTGTTGATGATGTGATTTGTCTGGCTGTTGGTGAAGGGTGCGTAGTCAGGGTCTGTGGGGAATTGTCTCTTACGTCGGATGACACGTCGGTCGTTTTTATGGGGATTTAGGTGGCTGACATGAGAGAAGTTAATAATGAGAGTGTTTGCTTGTTGTTAATTTGAAGGAGTAGAGTCTGTTGTTGTAATTGCAGCATGTGATTGTGCTGTGATGCTTTTGGAAAGTATGATGCTGTTTAGTGTTGTGTAGAGTTTGTTGGGGTCTGTTTTGTGATCAAGTGCTTGGAGGTAGTTATTTCGATTTAGTGTTTGTTGCTCCTGTATTTTGTTGATAATATGTGTGTTGAGTGCTTGGATTTGTTGTGTGACGTCTTGTGTGTGGGGTGCTGGGGAGTCTTTCAGTGCGTCGTCGCGTTGTCTGATGAGATTTTTAATTTCTGGTGAGAAGCTAGGGTTGTGTCTTTTTCTGTTACCTCTTGGAATGCGTTTCTTGTCAGCGTTTTGGAGAGTTGTGTTGAATGTGTGAACAGCATTGTTGATGGTTGAAATAGTTTACAGGTCCAGTTGTCCGGTCACCCAATTGTCCAGCATATCCTCACTCTCCTCTTCTTATTTAATGTCTAATGGTTCATCATAGAACAATTAAGGGAAGAGTTGTCTGTATTTCTTAATTTATTATTTTATCTATTATTTTATTTAGTTTCCTCCTAACACCTCCATCAAACTTAAAGAAATGCTCCACGACACCCCTTCAAGATAAATGTATACACTTTTTGTTAAAACAAAATTACTAATAAATACCGAAGGCCGGTTCCTTCTAAATTACGGGCTATTGCTATCGCTCGCCAGGATAAAATAAACACCTAAATGGCACAAGACTAATGTAGCATGTCTTAAACTCTCAAAACTAATGGGGCTAATCATGAAGGAAAAGTGGGTGCATACTAAAGAACTCTCCCCTTAACCCCTTATGTACCGGTGACGTCTTTTTAAACTTGTTCTAGTTATATATAATGGATTGTGTGCGGCTTAAGAAGTTTCTGTGGTAGTAAAAATGATTAAGTGAGTTAGTTCAAAGCCTTTTAATTGTTGGAGGCCCTTTTTAAACTGAATAAAATCGTCTAATATTAGCCAGAATGAAATTAATGATAAATCGCCGGTACAGAAGGGGTTAAGTGTATGGTATTGATATGTACATACATTCGAGATAGTAATAAATGAAACATACATTTAGATATTAATGGATCACACACTTAAACAAGTAAATTAATATAATACAATAAACGTAATTAAAATTATTATGAAATGCTGAATAAATGCAACAGCTTTGTTGTGATATATATATATAGAGAGAGAGAGAGAGACGGAATTGTGCATACATACAATGACTACATTGTATTTTCATATCGTTACACAGAAATAATACATTTTGGCAATTCATCAGCACTACTCTTTTGTACAGTGACATCTGGATGCAGGTGTTATTATACACCCCTGGCATTTGGTACATAATCCACTACCTCTCTTTAGTGGATTATATCACGTAACACGTGAGATTCTACTCTATCGACGACGACTACTATGTAAGCGTCATATATAATATCCCGATATCGTCAACTACCTCTAGAAACAATATTTATGTTAGGTTATTTTGTGTTACAGTTATTGAGAACGCCGCTGACACTTTTAAGAAGTTTTAATGAGCGAAGGCGCCGGAACTCTTAAGATCCAAGGCCTACAAAAAAACTTTTAAAAGACCCCAGTGCCACTCAAAACAAAGGAATATGTGATTAAGTGAGCTAATTCCCCTCCATACCCCTATCACTCCTCCACATGTGTCCAAATCCCCCCCCCCCCCTTCCATTATCACCTACTTTTCCTCTTATTCCCTTGCTTATCGGTTAAATTTCCGCTTCAATATCCACCACACGGTTTCAAGGTTGATGGGGACGCATGTAGAGATCGTAGAAAGATACTTCACTTGCAAGACATCAGTGTAGATAGATAAGTGAGAGAGGGAGGGTGTGTGCCACGCCGGCTCTCCTCTCATGAATGAACCGGTCGGCAATACTTTCACTCCCCAAATACTATTCCCACTTGTTTTATTGCTGTTACATAAAGCGAAGCAGGGACGTTAGGGAAGAGACTCAGACCAAGAGTGAGAGCGGTGGAAGTGCGTGCAGAGTTACATAGAGGGATAGACAGACGAATGAGGAAGTAAGAAGGAGGTGTGGTGTGGAGGTAGATGTGCTGGAAAGTGTGAAAAGGAACAACTTGAGATGGTTCGGCCATATGGAACGTATGGAAAGTGAGAGATTGACTAAGAGGGTGTACGAGAGCGAGGTGGAAGGACAGAGAGGGAGAGGTGCACCGAAGGAGAGGTGGAAGGATGGAGTGAGGTAGTGTATGAATGAAGGCGGTGCTGGTTGGGAGGAGGGGCGTCGACTGACTGGGGACAGAGGTGCATGGGGGCGGTTCGTTCGCGGCCACACCTTCGGGGATCACGGCGTCAGGCAATAGATAGATAGATAGATAGACATGTTAATATCTTCATATTAAACATAAAATAGGTGCATATGAATAAGTAATAATTATATTTATCGGATAATGACAATTTTAGTCGGGAATGAGCCTCGATATGTTCGCCTGGCGGGCACTTTCAAATACCATAGCTTCGTCGTTTAAAGGTTAAGCATAGTTCACACATTCACTAGTGTGAGCCCGAGTTACTCATGGTAACTTGGGCAAAAATGAGCCCGAGTGAGCAAAATTCCACGAATCATCTCTAGTGTCCATGAGTCAACACGAGTGCTCCACCACAAGTCACTAAGAGTCACAACGAGTCACCACGATTCACTACGAATTACCACAAGTACGAAACGTGTGCACTCGTGGTGACTCAGGCACTTTTCGGCCACACGGAATTGTCCACGAGTTGCCGAGAGTGTTCACGAGTCTTTCACAAGTAGCTTACGAGTCACTACCAGCCACAACAAGTCACTATGAGTCCCAACGAGGCACTGTGAGTCACTGAGAGTAGTCGGACTCTCGGTCAAAATTTCGTATGAGGTGAAATTTTGCCGGACCAGCCCGAGTCACCACGGGTGTCCGCGAGTTCCACAAGAGTCGCCCGAGTCACTACTAGTCACCACGAGTCACTTAAAATTTCCTTGTGTCGTTACGCGTGTTCGCTAAAGTGCGAACTCGTGGCAACTCGGGCTCACACTCGTGAATGTGTGAACTAGGCTTTATACTTAACAAACACGAACACAAGATAGAAGAAATACATATCCTCCAGAACAAGGCTTTCAGAATTAGTTTTTAACCCTCATCTAGCAGGGGGTTTTGGGCTAATTTGGGCATATTCAGGCCCTCCTGAATGATCAATGAAGTATCTGCATGAAAAGAAATGTATTCAGCAAAAAACTAGGCGCTACAAGCTTCAAAATGAGACCAGAACGAGCTACGTAGCACTCGTCGTTTTGATGCAGTGGTACCACCAACATGGGAGTTTAGCGTATAGCGGCATATTTTTTCCAGCTACGCTCACTACTGGCTACACTGCCGGCCTCTCGAGAACAGAGAGAGCGTGAGTCAGTGGGCGGCGGTAAGCCCTTGGTATCGGCCGTGTGGCCTGCTGCGCTCCCGGCCATTTGCACTCGATTTTAACCCTTTAAAAGCCTTAATAATGCTCCTAACTTGCTGCTTTTTAGATACGGACTTAAGTCGGGCCCCACTCTTTAAGTGTTAAGTCTCCCGAGGCCATGGGGAAAATAATAGGTGTGTGTGTCGTGGCATGTAATATGTGTACTTGCTAGATGAGAGAGAGAGATTTACACTGGTTTTGCTTATTAGATTTAGACATGACATTCAGAAATACGAAAACGGTATGTTTGTCTATACCTGTCGACTATCTTGCACCGCTATTGGCGACTAAAATAGAAGTATATTATATCAGAGGTATATAATTATATATATATCATTTATTCAGATGCCAGAGATACCTAGGAGCGTGCCAAAAAGCCACTTGTGTACAGTCTCGCTACTAAGTGATGACTCGATTCCCAGTACCTTCTTTCAGAAAGTGCTATCTGGCAACAAGTGAGGCTTTATTATATACCTTTACTACACACCGGGGAGAACTGTATTTATGAAAATGACACCAAAAATACATACATATGTATTGTTGCCATATATGTATCTCATCACGCGAGAGAAAACCAAATAATACACAAGTTGAGACTAAGCCGAACGAAAGAAAGTGAATCTCGTAGTACTTCCCTCCCTATATTCAGGATTAAAATGTGGAGTAACATTCAAATCATGAGTGTCAATATATCACATAAGTAAACCTATAACAGTATTGTTTTCAACATTTAATTATCTAAGTGGGACGATATTCTGCCTGGAAAACAAAGTTATCACCACTCTATTTTGTGAAATTTCGAGAACAGCTTGTAAGTTGGGGTATTGATAGACAATGAAAATTAACTTTTAAAACGCATAGGGACTCCCATATAAAAACGGAACATGGAAAGGCAAGTGGTATAGAACAAAGGTGGAAATAAAAGCAGAAGAGATACACTCTCCCTCATATCCTGACATTGACTGACTTGCTCGCTGAGCAGCTCAGCAGCCTCCAGGCCCCGGGAGTGCAACATGCTAGATAGAGCATGCATTATGTATTTGTATTATTCTATGAAGAAATTGAAAACAAAACTTACTTATATTTATTCAAAATATAACATAAATTACATTTAGAAGGTCTAAGTAGGTTAATATTGTCAGTAGGCCAACTATTGGGAATATCCAAAGACCTATAGTTTTAAATTAGAAAAAGACCGGGCTCCGAGTAGCCGTGGAAGTTGCCAGCGGCAGCCAGATTTGGGAACTTTAGTCCAAAATTAAAAAATAGTGAGTCATGACTTATTAGCGCGATTGTACATTCACCATAGCCGCTTCACTTGGAGAGGCCTTCCCAAATCTCCTCAATTAGGCCTATATCTGGTATTAGCCAGACACTCTCCATATGTTTGGTGTATCTTTTTCTGCTGACCTTTCTTGGAAAGATTATATTTCCAATATTGGTAAAACAGCTTAACAGAAGTTAACCTCCATGGCTTCTTCACCCCACACAGCTTCTTACTCTATACAGAGGCACAGTGCACCCATGTATTGAGTATTGTTCGCATGTATGGGAAGGTTCAACCCATACCACACTTCCCGGAAAGGTAGTCAAAATGATTTCCTCTCATCAATGCCCCTCCTCTTACCAATTCCCTACAGTCTCTCTTTACACGTCATAATGTTGCATCTCTCTCACTCTTTTACCGCTACAATAATTAATGATCTTCCAAGTTTTCTTAGTTTATCCCTCTTTCCTTACGGAGGAAACCGCAGGTCAAACTAAGACATAGTTAATCTAGCGAAAAATAATATTATTAGGACAATCCCTTTAAAAAGAAAAAAATATCACATAAATTAATGATTTAAATATCTAAGGCTTTTTAAAATGGGAAGACATAAACATATATTGCACTGCTATCTTTGTTTATAAAGTCATTAATAATTACAATCCCATAGAATTATTTAATTTTCGTTTAAATGAAAGATATACCTTAAGAAACACAAGAGATTTAGAAATTCCATCATTGGCATCAAATAAATTTAAAAAAATATATTTATTATCATCGTGTAAAGGTCTGAAATGCACTGCCTTGGCATATTCTGGATAAACCCTCCCTGTCTAGTTTAAAGATGTCCCTTAAATATTTTGTATTGAGTAAATATTAAACAAATCAGTCAAATTTTAATTTAATGACAGTGGAGTTCTGTGTTGAGTATGTTTATGTAGTGTGAGTTAATGGGTGTCTGTGTATACTGTAACATTATGTCTGGGTACGTAGGTGTATGCATGTATTATGTGTATGTTTGATTGTATGCATGCATGTAAGTATGTATATATGATTATGTTTACATATGTAATTATTATGCACAGTATATATATGTATGTACAGTATGTATGTGTATGCATGAATGTATGTATGTATGTATTTACACTTATAGCTCATATTATCTAGCCCTACTTAATATGTATGTAAAAATGTAAATTATTTCGGGTTAAATCAAGGTGCCTTAACACTTACTCTGCGGGCATATTTCCGCCTTTTTCTTCTGTTATTATGTTCTATCCAACAACCAACCTTACTCCAAAAATTGATTAATGAAATATTACAAACACATGTGGCAGTCCGTGGATTCGAACCCAGGATGCTCACACCGAAAATCAACACCTTATGCATTATGCCACGAAGACAGTTAAAGAATGGTGGACACTGCCTATGATTTATTATGCAACTTCGAATCCTGCATATCAAGCTAAGCATGTACACACATCCCAACTGCAAACTTACGTAGGCTATGCATATGTGAATGGAAAGAGCAATTAATGGGGCCTTAACCACTAGGGAAGACCTCTCGATAAATTACTCCTGAACCAATATCAATTATTATGTTCTATCCAACAACCAACCTTACTCCTAAAATCGATTAATGAAATATTACAAACACATGTGGCAGTCCGTGGATTCGAACCCAGGACGCTCACACCGAAAATCACACCTTATGCATTACGCCACGTATTAGGGCTCATTCAGGCACTTCTGAATTATCAAACAAGTGTCTGAATGAAAAAAATAGACGAAAATTGCTTCAAAATGACGCCAGAACGAGCTTTGTAGTGTGTGGGATTCACCCGCAGCGCTACCATAAACATCGGCAAATATTCGCTAATTATGAGCAATGTCAAGCTACATTTGCCTTTGGCAGTGCTGCATTGTCTCGCGAGATATGAGGCCCGAGCCTCAGTGCCCCAGCAGCCCTGCTGAAGAGCGGAGGGGAGCCTCCCGCACTCCCGTTCTCTTAAACTAGTCCCCACTGGCTTTAGGAGGCTTTAAGAGCCTGTAAATTGCCTTATTTTGCCAAGACGTTCCAGGACGCCTCCCGCAGCCAATGCGTTAAAGAGAGTTTTCTCTCGTAAGGCTTGGCCAGTTGACTTCTATGTATAAAAATTCTGAGCTTATTGTATATTTGAAGGCTAGATAAATATTTGAGTTTGAATTTGAGAGTGGGGACACCCGCCTTTCAACACATTCCCACAAGTAAGCTCTGGAGCTATCTCTCTCTCTCTCTCTCTCTCTGAAACTGTCTTTCCCTCATCCTATGATTTAAAGTGCTTCAAGCTTCGTCCAGACATTTTGACTCGAATATACTGTTACGATGAGCGCATTGCTCATCATAAGGATATATATTTAGTTAGCAGTGAATATTTATATTTATGTAATCCTATGGGGCCTTGTGTGGGGTTATGAATATGTATAGTTATTTAGGACCCTTTGATTTTATTTTGCATGGTTGGAGTTTAGAGTAGTTTACGGTAATATCCCTTGACTTATTTTCTAACTTAACTCATTTACTAAGGGGTGAGTTGCATAAGAGGACTTTCCTAATATTAATTTTCCTTCGAATATACAATTCGGCGAAGGTTTTATGCATTGGAGGAATATAATACCTATTGCTGATAATCCTGCGTGGTCCAGAATACGTTAATGCTTACTAGTGGGTTGTTGAACCGTGGGTTCCTTGAAATACCTGTATTGGTACTGTACCTGGGTCTGGCTCCAGCCGGTCTGCATGGAGTGAATGTCGCTGGCTGCTGGAGCTCGGAGCTCAGTCCGGGTTGAGCAGCTTTGGGAAAAACATCTGTTCTCATACATTTTGCATTCTGATTTACTTTAACGTAACTATAACCCCCGGGCTCCGTGGGACAAAGAGCACTTTACCTTGAATCAATTTATCCTTCAATACTTGACAGTTGCAGATATAAAATTCAGATTTTTGTTTGGCACTGTGAATAATTGCACATATGGTTCGTGGCGGTTTGAGAGTTTAGCTAGCCATTGTACAGGACATAACCAATTGATTTGTTTGAGTGTTACCACTTGGTTTAATTGTATGTATGCACTTGGTATTTACTTGTTATGGGACCTAGTCACAGTGGCTTCACTACTGTGGTTTTGTGACTACTGTGTCAGTCCAGTATACGCTCCTGACCGTCAGAAAGGTACTGGGGCACCGGTTGTGCTAACAAGGTAACTTGCCATTGAGGATCCAGCCTTGCCTGGGCTTATTTTCACGCACCCTCTTTGACAGTGTTATCCGTTAGAACATGCGGATTGTTTCCTTAGTCTTGGACAAAGAGAATTAAAGGAAAGAGGAGAAACTGGTTATTTCCTCGCGCGAACTAGAGATAGCAGCACTATCATGGGGCATAATATTATAAGCAAAAGGCCCCAGAGGTTATTCCTTATTAAATACTCCTTGATATCTGCGCACCTGGATTGTCTGCAGTGTTACCACAGTTAGGGAAAGTCCGTATAATGAGGGGGCGTTAGATTAAAGAGAGAACGTCTTTGAGAGTGAATTAATGTGGGTAAAAACACTTGTAAACTATTTAAAATTAAATAGTTATATAAAAGCAAGAGGAAAACAAAATAAGTATACATATACACTATATAAAATACTTTTATATGATGCAAGCTGTATAACTCCAAGCAACACAAAAAGAATAAACATTTAATTTTGAATATATATTATTAGTTACATATTATGTACTGTAGATGTTAATATGTAAAGTTGCGCTAAACTGGACATTTACACGAAATACGTAAGTAGGTTATACTTATGACATCTAGGGATATTTTGTCTCATCCTGTTTGACGTTGGTAACTCCCGAATCTCACAACAAGTCGACAACAATGGGGTGGGCTGGAGGAGGCTTGCCTGTGAACCTCCTAATAATGACGATAATTTCACGATGATTTGGCCTTTCCAGTAGCCTTTACTTCTGTTTATTTAACTCTGCCATGTTTACAGAGTCTCTGGATAACGTTAATTGATTATTAATAGCGTTATTAGTACAAGGTAGGGGTTATTACGAATTAATAGGGACCCTCCCATTTTCTTTTGCGATCGTGTTGCCATCTCTCGAATGCGCGAATCACTATTGTCAGAATTGTGACATCACGCTTTGGGCTCTATCTCTACTCTATGGTCTTGGGTGTGGTGTTGTGTGGCGAATTATGTTGGGTGCAACTGTGTCGGAGTTACAGGCTGGGTTTAAACCCTTGCCTGCCTACCTTTTTGCCCACAATACTGCATGCCAGTCGTGTTAGTGGTGCAGCACAGTAGCTACCTGGACTACGTGGTACTCTGCATTTCTTTTGTTTTAACTTGATTATATTGTTTTTCATGTCTTTACTTTAACATACAGTACTTACATTGTTTGCACATTCAATTTATTGTGGTCCAGTCAACTTGAGTGTCCATTTCGGAGTAGTAGATGGCGGACTCCTAAGAGCGTTCCTGTTTTGGGCGGTTATATTTCGGGGTGGACACTCCGGTTGTCCGGACGGTTTGTCATTTGCATACCAAGGGATCAGTTCCCTGGTATGGAAATCCCGTTGGGTGTATGTCAGCTTAGGACTGCCCATCATATTGGTAGGGATTTGGATTTAGTGACCAGCCTATACAGTAACGTAATGTACTTACCGTATTTTATTCAGAGCCTTGCATATTTTACTCAGCTTGGGAAGGATTCTCCCCAGTGTTGCCATTCGTCACTGGTATATTATGGAGTGGTAATATATGTTGTATATTCACTGGATCCTCAGAACGCCTGGAGTTGCGCTGTGGCTCTGGTTCTGTTGTGCATTGACAGCTGACTGGTGTGGAGACGTCTAGCTAGGTGCTGTTCTATAATGGGTTGCCGGTTTATGAACCATGGTCTCTCCTTTCATGTAACAATACATTTAATTTGGCTAACTATCACTCTTTTTAACCTTAGGGGGAAGGGGGGGCATGTGTTACTTCTTAACAAATGTCTTGACAATACAAACGCGTACATTGCTATTCTTACCATACTTATGAACTAGTATAGTGACCTACACATACCGTATACACAAAATAATTCGTATATTGTATGCTTACCTTTTCGTTGTAACAACTGGGTCTGGTTGGTTATCATTAACCCTTTCAGTGCCGGTGCCGTTCTTTTAAATTTATTTTGGCGATTTGATTACATTTATAAATGGCCTCCATCAATGAACAGGCTTCCAACTATCTCACTTACTATTAATACTACCACAGATCCCTCTTAAACTGCACACAATTGTCTAAATACAGATAGAATATGATTAAGACGTCGCTGGTACAAAAGTGGTTAACGATATTAATAACGTCACTCCAGGTTCCTCCTTTAGTCTCTTTACTTATAATAACTAGTAAAATAGAAGATTACTTTACCTCTCTCTCTCTCTCTCTCTCTCTCTCTCTCTCTCTCTCTCTCTCTCTCTCTCTCTCTCTTCTATGTAGTTACTTTTATTTCTATTCACTTTTTATTCCAGTCCAATGTTTCCGAAAGAGAGGCTGCCAATTTTTATGAAGAGTATTTTCCATTTACTGGTTCATACAAAAATATTAGTTTAGTTTCGTCTTTTCTTTAACTTCATAATGCATAGACAAATACTAAAACTTTATTTGCTTGGTTTCCTTAATAAGTCATTTATATATTCAGATTAATTATATTCTTATTAATTCATTTCACTTTATGCTATGATTAATAGGGTTTACTGTATATACTGTATATACTGTATATATATATATATTGATTTTTTCAATGACATTGCTTTCGAATAATTATATATACTTTTGTTTTAATACAGGTATTTTGTCAGATATATTAAGGTTGTAATATGTTAAAAAGTGCAGGTTATAATCATGTTCATACATATATGGAATCTAAATTAGGTGTTCCAAATTACACAATAGTATTTCTTTGACGGAAACAATATCATGGGAACATTTTTTTAAATTAACGATTACACATTTGATTATGCAACACACGGACATGACGTGTACACATTTCACTCATACATAGTAAAGTATTCAGAGACACATGTACACGAGCTTTACAAGTACATAGCCAAACTAAGCATACACATAAAACACAGTTCACTTACTGTAAGGTCACGAGGGTTCGATATCATTATAAAACTAAGTGTCCATGCCATTCCTGCCATACACAGAAGACTGTATTCATATTGTATATAACATTTCGTAATATAATTGTGTTCATAAATATGTCATATACCACTACCATTACTATGGTTAAAGGCCATCATTAAAGCATAGACCTATACTGCTAGATACATTTAATCAGCCACACAAATACTTCGCCTAAACAGGTGAACTAAATCCAAAGATTTCATATATGTATTGAGAGAGAGAGAGAGAGAGAGAGGGAGAGAATCCTAACCCCTACAAAAACGCATTCTGGAAACATGTAATCTGGTAAGAAATTGTCGTTTTAAAATGTTGCTAAAATTTCAATATTTGCATTTACCAAAACGAGAAAAAGAATGATGCAAATTTGACTTAAGTAACAGAGTTTCTCTTGTACTCACTGACAGATATACTGTAGTAATATGATAGCCAGGTGCCACCCATCTATGTCTTGTACTCACTGACAGATATACTGTAGTAATATGATAGCCAGGTGCCACCCATCTATGTCTTGTACTCACTGACAGATATACTGTAGTAATATGATAGCCAGGTGCCACCCATCTATGTCTTGTACTCACTGACAGATATACTGTAGTAATATGATAGCCAGGTGCCACCCATCTATGTCTTGTACTCACTGACAGATATACTGTAGTAATATGATAGCCAGGTGCCACCCATCTATGTCTTGTACTCACTGACAGATATACTGTAGTAATATGATAGCCAGGTGCCACCCATCTATGTCTTGTACTCACTGACAGATATACTGTAGTAATATGATAGCCAGGTGCCACCCATCTATGTCTTGTACTCACTGACAGATATACTGTAGTAATATGATAGCCAGGTGCCACCCATCTATGTCTACGTGGAAAACAGGAAATGACGGAGTGTTTTAATGATTTTTTGTTTGTTTTTGTTTGTTAATATTCCAACTACTCCCTCTCGGGCATAGGCTGATAGCCTTTGCACTCTACCGCTGAACACGGTGAGGCCCGTGAGGTCTTGCTCCAGTCTAGGGAGTGAGATATGCGAAGCTTCACGGCTCGAAGCAACTCCATCTCGGAAGCCGCCTCGCCTCTGCGCTTCACAGTCTCATCCCCCACACTCGGACCCTCACTCTCAGAACGCCACCTATTGAGCAATTAACTCACTAGGCATTGCCCCCCTGTAGCATATTTTTGAATATGGGAATATTCATGCAATGTTATTTTAATCAGGGAACAATGTGGGTATTTTTTTTGGCATTTCGGTGTGCTGTGGTAATGCACTGATACTAGGTACAGCACAAATTCCATCCCAATAATATCTTCCCATTGACATATATGTTTTGAGAAATAGGTACACGTATTTAGTTAGTTAAGGTGGTGTCATACAAGCGATTATTACGGGCAATTGTTTTCTAGCAGCATCGAAATATATGTGTTCCAAGAATTAAGCTACCTTACACGACATACGTTTAATCTAGTTTCCTATTACAATGAGAAGCCTCAAAATAGTACGACAACAAACTTGCTCTTCAAAAATTGACGGAGAAAGCGATCGTGTGACATCACCTTTAGTTCCTTGTTGCGCTACTTGCGCTACGTCCTACTATACAATGTGTTTAACTTCGCACACTGACAGCCATTGTAATAGGAGAGTCAGACGTCATAAGATATTTGGAAACCCGCTGGCCCTTTCATGATCCTGAAGCCCTTGGATATTTGATATGGCTGATATGGCCATTTGATATGGCTTTACCCTTTTATTTCTCACCAATCCGGTGAGAAATAAAAGGGTAAAGATAAATATATTCTAACAGCAACATACACATCCCCAGGTAAAGAGCTGTTTATTGTTTGGTGCATTAATTTATAGATTGAGTACTCTGGTTGTATTTTATTTTTTATTTTGTATATAGGCTATCATTAATTGAAGTATACTTCAGAAACTCATGCATTCAGGGTACTCCGGGAAGTAGATTAATACAAATTTCGAATTATATTAAGATTTAACACAGGATATGGATTAAATGTAAAAAAGCTTATCTAGATCGAAATAAAACGATGTCACAATATTGTAGTTGGTGTATGTATCCTGCATTATTTACTGAATGTGGATTATCAAGTAAAAACACATGAATTATATTTGTTCTGAGAATTGCCACAATATCAATACATACTTGGCTCAAATTTAGCGTAATACTATTAATAATAATATACATAATGATATTAATCATAATAATACTGTAATACAAATAATAATAATAATAATAATAATAATAATACAAATAATAATACTAACGTCGAAATGACATTTTTGCATTTCGGACAAAATAATGCATACCCAATTTTGAGAATATGTTTTATATATTCTCTTCATAATTGATTATTAAGGCATTATATAGTAATATATCAGCATTGTGTTATGTTACTATAACTAAACATTGAATAGGAAGACTTTAGATTGTGCATCAATCATCAGTCAAATTTAGGATTTTGTTTGTTTTTGTTATGTGAATGAAGGAGACAAAAGGCAAAGCTGCTTGTAACATGTGTCTCCTCCATAGTTGAAAGAGACAAAGAGCCAAATTCAAGGTATTTACGTTCGAGTCAAAGTGTCTGGACACGCTGAGCTTGAAGCAGTTTAAGTCATTGGATGAGGTAAAGCCAGATTGAGGAAGAGAGTTCCAAAGCTTACTTGTTGAAAAGAAGAAAGTCTGGGAATCGGTTCACTTTTAGTCTTTTAGGTTAGAGAGTTGGACAGAAAGGTAGGAGTGTCTTGAGAGGCGGTTGCTCCCTACTCACCGTAAGGGAGGAAGTATGCACCGAGAAAGCTCTGAAAAATACTTATTATTTTAATAGCGGTTGAAGAGATGCAACATTGCAGTGTGTAGAGAGAGATTGAAAGGAATTAGTATGAGGAAGTGAGTTGATGAAACCAAATTATTTTGACTCAAACATTTCGCGAAGAGCGATATGGGTGGAACCTCCCCGCACATGCGTAGAATACTTGATACATGGACGCAATGTGCCCCTGTACAGAGCAAGATGGGGTGAAGAGCCCACTGAGACGGTTCAGCACACCCAAGCTCTGGGAAGCTGTATTAGCAAGAGTGGTAATATGATCTTTCCAAGAAAGGTCAGGAGATAAAGAAACCCCAAGAATACTGAGAGAAGATGAAGAGTAGATGTGGATATTGTTAAAGAGTATAGAATAGTCATGGGGAAGAATGTGACCGAGACATAGATGGAAAAATTGGGTTTTGGACGCTTTGAAAGTAACAAGAGATTCTCTGTCTTAGTTGGAAATAGTTGATAGGTCTGAAGATAGGCGTGCCATGGCCTCCTCACATGAGTTTTGAAGTGATTGCTTGGTGGGTCGCTGTGGAAAACTAGTTGAATAGTGTAAGGTAGAGTCATCAGCATAGGAGTGGATAGGACTGTAGGTACAGTTTTGAAGATCATCCATTAATATCATTAAGATGACTGGAGACAGGACAGTACGCTGAAGAACACCAGAGTTGATAGGTTTAGGAGGTGAGCGATGGTTGTCCACAACCACAACTATGGAATGGCCACAAAGGGAATTTGAGACAAAGACAAAGATGTAGAGATAGAAATCGAAGGAGGGTAGTTTATAAATTATATATATGTGCCAGACTCTATCGAAGGCTTTTGATATGTCTAGTGCAATAGAAAAGGATTCACCAAAGTCCTGAAAGGAGGATGACCAAGAATCAAGAATGGAGGAACTCCATCTGGTCCATACGCCTGATTAGTATTCAGCCCAGAGAGGGCAGAAAGTACATTGTTAGAAGAAATTATTATATTGGGCATAAGTAAGACAGAGTGGGGTGGAGGGGAGGAACAGCACCAAAATCATCTAAGGTGGAGCTTTTAACGAAAGTTTGATACAAAAAAGTTTATCTTTATAAGAGGAAGACAATATGATGGAGCCATCCAAGTGGAAAAAGGGTCGGAAAGACAAGGAAGTAATATTGTTGGAGATATTTTTGTTAGATGCCAGAAAGCTTAGAAAGAGAAAGAGTTGGAAAGGTCAGAACATTTATTGTACATGAATGAGTTTATGACGAATCGAAGAACAGATTTGCTTTGATTCTGGGCAGAAACATATAAAGTACAAGAGTTTGCAGACGATGGTAACATTTGAATACTTCCTCCTTATTTTAGACCGCAGTAGAACAAACGTGAGTAAACCAAGATTTGTTTGCATTAGACACAGAACAAAAATGGAATCTATGCCTCCATGCCCGAGAAGATTACCTCGGCGATGCATGCAGCACACTCCGAGGGTACCCGGCTATGGAAGCAAAAATCATTCCATGGGAAATCAAAGAAGTACTGTTAAAGAGCCTCCCAGTCAGCAGTGCCAAAGTGCCACAAGCGCCGCCGGCTGAGAGGATCGGATGGCCGTACTGGAGAGATAGGACAGGTAACAGAGATAAGGTTGTGATCAGAGGAGCCCAGCGAAGAGAACACGATTACAGTTTAAGAAGAAGGATTGGAGGTTATAAATATGCCAAGGATGTTAGGCCGATCTCCAAGGTGGTCAGGGATATGAAAAGGGTGCTAGACTAACAGCTCTGTCATTTACTATAGAAAATATGTAGGCTTGCTCACCAGCTTTGTCAGGGAAATGAGAGGAGAGCCATTGGTGGTGCTGAACATTGAAATCTTCTACGATGGAGCTTTCAGAGAAAAGGGACATTTATAGAATATGTTCCATATATTTTGTTTATATAGTCAAAGAATTTAGGTAAGTCAGTAGAGTTAGGGGATATAGGCAGCACAGAAATATATAGTTCGGGAGTGACAGGCAAGTTTGAGCCATAACGTTGAGAACTCTTTACAATCTGTGACAGGAATTACATCTCATATACACATACACATATACCGGTAAAGGTATCGCCAAATAACTTGAAAATTATCTCGGTCACTGACCTCTTCGTAACTCAAAAGGACCTTGAGCAAATTGGCTGTAAATATCCACACCTATTTCCTGGTGAACTCTTCCCAAATGATAGAAATGTCAGCCCGATTGCTTTCATTTATTTTTAGTTATATGAAGTTAAGGGGTCCAGAATATTGTCAAGTTCGTTGGCGCTACCAATAGTACTTTTTGCATTATGGAATAATACACATCCCACAAGATATACTTGCCAAACTGTTGGCAGCGTATAAAGGATAGTAAGTAAACACAAAAACAGTCATTCTTATTTGGAGTATGTGTCTGATTTATCTCTTAGTTAGGCTATTATAACCTCAATTTAGAACTTTGTCCAATGTTATATCTGTTGTATAGGTGAGGCTAATGCAGTATAACTTTGGCTTAATATATGGTAGGCATAGTTATAACATTTCCTTTCCATCTTAATGTTTGTGGATCTTGAAAGAAATTTAACAAAATACAAATAAAGAAAAACTAATAGCTTCTGCTTGAAGCCACCCTTCTTTAACCCTCTCACGTTCTTGACTCAATTTTGAGCCTATTAGGGATACTTTAAAGGCTTTGTTACCATTAGGGGTATTTATAAACCTTTAGTTTAGTTACTTCAACCTCTGCAGTTGTCTTTAAGTTAGCTGTGGGCAGAAAACTAATTTTGGAGAGGTTATTATAAGAGTGAGAGAACTCTATTTATTATTGCTAATCTGGCAACCTCTGCGTCATAAAAACGTGAAAGGGTTAAACTAGCCTACCACCCACACGATGCTTGGCTGGCTCTGGTTCGACACTCGCTAGATGCTCGGGTCAGGGGAATGTATAGTCCAGGGCATGCTCAGCATACATGTTAGTGTTGAGGTTGGGGCCATTGCAACCACTTCACCTGACGAGCCGAGAATCATTCAGGACCTCTCAACTCGGCCTACCTATCAAATACCTCCTAATAAACCCCCCTGGACAAACACTGCCTGTACCAGCACCACGAGGGAGATACCGATACAAGCACTGTGGGAACCAGCAGCCACGGTAGCCAGAAGCAAACAACAGCCAAGTTACCCGTATGAAGTCAGGGCGGAACAAACAGCCTACCAAGGGCCAAAGATTGGACAAACGCGTAAACATATGGACAAACCATCGCCCCTAATTGGCCCTCAAGATGATGGGGAGGCACCCATCAGAAACCAACCCGCAATCATACCTGGACGACGAGAAGAGAGCAGAACGAACCAGTCCTATAACTGGTACAATACCTCCTCCTCCACTACACCACCGCCACCACAGGCCATTACACTAGACCCTTCAATTCCCTTGTTCCCTTGATCGATTTTACTACTCCTACCATCAAAAGAGCTGCTGGGTGCCGACAACATGGAGTATCTGAGTACGAGACCTTCTCCGTCCACAAACCACCGACAGCGCGGAAGAACTACTCTCCCATCAAACGCATCCAGATTCTCCAGATGCGGAGATAACAATAGTTCCTGAAGGTTGTCCAGGACTTGCAGCATTGAATAAGCTAGTATTGAAGGACCCCGACCACTACTTTAACTTGAACTAATGCAAACACGAAACCAACAGAAGGAATAATGCACCCGAGGAAGGACAGCATGAGAATTGGAACCCAGTTAAAAAGTATTTGTTTTAATTCAAGTGTTGGGAAGAACCCAAGAGAGGTAGTGCCCGCTGACAACAGAAACAAGGATCCACCGTCGCCCCCAGAGTGTGGAGGGGACATTATTGGTCCGGAAGCATCAATGATTGAGGAACATACTACCCCAAGGAAAACCATGAGTAATTTGAACCCTATTACCCGCTTGCTGTAACACCTTCAGTAGTGTTGTAGACGTGACCCCTTTTATTTCCCTTGAATGGGGCGCCCCCTTTTCTCGTTGTAATTCACTTAATGCATTACATCCGACCTGGACAGGCTAAGCTAGAATTTTACTTTCCCTTTCACCCTGGTCCAAGAGTAAAGCCTCTTTAACGTTAATCTGCTTGGCATGCGGCCTTCTTGTCTCGAGCCGCCACTTTACCTCTCCTGGAGACACACTTTATTAGTATATTTTTTGTGTTATTTACCTCCAGCAGAGTCACCCTAGCGTGCCCCTACTAGTAACTCACATGTTCTTTCAATATCTTTTATCATTTAGTATTATGTGCTTCCAGTAGTGAACGGCGTTCATAGGTTTAGTATTATCTCCGAGTTGGCTTATTTCCTGTTAAAGTGAATGTGAGTGTATATCGCAAGCGTACTGTATGAAGGTCGTTGCATTCCGTAGGCTATATAGATATCTTATTAAAGGTATCGACATCGAGTGAAGTGCGCATCACAGATGGTCGAGTTGAAGCGATTACAGTGTACTAGATAAGAGTACGAGTCCGTCGAATATACAGAATTCCTCCCATTGCCGTAGGTGAACTCTTGGTCCTCCTCTATTCGGGACTTTCAGTGAAACTTTTCTGTTGCGCTAGACATAGCAAAGGCCTTCGATAAAGTCTGGCACAGATCCCTTATTTCCAAACTACCTTCCTACAGTTTCTATCCTTCTATCTGTGCCTTTGTCTCTAATTTCCTTTCTGGCCGTTTTATAGCTGCGGTTGTGGATGGCCACCGTTCACTTCCTCAACCTATCAACTCCGGTGTTCCTCAGGGTTCTTTCCTATTTCCAATTATCTTCCTATTATTAATTAACTACCTTCTCAACTGCATCTCCAGCCTCATTCTACACTATTCTACATTACATTAAACTATTCAACTAGCCTTCAACAACACCTTACACAGCAGTTACTCCAAAAATCACTTAAGGAGGCCATAAAACACCTATCTTTTGATTGATCTACTATCTACTATCTACTATCTCTAATTGGGGCAGAGAAAACCTTGTTACTGTCAATGCTTCCAAAACTCAATTTCTCCATCTGATCGCCCCCTTCCCGAAAACTATGACCTACTCTTCAACAACATACAAATTAATCCTTCATCTTCTCTCAATATTCTTGGTGTTTCTTTTTCTTCTGATCTCTCTTGGAAAGATTATATTACTACTCTTGCTAAAACAGCTTCCCAGAAGCTGGGTGTGCTCAACCACCTCCAGGGGTTCTTTACCCATGTGCAGCTTCTTGCTCTGTACAGGGGCACAGTGCGTCCATGTATTGAGTGTGGGGAGGATCCTCTCACACAGCACTTCTAGACAAAGTAGAAAAGAAAGCATTCTATCTCATTAACTCACGTCCACTCACCAATTCTCTGACGTCTCACTCTCTTCTCCACAATATTGCATCTCTTACTATTCCACCTGAACCGAACAGCTGCGAGAAGGGAGCACCAAGCTTATGTCTACTACTAAATACGACATAAGAGATAGGCAAAACAAACTGAATTGATTACTGAAATATGTTGACCAATCCAACTGAAATACAGAAGAAAAGAGAAACCACCAAGGACAAAAGAAACCAGAAAAGAAAGAACCAGGACCTGAAAGAAATAAAGAAGAGAGACAAGCACACCGCGCCGATAGTAGGGTCAAGGCCAAAGAAACAAACAACAAAGGACTACCGCCGCCTCGCAAAAATAGAGACAGAGAGCCCCAAACTAGCAGGAAAGGAACCCCGACAGACCACCCCCAAGCAGGTGTTATATTCCCAACCTTTTTATGACAACAAAAACCCTATACGAATATAAATATAACATGTAAATAAAAAAAAGAAAAAAAAAAGAACGCCGTGAGACAGAAAACCTCATACGAGTAAGACATCATTTCCCATACAAATAAACATTATAGAAAGAAGGACCCCATAACTATATGAACCAAATGTATCTTATAAATTATGAGAATCTAAATACAACCATATCAGAGAGATGCTTGATAACCATATGAACAAGTCTGTACACACCTTTTTGAACACCCCTGTACCTCCTCCAATTGAACTCACATAAAGTGAGTTCAATGGGGTCAGAGTTGCTCTCTGACCCCTGACCTGTGCGGACGTCCCCAGTGACCGCTAGTGAACCTGTTTACCCTTAGTGAGGTCCTAGTGAACTTTCATAGTGATGGCTGTTGTTGATGAGTCTGCTGTCTCCTCCCATACTCTCCAGCTTTGTCTTGCTTTGCAAGAGAGACTGGAGAGTGTGGAGCAGGAGATTCAGTGTCTCAAAGATGAAAATTTGGCCTTGAGACTAGCTATGGCGGAGAAGAAGTGTGAGGCTACCGGAAGTGTTCCCAGGGATCGTGAAGCCCCTTGGAAAGTGGTGTCGACCAGTGCAACGGCCTGCAAGCTGAAAAGGCAGCCAGTCAAGACCCACAACAACTTCAGCACCTTGGCTGATGAGAGTGATGGCGATGAAGTGGCGATCATCGAGGCAGTGAGAGGGGAGGGGGGGAAGTCTGCTGCTGTTGCTGCAACAACTGCTGCTACACGCCGACAAAAGGAAAAAGCTAAGTCTGTTTTCATTGTCGGTGATTCATTGGTTAGATACCTTGGCAGGGCAACAAACACTCAGGTTGGTAAAGTTGTCTGCGTGCCTGGTGCCGGAGTCGGGAGGGTGGCTGAGAAGATAGATGCTGTCATGGAAGTGAGTGGGGAGGACCCCATCATCTTCCTCAACGCAGGGAGCAACGACATATGGAGATGCAGGACTGAGGAGTTGCTCTCCAAGTATCAGGAAATGTTGGAGAGGATCAAGGAAAAAGGTGGAGTTCCAGTGGTAAACAGTATCCTGCCTAGAAGAGGGGTAAGGAAGGAATGGTCCTCCAGGGCTATTGGTGTAAATAGCCGGCTGGAGAAGTATTGTAAGGCAAATACTATTCCATTCATGGATAACTGGTCCCTCTTTTATGGTAAGGATGAACTGTATGCCCAGGATGGAGTACATCTCTCTCGACTAGGAGTTTCGACCTTGGCCAGCTCACTCGACAAGATTGTTGCGGGGTTTCGTTAAAAAAACCTGGGTGTGTAAGTAAACTACTGTCTCCATATGGAGCAGGTACTTCATGTGACAAACCAGTGAGTAAAATAGAAATAATCAGTCAAGATAGTGCGGATATAGTGATGTGTAATAGTAGTATCGATAACACTACACATGTAACTGATAGTAAAGATGAGAATACTGATAGAGTAGAATTTCCGTCTAGAGCTAGTAGTTCAACAGGAAATAATAAGTTAGCTAAACACAATAGAAAATTAGTTGCAAATAAAAGTAATAGGTTGAGGGTATATTATACAAATTGTAGGAGTTTATGTAACAAAATGAACGAACTTAGAGCACTCGTTAGCACAGAAAATATAGACATAATAGCGCTAACTGAAACGTGGATTAATACAGAATCTAGGCATTTTTTAGCAGAATTTGATATTCCAGGATATAATTTGTTTAAATATGACCGAACAAGTAGGAGGGGCGGGGGTATAGCAGTGTTTGTCAGGAGTACATTAAAAAGCTGTATTAAATCAGGTATTAGACTAAATAATGATAATGAAAGTGTTTGGGTAGAGGTTAACGAAGGTAGTGAGACCATAGTTATTGGAGTTATATATAGACCGCCTAATATGAGTAGAAATGGCGGAAAATCGTTATGGGAGGAAATTAAAATAGCATCAAGGTTTAGCAATGTGTGCATTATGGGGGATTTTAATTTTCCGAACATTGATTGGCAGCACCAAATAGGCGACTCCGTTTCAGTAGAGTTTATAGAGGTAGTACAAGATAGTTTTTTATTTCAATTCATAGATACGCCGACTAGAGGTATTAATATTCTTGATTTAGTTTTCAGTAACAATGAACATATGATAAATAATGTAGAGATTGGTGACCACCTAGGAAATAGCGATCATAAATCTATTTATTTTAATATACAATGGACAGGGAATGCTAAAGAGAATACGACACTTATCCCAGATTTCAGAAAAGCCGATTATGGTGGGCTAAGAAGAGACTTAAGGGTGGACCCTATTGTTAAGCGATTAAGTCAGGATATGCCAGAGTTAAACTTGCCACCTACATATAACCAGTTTATTGCTTCACTCCACAATGCTCAAAATAAATATATCCCTAAAAGAAGATTTAGATCGACGCAGAACCAACCAAAATGGATGACTAATAAGCTAATAGATCTTATAGGAAAAAAGAAAGGAATATATCGAAAAATAAAGAAAGGTGAAAATCATTTACATATATACTATCAGACTCTATCAAGACAGGTCAAAAAGGAAATCAGGAAAGCAAAAAGAAATTATGAAATAAGGATAGCCAGCGACTCAAAAAATAACCCTAAAGCTTTTTACCAACTATATAAATCTAAAGTTAGAGATGTAATAGGCCCCCTAAAAACTTCAATAGGAGAAATAACAGAAAATGATTTAGAAATGTGCAGTACATTAAATAGTCAGTTTCTTTCCGTTTTCACTAATGAAAATTTGGCACAGATTCCAGAAGTCAATATGGTATATAGTGATAGTATAGAAAATATGTTAAGTACAGTTAGTATAAGTAGAAATGATGTGCTTAAGGAAATTGACAGACTGAAACCTCAAAAATCGCCTGGTCCTGACGAGGTATATGCTAGAGTATTAAAAGAATGCAGAGATGAGTTAAGTAGTCCATTAGCATTTATATTTAACAAGTCATTAGAAACAGGTTTAGTTCCAGAAGCTTGGAAGCTTGCAAATGTAGTTCCGATCTTCAAAAAAGGTGATAAATCGATAGCATCCAATTACCGTCCCATTAGTCTCACATCAATCATAGGAAAGTTGCTAGAGTCTATTATTGCTAGGAAAATTAGAAGCCACTTAGTAAAATTTAACTTAATAAATTCTTCTCAGCATGGATTCACTCAGGGACGTTCGTGCCTTACTAATTTGCTTAGCTTTTTCTCAGAGGTATATGAAGCAGTAGATAGTGACAAGTCATATGATATTATATATTTAGATTTCAGTAAAGCTTTCGACAGAGTCCCTCATGAGAGATTGATGAGAAAGGTTGAGGCACATGGAATAGGAGGGTCGTTGTTGGGATGGATTAGGTCATGGCTAATTGGTAGGAAACAGAGAGTCAGCATAAATGGTACCAAGTCAGAGTGGGGAGCAGTCAAAAGTGGTGTCCCCCAGGGATCGGTATTAGGTCCCCTGTTGTTTCTTATATACATAAATGACCTAGATTTAGGTATAACTAGTAGGATAAGTAAATTCGCAGACGATACTAAAATGGGGAGATCAATTGATTCAGATAGCGATATAGAGTGCCTCCAAAGGGATCTAGATACCTTACATGAATGGTCAGTAAATTGGCAGATGAAGTTTAACATTGACAAATGCAAGGTATTAAAGATAGGGAAGATGCAAACAAATGTTAAATATAAACTAGCTAATTTAGAATTAGAAAATTCAGACTGCGAGAAAGATCTAGGTGTGTTTGTTAGCAATGATTTGAAGCCTAGAAAACAGTGTATAAGCGTTCGTAATAAGGCAAACAGGATTCTCGGGTTCATCTCTAGGAGTGTGAGTAACAGAACTGCTGAAGTTATCTTAAAACTTTACTTGTCATTAGTGAGACCCCATATGGATTATGCTGTCCAATTTTGGTGTCCTTATTACAGAATGGACATTGATTCATTGGAGAGAATTCAGCGTAGAATGACAAAAATTATCCATAATATTAGAAATTTTCCGTATGAAGAAAGGTTGAAGAAATTAGGTTTACATTCGTTAGAGAGACGCAGAGTTAGAGGGGATATGATAGAGGTGTTCAAGTGGGTTAGTGGGATTAACAAAGGGGACATGACAAATGTACTAAAGCTCAGTGATAGCGAAAGAACTCGTACCAATGGTTTCAAATTAGATAAATTTCGTTTCAGAAAAGATATAGGCAAATATTGGTTTGGTAACAGAGTTGTAGATGGGTGGAATAGGCTACCAAGTGATATAGTGGGATCAAGAACGATAGGGAGCTTTAAGAAAAAATTGGATAAGCATATGGACGAGAAGGGTTGGGTGTGAAGGGGGATCAGCCGGGTTGGGCCAATCAGCGCTCTGCAGACCCCCGTAATCCTGCGTTAATCTCTAACCGGTTTGGTAAGATGATCCTCAGGGTATTAGAGTGTTGAGCCTATAATTGGGCTTTGTAATTGGGGTTGTGTGGGACAGGGATCTGCCTTGCTTAGGCCAATCGGCTTTCTGCAGACTCCCATTTTCTTATGTTCTTATGTTCTAAACCACATTTCTGCCCTTCCCAACTGTAAGCGATTCTCACCTCTATACCTGCTACCAAATATAGATCAAAGGGATCACCCCAGTAGCCTCACCCGAGGTCCCACGATGGTATAGCAAAAGAAACTCATCAATCAACTCGTGCCATCAGGGACCACTACGACAAATCAATATGTTATTCCCTAGAGTCCGGCATCATTCAATTGCTAAAGGAACCCTATAACACTTTCCCAGTAAACATCACTACCTTGCCATTCCCGACACAAGCATGTGCGGCCGTGCGAGACTAGCAGAGTGAAGGCCTTCACGACTCCCTCAGGTCATCCGTCCCCGAGTGACCCAAGTAGCCTCGCCCGAGGTCCCACGATAGTATGAAGGAGGAAACTCCGAAAATCAATTAGCCCCATCATACACCACTACGACAAATAGAGATAGGCTCCCTAAGGTCCAGAAGCATTCACTTGCTAAAAGAATGCGTAAGAAACTTTCCTAGTAAACATCCCTACCTTCACAGTTCCCGACACGTGCAGGTGCGGCCGTGCGAGGCTAACAAGATGTGGGCCTTCCTGACCCCCCTGAAAATCACCCTTCCACCCTAACCTATACACTAAGGGAAGCCCCCCTCACTAAGTACTACCTACACCACCAGGAATGAAAATGGTAGGTACAGGTACTATCCAGCTAGAAACAAGGAAATCCATAATTCCTGTTCCCCTGCATAAAACCTTTCGATATGAAATATAATTCGATGTAATCCAGGTGGAAGGCAACATCAAGTCCGGAAAAACCACACGCCTCCCCCCTGTCGACCAAATTAGCAACGCGCCCCGCCCCCTTGACCCCGAGAGCAGCCCACTAAAAACTCTTGCCAAACAGCAAACCCATAAAGTGTACATATATGCTATCTAGTTAAGTTCAACCATACCCTATACTCCATCATCCCAAGAATAACGAATACCATTCTCCGACAATCCGTCTTCAAACCTCACTGCCCCAAACACCTAAAAAATAAAGTAAAGTAAACCGCTTTCAAAAATCAGAAAACACCCCAGCCTGACCTTCTCCACACCTAAGAAAGCTTGCCAGCCGGAAGTCCCGCTATATCCACCAATAAGTAATTTTAGGACTACTAATAACCATTACCCAATCAAGTAAACAATCCAATAGAGCATCATGTGTGGATATAAACCTTACGTCTCCCATTCCTAAACCCCTCTTATAATAGTAAACAAAACCATCATTCAGACTCGACAACACCGAGTGCCCCCCCTTCTACCCCCTCACTGACAAATGATATATAAACTCTAGGAGGGAGTTCAGGCACGTAGAAATATCGCTTCTGTACGATCGGCACCCCGCTCTGATTGAAGACTATTTTATACTCAAACTCAAGACTAGTTATTGATGAACGGCACCCCGAAGTCTGTATACTATCTGTGATATAAACCTGTTTTAGGATCTTTATTAATCGTGGCCACCCATCGGTTAATATAGAGACCTTAAATAATACCTATATATATAAATACAAAATAAGTGTATTAAAAACTCATTGTTGGTATGACCTCTTCCACTTGGGTTTCTAATCATTTAAATAGTGCAACAGTAGCTACATACGTATAACTGATTACTTCTGGCAACCCAGAATTTAATATAGTTATTCATATTACCTTCTTCTCTAATCTAATACAAATATTGAAAGACGAAGGAAACCATACCTTTCAATACATTTATTATTTTAGACATTATACTGGCATTAACTCACAGAGATCTAGGATAGAAAGATCTTTTGTGTTAGAAGGGTCTATGCGAGATACTCTTAGGAGCACTTAGCATATATTATAGATCCTAGGCACAAATTGTCTGTGGCAACCCACCAGGATTTGTGACTAAAAGGTTAACCATTCCTGCCCGGGCAGCATGTTATAAATACACCGCGGCAGATGGGCAGGAACCCGGGTGTCCTTACCTGGTCAGTAAGCTTGAAAGCCTATTCAGCTTGGTCTGAACGCCGTGCGTCCGACGCATTTAAACAAAGCCGATCGTTGCGTCACCGCACCTCCGAAAACAATAAGGAGACGTCGGATCAATGTTATTGTTGTGACGTCAGACGAAATTAGTGTCTGAAAAGCTCCGATATTGTCAACATCGCGGAAAAATTAGCTCCATGGAAATCGTCATCACAACTGAACCAGTTGACTTAGAGAGCTCTACTCAACGCCAGTCTACAGATTGGAAACCACACTACGTTTAGGGATGCGTGGGAAATTTCTAGCAGTTAAAATAACAAAAATACGGTAGCCTAGGCCTAGACGTTTTTCGGCCATATCGCCCGGATACGACCTCCGTCCTTAGGAAAACCTGCCCGGGCCATGAGGGTTAAACACCGCCCGAGTTGTTTGAACCTCTTAAAAAAGATTATAGGCTGTTAAGAAGAGTTA
This sequence comes from Paralithodes platypus, assembly GCA_032716605.1. Classification (NCBI taxonomy): domain Eukaryota; kingdom Metazoa; phylum Arthropoda; class Malacostraca; order Decapoda; family Lithodidae; genus Paralithodes; species Paralithodes platypus. Next base: position 18,909,624 of record CM064579.1, on the reverse strand, counting down.
CTTGTCACGACTCCTCTTGCGTTCGTCAGATGATTTGTTAATCCGGCCACTGCCTGAAATATAACATTTAAAATCCTAGTTCAAGAGTACCTGAATGGAACTTCATCACCGGTTAATATTAAAGGTCAGAATAGTCAAGTATTCGTTCAAAAGCTGCATGCCTAGAATGCTTGCGTTAGTTCGATATGGTGACTAACTGTACTCCTAAAAGTTAAGGTACCATATTTAAGACCCAAAGCCCATTAACCCACCTGTAACTTCTTCACACGACCGGGCACCCTGGACGGCCCACGGAGCAGCCAAGAAACCCTCAACGACAGTACATTGATATACCAAGAAGACAACTCAACAGTGCCTTATTAATTATTATTGTATCAGTGCGGAGATACCATACTATATGATCGATTGCTTACCTGTGCCCCCCCCCCCCTAAGTTATTTGCTATCAATAACGAGTGATCAGATTATGTTAAAAGTGTTCCCTGCACATTGTCAATGAATTCAGCATCAGTGCCAAGATACTAAGAGATAACTGTAGCGACAGTATTTACCCTAAGCCATGTAATAAGTCTTCCCTATTTAGACTATGGTATAGATATTGTGTGATCCCGAGTGCTTGTGGGGTAGGTCGTGAAATAAGTAATATCGGTGACGAATTCATATACCGTGCATAACCAGTCGACCAAAATACATAAATTTGTCCCATGATTAATAATCCGTATTTCTTGAAAATAAATACCGGAATATATCTACAGTATGCGCCTAAAGAAATAACAGAACACAGAGTAAACACAATTAACATCATATGATACTTCTAAATCCTAATAGGTACCCCGCGAGTGAAATTCTATAATATTCCTAAGTGTACCAGCCTCAGAAGAATAATACCTGAGTGTTGAAAGTGGTAGTGGGCACTCCATCCAGGTCCGCGATCGTGCTAGAAGAATTGGAAGACCAATGTTGATACTGAATCTTTTGCCCTTCGTGTTTTTCTAAGTTAATTTATTCTTTTTCTATGCTAATAAGTGCTACCTAAATAAAGCTGTATTACAAACCACATTCAGAAATTATATTATATTTTCTATTGATTCCATATATTTCCATATATTCCATATATTTCATGTATTTGCATGAAATCCGATATTCCAGTCTCGAAGAACTCACCTTGATCAATCGTTAATCCTGCATAAAATCAGGGCATAACACCAACGATAGAATGTAAGGTATCTTAATATAACCCCCTAGAAATACTTTCTCTAAAATATCTACATGTTTTATTCTCCCCTTTTTCCCCAGCTAACCTAATCCCACAAGGATCCCAATGGAAATACGCCTAACGGCCTCATTAGTTGGAATTATGCAAAGCTGGTACAGTCGTCAGGATTAATTTGTTTCATTTTCCCTGTTAGTAGCACTGCACGGTGGAGAGGTATCCCCTCCACCTCCTCTCCTTGTTGTTCCCATACCCCCACCTAAACCATCCCATTTTCTCTCCGACCCCAGAACTACACCCACCCTCCCTTCTCTCGCTCTCACCCAGCTAGGAGTGTGACGCTCCTGCATAGTAGCCACGTGCGGGCAGGCGCGCGCGTCGGCTGCCCAGCCATTTAGAAACCGGCTGGCGGCAGCCAGCTGGCCGGCTTTTCCTTAGTATATATCCTACGACAATGTAACTAATGTCTGGGATATTCTTATGTTGTTTCACAGCTTGAAGCTGCCCTTATTCTTAACCAACACACCTTAGTATATTTTATTCTCGATAGTTGATTGTTTCATTATAATATATAAGATGTAAGTCTAGTGAGAGTGGGAGGAGACGAGAGAGAGAGAGAGCGAGCGAGCAGGGTGGGGGAGGGGGAAGTTGCTTTTCCTCCTCCCTCCTCCCTCCCGGAGGAGTTGGTCGCCGCGTGGTCTTTTCTCTCGGTTTTGATTGGCTGGTGGTTCCTGGCGCCTTCTGCAGGCCTGCTGCCGGGTGACGTAGCGGCCTGTGATTGGCTGACCACCGTGCCTTTGTGTGGGATCCTGGAGGGGTCCAGAGGAGCTATTCTCCTCAGAGCTCACCTCACTGTCGTACCCTTTGGACCCCCTTGATATCTATCCCTCTCAACCCCACTTAGAAACTTTCTCTCTTACTTTGTATACCTTCTTTCCACTACTTCACCAATCTATTTAATTACCCCATCCCCTTGATAGACCTTATATCTATCATTGTATTAACGACGAGCTCTCAGATAACTAGATAGGATTTTGGGCCTTATGCAGAGATATAATTGTTAATGAGACCTAGGAAGCTTTTTTGTTGTCTCATATTTGGTGGTTTCATGCTTGCTAGTGTGTTCTTGTGGCAGGTGAGCAGGGGCTAGACCGGAGGGGGGGCTTTTTGCGATTCTTTAAGTAAAGTCTGCTGGTGCAAGTCCTGTGGACCTGCATGACTTTACTAGGATACCCGTGGGAGTCTGGGGGCATTTTCTTGTCTGTGTGTCTAGTGTTGTGTTGTGTGAGGGCCCTTGCCTAGTCCATTCAGCACTGCGCTAGCACGTCTTGCGTTTGTTTTAGGGTCGCCAGGAGAGAGTCAGATACTTGGGATCTGAGTCTCTCAAGAGAGCACCCTTTCAATTAGAGTAATTTGGCGCACAGACTTGGGAACGCCCCTAGGCTAGAGCAGGTGGCTCAGCCCGGGTATCCGAAGCCTATATCCTTCCAGCTAGACCTCTGCCACCTGGCAGATTAACAGCTAGCGGTTTATTATATCTGTATGCTTGTTATTGTGCCACAGTTTACCGTCTTTGTGAGCATTGTGAGTCAGGGTGTGGCTTAGAGACTCTGTCCGAGCAGGCTTGCCTGACTAAGAGTGAGAAGCACACCTGTATGTGGTTATGTTGCGAGTTGCTGCCTTTATTTAATTATACCTATGCCATTATACACTGTATGGCCTATCACTAGTATTTATTCCTGCTTATGAGATAAGAGTTCTCTAAATCCGTAACTTACTTTCTTTGCTAAGGATCAGATCCTACAGTAGCCGCATGCAGTTTAGAAACCTGCATCTTGCCTACCTGTACGATGTTTTGAGGACTGTTTGCTTTCACCTTTCACGCAGGGGTGATTAGTTGTATTAATTAACGTAACGTTAAATGTACTTTCTTCTAGTTTGTTATTAAATTGTTTCTGCAATTTAATTCCGTTATCTATCTTTTCCTTGAAGCTTTAAATCAACTTAATTGTGTGATCTTTTATATAGCCTGCTTGACTATCAGCAGTCTATAGTGCGTGCACCCTGTAACCGAGTCATAGGATACCTTGTTGTCCAGGCAGGACTCTTGACGGTTTAGGGTGGTTTGTTGCCTGGGTTTATAGATAAGGGTGGGATCTAGCGTTTTCCGTTGTTGCTTGTTGCCGCATACCTAGTCCAATAGAAAGAGCCCAGTGTTTACATATCCCAGGACGTAACAGGAGCTACTTCTGGGACCTCACCGATTACATTTATTCTGAACACCTAATGAAGGAATACAGTATTGCACACACATCTCTCGACCACCATCTCCTGCACATTAAACATATGAACTAAACAAAACCTAACCTGAACCAGCTAATTACTACCGTTATTCGTTGGGTTAACTGTATAATGATGTTGATATACCAGATATGAGGGGTAGAAATACACACTTGTATAATTATACTGTATATAAGGTATGAAATTATTTGGTTATACTCGAAACTGTTATACAGAGTGGTATTGTAATAGAAGAATTATTGATCAGTTCAATATTATAACTCTTGTAGTTAATCTGGGATTTGATAAATGGACATTATATAGTTATTTAGCAATTATTCTTAACAGGTGTGAATTCAAATTATCTTTAAAGTTACCTCAAGAGAATAAGCTTGAATAGGCGTGAAGCTTTCAATAGTATTATGTGGAGTCGATACCCTACGCCTTGCCATTACTCGGGGAGTATTTAACGCAATTTGCTATTTTTTAACCCATATTGCTACATAGCCATAGTGAACGCCCCCCCCCCCTTAACTTGGTTACAAAACAAGATACTTGATCAAATAGAGTAACCTTATAGAAAGGTGTTAAGGGTAAGGTGACAAAATTAATAAGTCCTTCCCTAATGTATGGGTGAGCATAAGTGTTGAGGGCATGGGAACTTTAAAATAAGACCCTCCCTAATGGATAGATGAACGTAAGAGGACGCGAAGGGTATTTAATTAAAATAGGGCATATATATTGGTTATCAACCCTTCAGGATTATTAAGCCTGCTCATGTCAAGTAATATTTTCAAGCCTGGAGCCTCTTTTCGAAAACCCCAGTACCTTGCCCGAGGGTAGTTCGTGTCCCGTTTTTATACAGTAGTTTTATATTATGGCCAATTAGGAAAACAATATGGCCTAATGATTGGGTTGATAGCTCCGTTAAGAAGATGAGTGTTGAGTTAGCTTAATGAAGTCACATGGCCGACTCACTGGGCACATTCCCGGCAATAATTCATAGTATTTATTGGCAAATTGGCTGTTTACACTTAATGAGTCCTGAACTGTCTGGAAGCAGAGAGATTTGTGGAGAATATGATTAAGCAAATGTTTTGTTTTTGTATACGGTGCTAATAAGTAGTGCTATTAGTATTTAATAATTGTATACAAATAAATCATTCAAAATACTTGAATGGTTTACTTTGTGTGTTCATTGATGGGAGACTCTCATGGTGGAATTGACACAGACGGTCCTCGTTGTCACATGCTTGTTACGTAGCCCAGACTGAGCCATTACAACAATGACAATTAAATACAACTTCACGTGGGTTAGTTTGGCAGCTATATTAGAGTATGATACAGTACTAAACCATCAGTACATCGGTATGAACTTTTCAGGGGTCATTGGTAAATGTATCGGTATGAATCACCTGAATCATATGTAAGGTTTTCGGCGAACATCCCCCCCCCCCTCCCCCCAGTCTCTCTCTCTCTCTCTCTCTCTCTCTCTCTCTCTCTCTCTCTCTCTCTCTCTCTCTCTCTCTCTCTCTCTTTCTTTCAAATTTAGTAAAGCTAATACTTGACTCTGCATATGACATATTGCATTCCTTCATTAGGTATACATGCAATTGGTGAGGTCCAGAAGTAACTGGGTGAGAGCGAGAGAAGGGAGGGTGGGTTTAGTTCTGGGGTCGGAGATAAAATGGGAGGATTTCGGTGGGGGTATGGTAACAACAAGGAGAGGAGGTGGAGGGGATACCTCTCCATCGTGCAGTGCTACTAACGGCTTAGTCCAGGGAAACTGAAACGAATAAATCCTGACGACTGTACATGTCATATTTGTAACATATTATGTGGTACCAACATTGTAAAATGCTAACTGAATAAATATTATTATTATTATTAATTACAATAATCAGTGTTCCTTAGAGCTCTCTCAGTGTATACCACCGCTCTTCGTAGAGCACGTAGCACCCATCTCGCAACACAATCCCACTCCTACACTGTGCAACTCTCAAACCCTATAGTGAAACGTTATTCGCAATATTTCTGCTATTCAACAGCTGAGCTCTGGAACTCTCTCCCAGACTCAGTCTTTCCCTCTTCCTATGACTTAAATTGTTTCAAACCCTGTGTGTCCAGGCATTTTGGCTCGAACGTCCCTTGATTTTGGCTCTGCCATTCTTTCAACTCTGGAGTAGGCACTCGCTACAGGCAGTACTGCCATTTGTCTCCCTCACTCACATAGAAAAAATAAATAAATAAATAAATAAATAGGTAGTTAGTTATGTAGAGCAGATTAACCAGACCACTGAACTCCATATGGAACTCTCATAGGTCTGGCAATATATATATAATATATATAGAGAGAGAGAGACTAGCTTTAACCCTCCCGTCAAAAATACTTTGCAGCCCCCTGCGCCACCAGGCTTAACTTATAATCCGCTTAACACTGCCAGTACGATGACTCATTATTTAATTTTATATAATATATACCTTTTATGGAATTATATTGTTGTACAACGAACATGTTGGAGTCATTGGTTAATATAATTTATACCTTTTATGGAATTATATTGTTGTACAATGAACATGTTGGAGTCATTGGTTAATAGGTACCTTTTATGGAATTATATTGTTGTACAACGAACATGTTGGAGTCATTGGTTAATAGGTACCTTTTATGATTTAGTTATATAGAAAAATTAGAAAAGGCGAAATTCACCTACTTGCTTACTATCAGAATCTATCAAGACAGGTAAAAAAGGATATTAGGAAAGAAAAAAGAAATTATGAAATTAAGGTTGCCAATGACTCAAAAAATAATCCTAAAGCTTTTTACCAACTATATAAATCCAAGGTTAGAGATGTAATTGGTCCCCTTAAAACTTCGATAGGAGAAATGACAGAAAATGATTTAGAAATGTGCAGTACATTAAATAGTCAATTTCTTTCCGTTTTCACTAATGAAAATTTGGCACAGTTTCCAGAAGTCCGTAAGGTATATAGCGATAGTATAGAAAATAGGTTAAGTACGGTTACTATAAGTAGAAATGATGTGCTTAAGGAAATTGACAGACTGAAACCTCATAAATCGCCTGGTCCTGATGAGGTATATGCTAGAGTATTAAAAGAATGTAGGGATGAGTTAAGTTACCCATTAACATTTTTATTTAACAAGTCATTGGAGACAGGTATAGTTCCAGAAGCTTGGAAGCTTGCAAACGTAGTTCCGATCTTCAAAAAAGGTGACAAATCAATAGCATCCAATTACCGTCCCATTAGTCTTACATCAATCATAGGAAAGCTACTAGAGTCAATTATTGCTAGTAAAATTAGAAACCACTTAGATACATTTAATTTAATAAATTCTTCTCAGCATGGATTCACTCAGGGACGTTCTTGCCTTACTAATTTGCTTAGTTTTTTCTCTGAGGTATATGAAGCAGTAGATAATGACAAGTTATATGATATAATATATTTAGATTTCAGTAAAGCTTTCGACAGAGTCCCCCATGAGAGATTGATGAGAAAGGTTGAGGCGCATGGAATAGGTGGGGCGTTGTTGGGATGGATTAGGTCATGGCTAATTGGTAGGAAGCAGAGAGTCAGCATAAATGGTACGAAGTCAGAATGGGGAGCAGTCAAAAGTGGTGTCCCCCAGGGATCTGTATTAGGTCCTCTGTTGTTTGTTATATACATAAATGACCTTGATTTAGGTATAACTAGTAGGATAAGTAAATTTGCAGACGATACCAAAATGGGGAGAACAATTGATTCAGATAGAGATATAGAGTGCCTCCAAAGGGATCTAGATACCTTACACGAATGGTCAGTAAATTGGCAGATGAAGTTTAACATTGACAAATGCAAGGTATTAAAGATAGGGAAGATGCATACAAATGTTAAATATAAACTAGCTAATGTGGAATTAGAAAACTAGAATTGTGAGAAAGATCTAGGTGTGTTTGTTAGCAATGATTTGAAGCCTAGACAACAGTGTATAAGCGTTCGAAACAAGGCAAACAGGATTCTCGGGTTCATCTCAAGGAGTGTGAGTAACCGAACTGCTGATGTTATCTTAAAACTTTACTTGTCATTAGTGAGACCCCATATGGATTATGCTGTTCAATTTTGGTGTCCTTATTACAGAATGGATTCATTGGAGAGAGTACAACGTAGAATGACAAAAATGATCCATAATATTATAAATCTTCCGTATAAAGAAAGGTTGAAGAAATTAGGCTTACATTCGTTAGAGAGACTAGAGAGACGCAGAGTTAGAGGGGATATGATAGAGGTGTTCAAGTGGGTTAGTGGGATTAACAAAGGGGACATGACAAATGTACTAAAGTTCAGTGATAGCGAAAGAACTCGTACCAATGGTTTCAAATTAGATAAATTTCGTTTCAGAAAAGATATAGGCAAATATTGGTTTGGTAACAGAGTTGTAGATGGGTGGAATGGACTACCAAGTGCTATAGTGCGATTAAAAACGATAGGGAGCTTTAACCCTCTCCGACATATGACGCGATTTTGACCCTATTGGGTATACTTTAAAGCCTTTGTTACCATCAGGGGTATTTAGAAACCTTTAGTTTAGTTACTTCAACCTCTGCAGTTGTCTTTGAGTTAGCTGTGGGCAGAAAACTAATTGTGGAGAGGTAACTATAAGAGTGCGAGAACTCTACTTCTTATTGCTAATCTGGCAACTTCTGTGTCATAAATGCGTGAAAGGGTTAAGATCAAATTGGATAAGCATATGGACGAGAAGGGTTGGGTGTGAAGGGGGATCAGCAGGGTTGGGCCAATCAGCGCTCTGCAGACTCCCGTAATCCTGCGTTAATCTCTAACCGTTTTGGTAAGATGATCCTCAGGGTATTAGAGTGTTGAGCCTATAATTGGGCTTTGTAATTGGGGTTGTGTGGGACAGGGATCTGCCTTGCTTAGGCCAATCGGCTTTCTGCAGACTCCCATTTTCTTATGTTCTTATGAATTATATTGTTGTACAACGAACATGTTGGAGTCATTGGTTAATAGGTACCTTTTATGGAATTATATTGTACAACGAACATGTTGGAGTCATTGGTTAATAGGTACCTTTTATGGAAATATATTGTTGTACAACGAACATGTTGGAGTCATTGGTTAATAGGTACCTTTTATGGAATTATATTGTTGTACAACAAACATGTTGGAGTCATTGGTTAATAGGTACCTTTTATGGAATTATATTGTACAACGAATATGTTGGAGTCATTGGTTAATAGGTACCTTTTATGGAATTATATTGTTGTACATCAAACATGTTGGAGTCATTGGTTAATAGGTACCTTTTATGGAAATATATTGTTGTACAACGAACATGTTGGAGTCATTGGTTAATAGGTACCTTTTATGGAATTATATTGTTGTACAACGGACATGTTGGAGTCATTGGTTAATAGGTACCTTTTATGGAATTATATTGTTGTACAACGAACATGTTGGAGTCATTGGTTAATAGGTACCTTTTATGGAATTATATTGTTGTACAACGAACATGTTGGAGTCATTGGGTAATAGGTACCTTTTATGGAATTATATTGTTGTACAACGAACATGTTGGAATCATTGGTTAATAGGTACCTTTTATGGAATTATATTGTTGTACAACAAACATGTTGGAGTCATTGGTTAATAAGTACCTTTTATGGAATTATATTGTTGTACAACGAACATGTTGGAGTCATTGGTTAATAGGTACCTTTATGGAATTATATTGTTTTACAACAAACATGTTGGAGTCATTGGTTAATAGGTACCTTTTATGGAATTATATTGTTGTACAACGAACATGTTGGAGTCATTGGTTAATAGGTACCTTTTATGGAATTATATTGTTGTACAACACACATGTTGGAGTCATTGGTTAATAGGTACCTTTTATGGAATTATATTGTTGTACAACGAACATGTTGGAGTCATTGGTTAATAGGTACCTTTTATGGAATTATATTGTCGTACAACGAACATGTTGGAGTCATTGGTTAATAGGTACCTTTTGTGGAATTATATTGTTGTACAACAAACATGTTGGAGTCATTGGTTAATAGGTACCTTTTATGGAATTATATTGTACAATGAACATGTTGGAGTCATTGGTTGTTAGGTACCTTTTATGGAATTATATTGTTGTACAACGAACATGTTAGAGTCATTGGTTAATAGGTACCTTTTATGGAATTATATTGTTGTACAACGAACATGTTGGAGTCATTGGTTAATAGGTACCTTTTATGGAATAATATTGTCGTACAACGAACATGTTGGAGTCATTGGTTAATAGGTACCTTTTGTGGAATTATATTGTTGTACAACAAACATGTTGGTGTCATTGGTTAATAGGTACCTTTTATGGAATTATATTGTTGTACAATGAACATGTTGGAGTCATTGGTTGTTAGGTACCTTTTATGGAATTATATTGTTGTACAACGAACATGTTAGAGTCATTGGTTAATAGGTACCTTTTATGGAATTATATTGTTGTACAACGAACATGTTGGAGTCATTGGTTAATAGGTACCTTTTATGGAATTATATTGTTGTATAACGAACATGTTGGAGTCATTGGTTAATAGGTACCTTTTATGGAATTATATTGTACAACGAACATGTTGGAGTCATTGGTTAATAGGTACCTTTTATGGAATTATATTGTTGTACAACGAACATGTTGGAGTCATTGGTTAATAGGTACCTTTTATGGAATTATATTGTTGTACAACGAACATGTTGGAGTCATTGGTTAATAGGTACCTTTTATGGAATTATATTGTTGTACAACGAACATGTTGTTGTTGTTGTTCCCTAAGCTACCTGGCCGAACAGCCCCGAGTCCCTGAGAAAGGCCATGGCCACGATCGGGCTTTCCCACAGAGCTCTCATTGAGTGTAGATTGTGTTGTTGGCGTAAGTGGTTGTGTGAAATGCAGTCTTCTATGATGTGTTTAATGGTATGGGGTGCTGTGTTACATCCCGGGCAGGTGTCGACAACGGAGTCATCCAGTCTCTTCTGATAGCTCAGGAGAGCTGGATGGTGTCCGCATCTCAGCCTGGCCAGGTGGACTCTGTCCTCGCGAGGAAGGGAGGATTCGGAAGGATGGATTTCGGGAGGTCGTGCATGCAGCTGCGTGTTGTCTGTGAGTGAGTGGATGGATCGGTGAGAGATATGAGTATGGATGTGCTTCTGGAAGTTGGTTCGGGGTGGGCAGGGAGGGAGAGAGGACAATAATTGTGTGTGATACCGTGTGCTGGGTGTTGTTTTGATATTTCTTGGTGTCTGTGGGTGTGTTGCCATGTAGTTTAGTGGGTGGTCTTGGTTCGTGGAGGCTGCTGCCAGGAATTGAGTGCCTCACAACGAACATGTTGGAGTCATTGGTTAATAGGTACCTTTTATGGAATTATATTGTTGTACAACGAACATGTTGGAGTGATTGGTTAATAGGTACCTTTTATGGAATTATATTGTTGTACAACAAACATGTTGGAGTCATTGGTTTATAGGTACCTTTTATGGAATTGTATTGTACAACGAACATGGTAGAGTCATTGGTTAATAGATACCTTTTATGGAATTATATTGTTGTACAACGAACATGTTGGAGTCATTGGTTAATAGGTACCTTTTATGGAATTATATTGTTGTACAACGAACATGTTGGAGTCATTGGTTAATAGGTACCTTTTATGGAATTATATTGTACAATAAACATGTTGGAGTCATTGGTTAATAGGTACCTTTTATGGAATTATATTGTTGTACAACGAACATGTTGGAGTCATTGGTTAATAGGTACCTTTTATGGAATTATATTGTTGTACAACAAACATGTTGGAGTCATTGGTTAATAGGTACCTTTTATGGAATTATATTGTTGTACAACGGACATGTTGGAGTCATTGGTTAATAGGTACCTTTTATGGAATTATATTGTTGTACAACGAACATGTTGGAGTCATTGGTTAATAGGTACCTTTTATGGAATTATATTGTACAACGAACATGTTGGAGACATTGGTTAATAGGTACCTTTTATGGAATTATCTTTTTGTACAACGAACATGTTGGAGTCATTGGTTAATAGGTACCTTTTATGGAATTATATTGTACAACAAACATGTTGGAGTCATTGGTTAATAGGTACCTTTTATGGAATGATATTGTTGTACAACGAACATGTTGGAGTCATTGGTTAATAGGTACCTTTTATGGAATTATATTGTTGTACAACGAACATGTTGGAGTCATTGGTTAATAGGTACCTTTTATGGAATTATATTGTTGTGTAACGAACATGTTGGAGTCATTGGTTAATCATTTAGGTACTTCCTAATACGAGAACAATCATCTTACGACAGCTTAAATTGAATTATAATGTCACAACTTACTGAAGGGGTTAATGCACCAAATAGTTGCTCACCTATGCCATTTATATTTTCCTCACATCGCAAATGTTGAAAACTTACAAACACAGTTTCGTTTTAATCAATTAATCATTTCAGTGACCGTGACGTCTTTTTTATTTGATTTCAGCTACATTTAGACGGTTATATGAACCTTCCAGACCAGATGGCTGGAGTAAAATAGGAAAGAAGAGTAATTGGACAGAGGAAGAACAAGCTGAGAAGTGAGAAGTACAGTAGAAGACTGAAATTACGATGAATACATTCTTACATTATATGAATTGACTGAGATAGTTTGATCCTTTTAATGTGTCGATGTCCTTCCTAAGCCGCACAAAATCGTCCTAATATTGCTAGAATATATATGAAAAGACGTCAGCGAAAGATAAGGGGTTAACAAAAACTAAACAAACTAATACCAAGCAAACTAGTTTCTGGATACCAGTAATATTAGTGTTTGGGGGCAGTGCACTCGTGTTATATAAAAGTGTTATAGCTCAGTTTTTAGCTGTTAGTTTACTTGTTTTTGTTTTTCTGTACTTAGTTTCGTGCTCCTCGCTAAGCTTATTGGGATCATGGCAGGTATGGAGTGCGAGTCTCTAACTGATCTGCATCATCTTATTCTCCAGGTAAGAGAGGAGATGGTTGTGGTGAAGGAAGAGGTCTTGGCTCTAAGGGAGGTTAATGTTAAACTTCAGAGGGAAGTGGATTTGATCAAAGACGAAAATCTAGCTTTCAAGCTTAGCCAAGAGGAAATAAAGTCAAGTAAGGGGAAAAGGGAGGAAGTTGATGAAAAATTGTATTCATGGCAGGTTGTTAAAAATACGGGTGGGAAAGTCACACTCAAGAAGCAGGATAGTAGAATAGGTATGAGTGTGACAAATACATTCTCTCCTTTGCGAGACGAATGTGAGGGAAAAGATAGTCAGGATAAGGGAGGGATAACCGAAGTGCCTGCCGCCGACTCAGCTCCAACCTCTGACGCTGTGCTACCTACCACCACCACTACCCCCCACCACCACCACCACCAAGGGAGCTTCTGCCACCACCGGGGGTTCTCCAACTGCAGCTGCTGGATCCTCCCGAGGGAAAGGTAAGTCTGTGTCCCGAGAAGGTAAGTCTGTGTCGATTGTGGGCGACTCCATGGTAAGACATTTAGTTAGGGCTACCCGCACTAAACTTAGGAAGGTTGTGTGTCTGCCTGGCCATGGAGTTGGGAGGGTTTTAGAGAAGATGGACCACATCTTGGAAGATAGTGGAGATAACCCCATTATCTGTCTCAGTGCCGGGAGTAACGATGTTGGTAAGGGTAGAAGTGAGGAACTGCTGCAGCAGTATCGGGATGTGTTAGATAAAGTTAGGATGAAGGGAGGGATCCCTGTAGTACATTGTATCCTACCCAGAAGAGGAGTTCCCAAGGAATGGACATCCAGGGCGATTGGTGTCAATTGCCGTTTGGAGAAATATTGCAAAGAAAAAGCAATACCATTCATTGATAACTGGGATAGTTTCTATGGGAGAGATGGGATGTACGCAAGGGATGGGGTTCATCTTTCACGGTTAGGGGTTTCTACATTAGCTAGTTCTCTAGATAGGGTGGTTGTGGGGTTTTGAACAGAAATATTGAGAGTGTAAATGAGAGGTTAAATGGAACAATTTTAGCGTCAGGCGAAAGCGATAAGGATATTCAGTCTCATGCTAAAAATGATGACTATAATGCAAATGATAGTAGTGATGGTGCAACGGAAGATGGAAATGTCGCTAAAAACAAAGGTAAATTAGGTATAAAGAAAAGAAGTAAATTGAGAGTATATTACACAAACTGTAGGAGTCTATGTAACAAAATGAACGAACTTAGAGCCCTTGTTAGCAAAGAAAATATAGACATAATAGCGCTAACTGAAACGTGGATTAATACAGAAACCAGGCATTTTTTAGCAGAATTTGATATACCAGGATATAGTTTGTTTAAATATGACCGAACAAGTAAGAGGGGTGGCAGTATAGCAGTGTTTGTCAGGAGTACATTAAAAAGCTGTATTAACCCTGGAGAGGTAACGCTCAAAAACGGTTTTTAATAGGTTAGGTAGTTGTGAATTCGCAATGTCGAATTTGACCCCAAATATCTCCCAAACCAAAAGACTTAGAATTTGTTTTGAACATTGCTAAATATAATATAAGGATCCCTTAATGTTATGTTAGAATATGGTGTATATTGAAACATTGTTAGTATTTCTAATGAATTTAATAAAAAAATAAGTATAGTAAAAAAGTAGGTTCTACATACAAATATAAAAAAAATACTCAAGTTGTCTTGAGGGGAGTGGGACTCTGGGGGCGTGGACGGCAATGGTGAGGTAGGTTGGAGTAGGAGTAGCAGCCCTGAAGACCCTATAGGCTGAGAGACCTGCGGAGTTGAAAAAAAGGTTACAAAAAATTTCCCCCAAAAAATCGGGTCATTTTGAAATATTCGGCTGGGTACCTAAATATTCTTGTATTCATACCAAATTCAGCACAGTGCTTGCCACATGGTCCTAGTATGACCCCAAAGTGTAATAATTGAAATTGGAGCAATGTAAATACTACTAAAAAATCCTTATGTGGAGGTAACTGAAAAAGGGGCACAAAAATTTGGAAAAATTTGGAGGAAAAAAAATCGTGGGGCACTATTTATCAATGAATGTTGCTGATTTTCACCACAGTTATACTCTAGAGCCTGCCACACAACATGTAACCATATAAAAGGTGATAACTTGAACGTCGGACCGCTCAGGCGCCCATCTAGCGAGGGCGCTCCAGGCCAGGTTTGGTTCTGGATCCCGAGAAGTCTCATCTTGGCCTGGTATCACCCCTGGAAGCCTTAAATATTTATGGATTGCAACGAAATTTGAAGTGGAGGTTTCTTTATAATGCCTTTCTATGTAGTGTGAATAAAAATGATATCTGAGTATAATTAATGCCAAAAATATGCTGCAAATTAACAACATTGATAATTTTTACCTATAAAAGTTGAAGAAATAAACATATAAACCTCTGAAATTACACTGTATGTTACCTATTTTACCTGAACTTGTACTAAGGAACCTCATAAACAATATACAACAAATGGGAGGTGTTTCACCTTTAGGAGTGGCATCCGTCACAAGTTGAAATGATGTGGTTGTGGCAGACGGGAAATGAAAAAAGAACCTGATTTAGTAAAATATTCACAGACGCCCAATATGGCAATATCAGACAGGCTAGCGTGTGTGTGAGTCATGGTCCGTTATCTGGCTAAGTTGCCTATTAGTCTTAGATCGACATCTCCAACACATTCGTGAAAAAAGTACATTATGTGCAACTATGAACATTCAATAAAGTTACGTACCAGGTTATGTAGTAGTTTATTCGCAACGTCGAGTTCTGGTTTGAACCTGTTGGCGAGGACCGAGAGCGTCGCACCTCCGCTCACGGCTGGAGATACCCGTACACTGCCTGACTGCAGGCCGATATCCCTCGTATTGGACGTGTGAGCTGCGCGGCGACCAAATAACGCGTTTTGCACACCTCTCGCGTGCGCATTTGCAACGGGGTTTCCTCTCCAGGGTTAAATCAGGTATTAGACTAAATAACGATAATGAAAGTGTTTGGGTAGAGGTTAACGAAGGTAGTGAGACCATAGTTATTGGAGTTATGTATAGACCGCCAAATATGAGTAGAAATGACGGAACGTCATTATGGGAGGAAATTAAAATGGCATCAAGGTTTAGCAATGTGTGCATTATGGGGGATTTTAATTTTCCGAATATAGATTGGCAGCATCAAATAGGAGACTCTGATTCTGAGGAGTTTATAGAGGTAATACAAGATAGTTTTTATTTCAATTCATAGATACGCCGACTAGAGGTAATAATATTCTCGATTTAGTTTTCAGTAACAATGAACATATGGTAAATAATGTAGAGATAGGGGACCACCTAGGAAATAGTGACCACAATTCTGTGTATTTTAATATACAATGGAAAGGTAATACCAGAGAGAATACAACATTAATACCTGACTTTAGAAAAGCCAATTATGGGGGGTTAAGAAGAGCCCTATTAGCGGACCCTATGGTCAAAAAATTAAGTCGATCCCGGTGTCCAAATGAGTGTACCCCGTCTCAGGCACCTGTCATCTTAAGTCAGGAAGAGACGTCAACCTTGGTAGATACATACGATAATTTTATCAAGTCAGTATTCAATGCACAAAATAAATACATCCCCAAAAGAAAATTTAGATCAACACAGAACCAACCCAAATGGATGAATAATAGACTATTAGATCTTCTAGGACAAAAGAGAGGAATATATAGAAAAATTAGAAAAGGCGAAATTCACCTACTTGCTTACTATCAGAATCTATCAAGACAGGTAAAAAAGGATATTAGGAAAGAAAAAATAAATTATGAAATTAAGGTTGCCAATGACTCAAAAAATAATCCAAAAGCTTTTTACCAACTATATAAATCCAAGGTTAGAGATGTAATTGGTCCCCTTAAAACTTTGATAGGAGAAATGACAGAAAATGATTTAGAAATGTGCAGTACATTAAATAGTCAATTTCTTTCCGTTTTCACTAATGAAAATTTGGCACAGTTTCCAGAAGTCCGTAAGGTATATAGCGATAGTATAGAAAATAGGTTAAGTACGGTTACTATAAGTAGAAATGATGTGCTTAAGGAAATTGACAGACTGAAACCTCATAAATCGCCTGGTCCTGATGAGGTATATGCTAGAGTATTAAAAGAATGTAGGGATGAGTTAAGTTACCCATTAACATTTTTATTTAACAAGTCATTGGAGACAGGTATAGTTCCAGAAGCTTGGAAGCTTGCAAACGTAGTTCCGATCTTCAAAAAAGGTGACAAATCAATAGCATCCAATTACCGTCCCATTAGTCTTACATCAATCATAGGAAAGCTACTAGAGTCAATTATTGCTAGTAAAATTAGAAACCACTTAGATACATTTAATTTAATAAATTCTTCTCAGCATGGATTCACTCAGGGACGTTCTTGCCTTACTAATTTGCTTAGTTTTTTCTCAGAGGTATATGAAGCAGTAGATAATGACAAGTCATATGATATAATATATTTAGATTTCAGTAAAGCTTTCGACAGAATCCCCCATGAGAGATTGATGAGAAAGGTTGAGGCGCACGGAATAGGTGGGGCGTTGTTGGGATGGATTAGGTCATGGCTAATTGGTAGGAAGCAGAGAGTCAGCATAAATGGTACGAAGTCAGAATGGGGAGCAGTCAAAAGTGGTGTCCCACAGGGATCTGTATTAGGTCCTCTGTTGTTTGTTATATACATAAATGACCTTGATTTAGGTATAACTAGTAGGATAAGTAAATTTGAAGACGATACCAAAATGGGGAGAACAATTGATTCAGATAGAGATATAGAGTGCCTCCAAAGGGATCTAGATACCTTACACGAATGGTCAGTAAATTGGCAGATGAAGTTTAACATTGACAAATGCAAGGTATTAAAGATAGCGAAGATGCATACAAATGTTAAATATAAACTAGCTAATGTGGAATTAGAAAACTCGAATTGTGAGAAAGATCTAGGTGTTTTTGTTAGCAATGATTTGAAGCCTAGACAACAGTGTATAAGCGTTCGAAACAATGCAAACAGGATTCTCGGGTTCATCTCAAGGAGTGTGAGTAACAGAACTGCTGATGTTATCTTAAAACTTTACTTGTCATTAGTGAGACCCCATATGGATTATGCTGTTCAATTTTGGTGTCCTTATTACAGAATGGACATAGATTCATTGGAGAGAGTACAACGTAGAATGACAAAAATTATCCATAATATTAGAAATCTTCCGTATAAAGAAAGGTTGAAGAAATTAGGCTTACATTCGTTAGAGAGACGCAGAGTTAGAGGGGATATGATAGAGGTGTTCAAGTGGGTTAGTGGGATTACCAAAGGGGACATGACAAATGTACTAAAGCTCAGTGATAGCGAAAGAACTCGTAGCAATGGTTTCAAATTAGATAAATTTCGTTTCAGAAAAGATATAGGCAAATATTGGTTTGGTAACAGAGTTGTAGATGGGTGGAATGGACTACCAAGTGCTATAGTGGGATTACAAACGATAGGGAGCTTTAAGATAAAATTGGATAAGCATATGGACGAGAAGGGTTGGGTGTGAAGGGGGATCAGCAGGGTTGGGCCAATCAGCGCTCTGCAGACCCCCGTAATCCTGCGTTAATCTCTAACCGTTTTGGTAAGATGATCCTCAGGGTATTAGAGTGTTGAGCCTATAATTGGGCTTTGTAATTGGGGTTGTGTGGGACAGGGATCTGCCTTGCTTAGGCCAATCGGCTTTCTGCAGACTCTCATTTTCTTATGTTCTTATGTTCTTATGTTCTTATGTTCTTATGTGTTTAATGTCAGCTAGAGGTATGTGTAAGTTTATCTGTAGTAGAAAATGAAATATATATAACATTACAGGTATTACCTACCAGAGTTAATTTTGTAGGACCTCAGCTGGAAATGATTGGCTACACAAAAATAACTTGTATACATTATTTGGGGATTATTAACCCTTAACTGGCGGCGCGCATCATATGTCGAGTGAAATAAATTTGGACTAATTGGCGGTGCACGACAGTTGTCGAGCGCCATTTTCAGCATGTAATGTTGCTAAAAGAGCGAGCTGAGCGGTGGGACGAGCGTAGTAACCTTATGACCGCTCCCCACGACCACCGTGGACGTACTGAACTGTATACCACCTTCCTCCCCCTTTCTCACTCGCTACACAGGGAATTATGTAAGGAAATTACCTTATTTTAGGGTTTTTGCACTCGTGTTGCACGATCGTTGCAAGAGAACCAGTGGTCATACAAGGATGGTTCGGGTGTCATTGGAAAGCTCTGTTTACGCCCTTTCAGGGATAGATACTTGTTTTACGCTCTGGGTCTTATTTAGGCATGAAAATGAGCACGGAAACAACCCTATTTAGGGTATAAAAAAAAACACTGGGCGGTACGGTCAAATAGACCGCCTAGCCCGCCAATAAGGTGTTAAAACTCGGTTTCGTTGCATGATTACTGGTTTGAGTGCTTACTGCATGATTACGGAGTTTCTGGTTAAATCTTTACAAGTGTCATTGTTGTATATAGTACACTTAAATGAAGTGAGATTCAGGCCGTTCCTATTCTCAATTAAATCTTCTACTGTAATTCAGGAAACAAAAATAATAAGGTAACGAGACGGTCTAATGACGACAAAATATGAGCCTAGCGATAAAAGTTAAGAGGACTTAACGTTTATCAAAGCTGCCACAAACCCATAAACTTCGAATGAGACTGGTTCAGAGTGTGACGGGTTAGAACACATCTTACTTTAAATGGCGAGTGGGTCCTACTTGCACCTGCAATGATGTGTTCACGGTTGTCCCGGGTTTGAGCTAGTACTGCACCAATACCGACAAGGCATACGTCGGTAAATAGCCAGAAGGGCTAGGCATACTTGGGAAAATCCACAACGGGTGCCGACGTGAGGGAATCTTTCAAGGCGTGACAAGCAGTGAGCCAGTCGGTGGTACAGTCACTCATAAAAATTCATGGACTTCACCTGGTTCTAATTATGGAAGTATATATCTGGAAACGGATTTATGAATATATTTTTCTATACATCAACTACAAAACTATATATTCTATTTATTGAAAAGGGAGTTCCATCCAAAAATCGATCCAAATAGATATAATTGCATAAACAAACATATGGGGTCCACGAATTTGTATAAGTGACTGTACATGTGAATGGGATTGTACATTGTGAATGGGACTGTACATGGAGGGATAGACAGACTAATGAGGAAGTAAGAAGGAGGTGTGGTGTGGAGGTAGATGTGCTGGAAAGTGTGAAAAGGAACAACTTGAGATGGTTCGGCCATATGGAACGTATGGAAAGCGAGAGAATGACTAAGAGGGTGTATGAGAGCGAGGTGGAGGGACAGAGGGGGAGAGGTAGACCGAATATGAGGTGGAAGGATGGAGTGAGGAAGTACATGAACGAAGGTGGAAGGTGGTCCGGGGGTTCTCCAACTGCAGCTGCTGGATCCTCCCGAGGGAAAGGTAAGTCTGTGTCCCGAGAAGGTAAGTCTGTGTCGATTGTGGGCGACTCCATGGTAAGACATTTAGTTAGGGCTACCCGCACTAAACTTAGGAAGGTTGTGTGTCTGCCTGGCCATGGAGTTGGGAGGGTTTTAGAGAAGATGGACCACATCTTGGAAGATAGTGGAGATAACCCCATTATCTGTCTCAGTGCCGGGAGTAACGATGTTGGTAAGGGTAGAAGTGAGGAACTGCTGCAGCAGTATCGGGATGTGTTAGATAAAGTTAGGATGAAGGGAGGGATCCCTGTAGTACATTGTATCCTACCCAGAAGAGGAGTTCCCAAGGAATGGACATCCAGGGCGATTGGTGTCAATTGCCGTTTGGAGAAATATTGCAAAGAAAAAGCAATACCATTCATTGATAACTGGGATAGTTTCTATGGGAGAGATGGGATGTACGCAAGGGATGGGGTTCATCTTTCACGGTTAGGGGTTTCTACATTAGCTAGTTCTTTAGATAGGGTGGTTGTGGGGTTTTGAACAGAAATATTGAGAGTGTAAATGAGAGGTTAATTGGAACAATTTTAGCGTCAGGCGAAAGCGATAAGGATATTCAGTCTCATGCTAAAAATGATGACTATAATGCAAATAATAGTAGTGATGGTGCAACAGAAGATGGAAATGTCGCTAAAAACAAAGGTAAATTAGGTATAAAGAAAAGAAGTAAATTGAGAGTATATTACACAAACTGTAGGAGTCTATGTAACAAAATGAACGAACTTAGAGCCCTTGTTAGCAAAGAAAATATAGACATAATAGCGCTAACTGAAACGTGGATTAATACAGAAACCAGGCATTTTTTAGCAGAATTTGATATACCAGGATATAGTTTGTTTAAATATGACCGAACAAGTAAGAGGGGTGGCGGTATAGCAGTGTTTGTCAGGAGTACATTAAAAAGCTGTATTAAATCAGGTATTAGACTAAATAACGATAATGAAAGTGTTTGGGTAGAGGTTAACGAAGGTAGTGAGACCATAGTTATTGGAGTTATGTATAGACCGCCAAATATGAGTAGAAATGACGGAACGTCATTATGGGAGGAAATTAAAATGGCATCAAGGTTTAGCAATGTGTGCATTATGGGGGATTTTAATTTTCCGAATATAGATTGGCAGCATCAAATAGGTGACTCTGATTCTGAGGAGTTTATAGAGGTAGTACAAGATAGTTTTTTATTTCAATTCATAGATACGCCGACTAGAGGTAATAATATTCTCGATTTAGTTTTCAGTAACAATGAACATATGGTAAATAATGTAGAGATAGGGGACCACCTAGGAAATAGTGACCACAATTCTGTGTATTTTAATATACAATGGAAAGGTAATACCAGAGAGAATACAACATTAATACCTGACTTTAGAAAAGCCAATTATGGTGGGTTAAGAAGAGCCCTATTAGCGGACCCTATGGTCAAAAAATTAAGTCGATCCAGGTGTCCAAATGAGTGTACCCCTTCTCAGGCACCTGTCATCTTAAGTCAGGAAGAGACGTCAACCTTGGTAGATACATACGATAATTTTATCAAGTCAGTATTCAATGCACAAAATAAATACATCCCCAAAAGAAAATTTAGATCAACACAGAACCAACCCAAATGGATGAATAATAGACTATTAGATCTTCTAGGACAAAAGAGAGGAATATATAGAAAAATTAGAAAAGGCGAAATTCACCTACTTGCTTACTATCAGAATCTATCAAGACAGGTAAAAAAGGATATTAGGAAAGAAAAAAGAAATTATGAAATTAAGGTTGCCAATGACTCAAAAAATAATCCTAAAGCTTTTTACCAACTATATAAATCCAAGGTTAGAGATGTAATTGGTCCCCTTAAAACTTCGATAGGAGAAATGACAGAAAATGATTTAGAAATGTGCAGTACATTAAATGGTCAATTTCTTTCCGTTTTCACTAATGAAAATTTGGCACAGTTTCCAGAAGTCCGTAAGGTATATAGCGATAGTATAGAAAATAGGTTAAGTACGGTTACTATAAGTAGAAATGATGTGCTTAAGGAAATTGACAGACTGAAACCTCATAAATCGCCTGGTCCTGATGAGGTATATGCTAGAGTATTAAAAGAATGTAGGGATGAGTTAAGTTACCCATTAACATTTTTATTTAACAAGTCATTGGAGACAGGTATAGTTCCAGAAGCTTGGAAGCTTGCAAACGTAGTTCCGATCTTCAAAAAAGGTGACAAATCAATAGCATCCAATTACCGTCCCATTAGTCTTACATCAATCATAGGAAAGCTACTAGAGTCAATTATTGCTAGTAAAATTAGAAACCACTTAGATACATTTAATTTAATAAATTCTTCTCAGCATGGATTCACTCAGGGACGTTCTTGCCTTACTAATTTGCTTAGTTTTTTCTCAGAGGTATATGAAGCAGTAGATAATGACAAGTCATATGATATAATATATTTAGATTTCAGTAAAGCTTTCGACAGAGTCCCCCACGAGAGATTGATGAGAAAGGTTGAGGCGCATGGAATAGGTGGGGCGTTGTTGGGATGGATTAGGTCATGGCTAATTGGTAGGAAGCAGAGAGTCAGCATAAATGGTACGAAGTCAGAATGGGGAGCAGTCAAAAGTGGTGTCCCCCAGGGATCTGTATTAGGTCCTCTGTTGTTTGTTATATACATAAATGACCTTGATTTAGGTATAACTAGTAGGATAAGTAAATTTGCAGACGATACCAAGATGGGGAGAACAATTGATTCAGATAGAGATATAGAGTGCCTCCAAAGGGATCTAGATACCTTACACGAATGGTCAGTAAATTGGCAGATGAAGTTTAACATTGACAAATGCAAGGTATTAAAGATAGGGAAGATGCATACAAATGTTAAATATAAACTAGCTAATGTGGAATTAGAAAACTCGAATTGTGAGAAAGATCTAGGTGTGTTTGTTAGCAATGATTTGAAGCCTAGACAACAGTGTATAAGCGTTCGAAACAAGGCAAACAGGATTCTCGGGTTCATCTCAAGGAGTGTGAGTAACAGAACTGCTGATGTTATCTTAAAACTTTACTTGTCATTAGTGAGACCCCATATGGATTATGCTGTTCAATTTTGGTGTCCTTATTACAGAATGGACATAGATTCATTGGAGAGAGTACAACGTAGAATGACAAAAATGATCCATAATATTAGAAATCTTCCGTATAAAGAAAGGTTGAAGAAATTAGGCTTACATTCGTTAGAGAGACGCAGAGTTAGAGGGGATATGATAGAGGTGTTCAAGTGGGTTAGTGGGATTAACAAAGGGGACATGACAAATGTACTAAAGCTCAGTGATAGCGAAAGAACTCGTACCAATGGTTTCAATAAATTTCGTTTCAGAAAAGATATAGGCAAATATTGGTTTGGTAACAGAGTTGTAGATGGGTGGAATGGACTACCAAGTGCTATAGTGGGATTAAAAACGATAGGGAGCTTTAAGATAAAATTGGATAAGCATATGGACGAGAAGGGTTGGGTGTGAAGGGGGATCAGCAGGGTTGGGCCAATCAGCGCTCTGCAGACCCCCGTAATCCTGCGTTAATCTCTGACCGTTTTGGTGAGATGATCCTCAGGGTATTAGAGTGTTGAGCCTATAATTGGGCTTTGTAATTGGGGTTGTGTGGGACAGGGATCTGCCTTGCTTGGGCCAATCGGCTTTCTGCAGACTCCCATTTTCTTATGTTCTTATGTTCTTAAGGTGGTGCTGGTTGGGGGGAGGGGCGTCGACTGACTGGGGACAGAGGTGCATGGGGGCGGTTCGTTCGTGGCCACCCCTTCGGGGATCACGGCGTCAGGCAATAGATAGATAGATAGACATGTGAATGGGCCTTTGTGTTGGGTGGGGTCATTTAAGGAAGCCCACCTTGCTTTTTTTCTCTTCTCTCCCTCTCTCTTTGGCTTGTATCCATTCGGCCGGGTCATAATGGGCAGTTTATATTACCCAGAGAGTGAAATAAAATCAAACCAATGTAGTCTGTAATCTGTATATCTTGATTTTAAGAAGATTCCTCTTGTGTAACAATGCATTATTAGGCAGCATATGCTACAGCAGGATACACAGAATAGGGACACATTTTGTAATTTGTAACGAACTGGGTAAGTTGTGGAAAGCTATAGTGGAAAGCTATTTTCGATTTTATATAATCGGAAAGTTAAAACAAAATATTTTATAAACAAAAGTTTTATTTTGTAAACCAATAATTTTAACATGGTAGACAATACAACGTACTGTCATTCACTTAATTAACTGGTAAATAAAGAATGCTTGACCTGCTAAGCAAAGACATAACTAGAACACCTAACAGAAGTAATTGTGCCAAGGAGTTCTGGAGAGCACTGAATTTAATGTGGAAGAGATGGCTTATGAAACCTTGCAATACAATATATAGTTACTATGAAAATGTATTCAATATTATCAAATACTGACGGCGCCCGAAAATTATCAAACCTCTAAACAATTAGATGTATGTTGTATAATATATATAATTGCCAAAAGTAGGTTTGTTTATTCTACGCATACATATAGCTTAACTACCTTATTGCAGCCTGGGAAGCTGTTTAAACTTTTCGGCAATCCCTAAATCAATCTAATACCTAATTTTACCATTTATCTGTTATTATGCATCATTAGAAAGTATCCATGGAAGAGAAGGGTTTAATAAGACCTAGTTTGACCTATGAATCATTGGATGTTTACGTTATCTCCCTACGCCCTGAAGTACTAACAGATATATAGTTATTTTCTCCAAGCTTTGGAGCGTTTCATAAACTTTCACTCTCCTCCATAAGGATATGAGAATAGACGGTATGGGAATAACCTGTGGAATATATTTATTACACTACGATCAAACTTTGATGAAGGAGGTAAGAAATAGTGAAACATATTAACGTTTGCAGTGGTAGTGGATGTGATGGAGATGAGCTGCTTGAGGAGTATGTGTGGAGTTACTCGTAGAGACAGATTGAGAAATGAAGAGATACGTAGGAGAGTGGGGCAGCAGGAACATTTGTCAGCCAGAGTGGACCGAAGGGTGCTGAGCTGGTATGGTCATGTTGAACGAATGGGAGATGAAAGGCTTACAAAGAGAATATGTGAGTCAGGTACAAGGGGAGATAGAAGGGCAGGAAGACCCCCATTGAGATGGAGAGACTGTGTATGAAAGGCTTTGGATGATAGAGGAATGACTATAGATCAGGCAGGGGAAGTGGTGGTGGACAGGAGTGAATGGAGAATGCTTGTGAATAGTTGAGTGAACACGTGGTCATTTGGAGTAAGGGGTCGGGCGCAAGTTGGACTAGATAATAGTCCATCAGGTGCCTGGCCCGGGGAGACGATTAATATGAAGGGTGTGCCTGGAAGTGTGGTGGGTGGGCTTGTCGCTTTGGCTCCGCTGCATGTCTGCCTGCCGAGATCGGAACCTCTCCTGGTGGTCAGGGGCCGGGGGAGTGCTGGAGCGACCTTGGTAACCCTGGTCTCTGGGTCTTCTCCTGGGTGACCTGGATGTGTGAGAGTTTGTGTTTTTTATCTGTGTTTATTTTTTGTTTTATGTTGTTTTTGTGTTTTCCCTGTTCTTGCTCTGTCTTGAGTCGGCTACCCCCAAAATGGGGATTGGGCCTGAGCATATAGATAGATAGATAGATAGATAGTGGTATTTTTTTAATAAACACAAATTCGTCTAGATGATCGAAGTGTGGTGTGATACATGCCCAGGTTGGGCGGAGGGATCTCCAACACAATTTACTCTATGGAATGATGGAAATAAATATATCGCAATATTGCTTTAATTCAGTATATTCTGTATATATATATTATAATAGGTAATCCCTTGATTGTTTCCTTCTATTGTTCCTCAACATTATAATAATATCATATATTTTGTGTTTTAAATAATGTTTTGTTACACCACATTATGACATTCCTATGAACAATACCATATTCAGTTACATTATTTGTGTTGCATTGTTATAGTATCCTAATCTCAATGTTATATACATATTATTGGCGCTAGCTATACCGTCATTGTTATAGTATCCTAATCTCAATGTTATATACATATTATTGGCGCTAGCTATACCGTCATTGTTATAGTATCCTAATCTCAATGTTATATACATATTATTGGCGCTAGCTATACCGTCATTGTTATAGTATCCTAATCTCAATGTTATATACATATTATTGGCGCTAGCTATACCGTCATTGTTATAGTATCCTAATCTCAATGTTACATATTATTGGCGCTAGCTATACCGTCATTGTTATAGTATCCTAATCTCAATGTTATATACATATTATTGGCGCTAGCTATACCGTCATTGTTATAGTATCCTAATCTCAATGTTATATACATATTATTGGCGCTAGCTATACCGTCATTGTTATAGTATCCTAATCTCAATGTTATATACATATTATTGGCGCTAGCTATACCGTCATTGTTATAGTATCCTAATCTCAATGTTATATACATATTATTGGCGCTAGCTATACCGACATTTAACGACCTTTACTATTATTGGTTATATTATACGCATGAATATACTACTGTATATAGGGATATAAAGCTACAGTATATTACCTATAAAGGAAAATGACACGCCACTTGTAACTCTGAAATGTGTGCCTGTTACATCTGTCATGGATACCCAGTGCCATTTCACTTCTTTTTAGCATTTATATTCCATTCATTCAAATAATAAAGTAGTGTGTGTGTGTTTGTGTGTATCTGTGTTCTAGTAGGTATGGTCGTAATCCACCAAGAAACAGAATGTTTCTCGCTTACCTTTGGCTCTACCTGGACGTGTCAAACACAGCCATCTATGGAGAGCCAAAAACATCACATTTCGGATTGCTTCGAATACCACCGTCAGAGGGCACTAATGGATGGCTGAAGTTCTATACCACGACTTTAGTCCCAGACTGTACACTGAACAGTGAACAGTCAAGGGCATGAATAGTAACACACCCATTTGAATCAGTATCGAAGGCAAATTAGATAATACAATGCTTTATTATAGCCCTGATGCTTCACAACTTGGCGTTTAGGGGGTAGTACTCGCTTTGTCTGGACCCCCTTTTCCCTCATGTTCAGCATATTAGTTTTGAAGTTTTAAGTCGTTCGTTCGTTCGTTAGTTTGGCGATTTTGAGACATTTCACCTCATTACTTTGTCAATATGTCAATAGGGCACCTTTCGTGCCCTATAGTTGTCGATTATTTCCTGGCGAGCGATAGCAAGCCTCTAATGTTTGACATTTGTCTACCGAAAATGTACACATTTATCATGAAAGGGGGTCTACGGTGTTTTTCTTCTAAGTTTGATGGAGGTCTAGCGAGGATTTTTTTTTTTTTTTTTGTATAAATATATAGATAAAAAACCAGTCACTACCCCCTTTAAGGTTTGACAGTCCCCAGACCAGTGGCTGGAGTAAAATAGGAAAGACGAGTAATTGGACAGACGAAGATCAAGCGGAGAAGTGAGAAGTACAGTAGAAGACTGAAAGTTCTCGTACTCAACCAAGTTGCTTCATTAATAGTTCGAAATGGTGTAACATTATATATGCTGAGTACTGCACCATACCTTACTTAGGGGGAGTTATTTTGTTCTGTTACTCCTTCTCCCTCGTGCTTAGCTCCATTTGTTACTTTTAATATTATAAGAACATAAGAACATAAGAAAATGGGAGTCTGCAGAAAGCCGATTGGCCTAAGCAAGGCAGATCCCTGTCCCACACAACCCCAATTACAAAGCCCAATTATAGGCTCAACACTCTAATACCCTGAGGATCATCTTACCAAAACGGTTAGAGATTAACGCAGGATTACGGGGGTCTGCAGAGCGCTGATTGGCCCAACCCTGCTGATCCCCCTTCACACCCAACCCTTCTCGTCCATATTGCTTATCCAATTTTATCTTAAAGCTCCCTATCGTTTTTAATCCCACTATAGCACTTGGTAGTCCGTTCCACCCATCTACAACTCTGTTACCAAACCAATATTTGCCTATATCTTTTCTGAAACGAAATTTATATAATTTGAAACCATTGGTACGAGTTCTTTCGCTATCACTGAGCTTTAGCACATTTGTCATGTCCCCTTTGTTAATCCCACTAACCCACTTGAACACCTCTATCATATCTCCTCTAACTCTGCGTCTCTCTAACGAATGTAAGCCTAATTTCTTCAACCTTTCTTTATACGGAAGATTTCTAATATTATGGATCATTTTTGTCATTCTACGTTGTACTCTCTCCAATGAATCTATGTCCATTCTGTAATAAGGACACCAAAATTGAACAGCATAATCCATATGGGGTCTCACTAATGACAAGTAAAGTTTTAAGATAACATCAGCAGTTCTGTTACTCACACTCCTTGAGATGAACCCGAGAATCCTGTTTGCCTTGTTTCGAACGCTTATACACTGTTGTCTAGGCTTCAAATCATTGCTAACAAACACACCTAGATCTTTCTCACAATTCGAGTTTTCTAATTCCACATTAGCTAGTTTATATTTAACATTTGTATGCATCTTCCCTATCTTTAATACCTTGCATATGTAAATGTTAAACTTCATCTGCCAATTTACTGACCATTCGTGTAAGGTATCTAGATCCCTTTGGAGGCACTCTATATCTCTATGTGAATCAATTGTTCTCCCCATTTTGGTATCGTCTGCAAATTTACTTATCCTACTAGTTATACCTAAATCAAGGTCATTTATGTATATAACAAACAACAGAGGACCTAATACAGATCCCTGGGGGACACCACTTTTGACTGCTCCCCATTCTGACTTCGTACCATTTATGCTGACTCTCTGCTTCCTACCAATTAGCCATGACCTAATCCATCCCAACAACGCCCCACCTATTCCATGCGCCTCAACCTTTCTCATCAATCTCTCATGGGGGACTCTGTCGAAAGCTTTACTGAAATCTAAATATATTATATCATATGACTTGTCATTATCTACTGCTTCATATACCTCTGAGAAAAAACTAAGCAAATTAGTAAGGCAAGAACGTCCCTGAGTGAATCCATGCTGAGAAGAATTTATTAAATTAAATGTATCTAGGTGGTTTCTAATTTTACTAGCAATAATTGACTCTAGTAGCTTTCCTATGATTGATGTAAGACTAATGGGACGGTAATTGGATGCTATTGATTTGTCACCTTTTTTGAAGATCGGAACTACGTTTGCAAGCTTCCAAGCTTCTGGAACTATACCTGTCTCGACTTGTTAAATAAAAATGTTAATGGGTAACTTAACTCATCCCTACATTCTTTTAATACTCTAGCATATACCTCATCAGGACCAGGCGATTTATGAGGTTTCAGTCTGTCAATTTCCTTAAGCACATCATTTCTACTTATAGTAACCGTACTTAACCTATTTTCTATACTATCGCTATATACCTTACGGACTTCTGGAAACTGTGCCAAATTTTCATTAGTGAAAACGGAAAGAAATTGACTATTTAATGTACTGCACATTTCTAAATCATTTTCTGTCATTTCTCCTATCGAAGTTTTAAGGGGACCAATTACATCTCTAACCTTGGATTTATATAGTTGGTAAAAAGCTTTAGGATTATTTTTTGAGTCATTGGCAACCTTAATTTCATAATTTCTTTTTTCTTTCCTAATATCCTTTTTTACCTGTCTTGATAGATTCTGATAGTAAGCAAGTAGGTGAATTTCGCCTTTTCTAATTTTTCTATATATTCCTCTCTTTTGTCCTAGAAGATTTAATAGTCTATTATTCATCCATTTGGGTTGGTTCTGTGTTGATCTAAATTTTCTTTTGGGGATGTATTTATTTTGTGCATTGAATACTGACATGATAAAATTATCGTATGTATCTACCAAGGTTGACGTATCTTCCTGACTTAAGATGACAGGTGCCTGAGACGGGGTACACTCATTTGGACACCTGGATCGACTTAATTTTTTGACCATAGGGTCCGCTAATAGGGCTCTTCTTAACCCACCATAATTGGCTTTTCTAAAGTCAGGTATTAATGTTGTATTCTCTCTGGTATTACCTTTCCATTGTATATTAAAATACACAGAATTGTGGTCACTATTTCCTAGGTGGTCCCCTATCTCTACATTATTTACCATATGTTCATTGTTACTGAAAACTAAATCGAGAATATTATTACCTCTAGTCGGCGTATCTATGAATTGAAATAAAAAACTATCTTGTACTACCTCTATAAACTCCTCAGAATCAGAGTCTCCTATTTGATGTTGCCAATCTATATTCGGAAAATTAAAATCCCCCATAATGCACACATTGCTAAACCTTGATGCCATTTTAATTTCCTCCCATAATGACGTTCCGTCATTTCTACTCATATTTGGAGGTCTATACATAACTCCAATAACTATGGTCTCACTACCTTCGTTAACCTCTACCCAAACACTTTCATTATCGTTATTTAGTCTAATACCTGATTTAATACAGCTTTTTAATGTACTCCTGACAAACACTGCTATACCGCCACCCCTCTTACTTGTTCGGTCATATTTAAACAAACTATATCCTGGTATATCAAATTCTGCTAAAAAATGCCTGGTTTCTGTATTAATCCACGTTTCAGTTAGCGCTATTATGTCTATATTTTCTTTGCTAACAAGGGCTCTAAGTTCGTTCATTTTGTTACATAGACTCCTACAGTTTGTGTAATATACTCTCAATTTACTTCTTTTCTTTATACCTAATTTACCTTTGTTTTTAGCGACATTTCCATCTTCCGTTGCACCATCACTACTATCATTTGCATTATAGTCATCATTTTTAGCATGAGACTGAATATCCTTATCGCTTTCGCCTGACGCTAAAATTGTTCCATTTAACCTCTCATTTACACTCTCAATATTTCTGTTCAAAACCCCACAACCACCCTATATAAAGAACTAGCTAATGTAGAAACCCCTAACCGTGAAAGATGAACCCCATCCCTTGCGTGCATCCCATCTCTCCCATAGAAACTATCCCAGTTATCAATGAATGGTATTGCTTTTTCTTTGCAATATTTCTCCAAACGGCAATTGACACCAATCGCCCTGGATGTCCATTCCTTGGGAACTCCTCTTCTGGGTAGGATACAATGTACTACAGGGATCCCTCCCTTCATCCTAACTTTATCTAACACATCCCGATACTGCTGCAGCAGTTCCTCACTTCTACCCTTACCAACATCGCTACTCCCGGCACTGAGACAGATAATGGGGTTATCTCCACTATCTTCCAAGATGTGGTCCATCTTCTCTAAAACCCTCCCAACTCCATGGCCAGGCAGACACACAACCTTCCTAAGTTTAGTGCGGGTAGCCCTAACTAAATGTCTTACCATGGAGTCGCCCACAATCGACACAGGCTTACCTTCTCAGGACACAGACTTACCTTTCCCTCGGGAGGATCCAGCAGCTGCAGTTGGAGAACCCCCGGTGGTGGCAGAAGCTCCCTTGGTGGTGGTGGTGGTGGGGGTAGTGGTGGTGGTAGGTAGCACAGCGTCAGAGGTTGGAGCTGAGTCGGCGGCAGGCACTTCGGTTATCCCTCCCTTATCCTGACTATCTTTTCCCTCACATTCGTCTCGCAAAGGAGAGAATGTATTTGTCACACTCATACCTATTCTACTATCCTGCTTCTTGAGTGTGACTTTCCCACCCGTATTTTTAACAACCTGCCATGAATAAAAAATTTCATCAACTTCCTCCCTTTTCCCCTTACTTGACTTTATTTCCTCTTGGCTAAGCTTGAAAGCTAGATTTTCGTCTTTAATCAAATCCACTTCCCTCTGAAGTTTAACATTAACCTCCCTTAGAGCCAAGACCTCTTCCTTCACCACAACCATCTCCTCTCTTACCTGGAGAATAAGATGATGCAGATCAGTTAGAGACTCGCACTCCATACCTGCCATGATCCCAATAAGCTTAGCGAGGAGCAAGAAACTAAGTACAGAAAAACAAAAACAAGTAAACTAACAGCTAAAAACTGAGCTATAACACTTTTATATAACACGAGTGCACTGCCCCCAAACACAGGTAGGTGTAATGGTCACTAAAGGTCACTGGTAAGTGGTCCGGGCAGGAGCTCAGATTAACACAACCTTCTCCTGTCACTGACTGAACTAGACGTTAGCTCCATTAGTTTGGCGATTTCGAAACCTTTCGCCCCATTTTAGTGTCCAAATTACAACTGTTTGTACCATTTACAGTAGGTGTCGAGTTTTTTTCCTGGCGAGCGAAAGCGAGCCTGTAATTTAAGAGGAACCAGCCTTTAGTCTTATTTTTTGTTTCTACTGAAAATGTTAAAACAGTATATTTTATATAAGGGGAGTCTTGGGTAAGTCTTTAAGGGGAGAATTCCACTTGAGGGATTTTTTTCTGGACCCGTTTCTGCCTCATGTTTAGCCCCATTGCTTTTGATTTTAAGACATTCGCCCTAGTAGTTTTGACATTTTAAGACATTTTGCCCCATTTATGTCAATTTTAAGACCTTTCGTGCCATTAAGGTGTCAATTTTTTCCTGACGGCGATAGCGAGCCTGTAATTTAAGAGCAACCGGCCTCCGGCGGGGAAATTTTTCTACCGAAAAATGTACAAATTTATCTTGAAAGGGGGTCTAGGGGGTGTAATTTTAAGCTTGATGGAAGTCTAGGAAACACACTAAAAACCTCCCCTTAAGCTTGATAGAGCTCTAAGGAACAAAGGAACAAACTAAACAAGAACAGAATCATAATAGATAAATATATAAATACATAAATCTCCCTTTAATGATAGGGTATGCCTATTTCCCCATGCACTCCACAAAACATGCCTTATACCCATAATACTGAAAGGAAAGTCACAAAACGGCTTCCCCACACAGGTATAAAGATCATAAGACGAGGCACTTTGTTTACACTTACCAACATGAGAGTGTGTGTCTGTTAGAAGAGAGAGAGAGAGAGAGAGAGAGATTGTGTGTGTGTGTGAGAGTAATTTAGTTTACATTACTGACAAACGTAGGATGTACAGATGGTTTAGGGAAGACGGTCGTATTTATTTGCTTATTAATATGTTGTTCTTTTTTTTTTTTTTTTTTGCTAAGGTTCCTTCCTAGACCTCCATCAAGCTGAAAAAATTACCCCAAGATACCCCTTCAAGAAAAATGTGTACATTTTTCGATAGAAAAAGGTTCCAGCTGGAGGCGGGTTGCAATTATATCACAGGCTAGCTATCGTTCGCCAGGGAAAAAATCGACACCTAAATTGTATCATAATCATACTAATTTCAATATATATAAACAAAGTAAATACCATATGATTAGTAATTTTGACTAGTAACGATCGATGAATTACTGTAATACAAGTGTTCTTACTCTACCTGTTCATTATGATCCCGTCGTTATTGATGGAACACTATCTGAATGTGCGTTCGTGTGAGTTAACTGTGGCCTAGTTGGGTTGGATAAATCAATATCTAGCTTCTTTATAATAATCGTCATATTTGTTCGAATATAGTTGCCTGAAATTTACAAGTTCACTTAAATCTGGCCACTATAATTAACCGTTTTACGATCGTGCGGAGTGTTGACAAATTGTTGTGGCTATTGTTAAGCGATTTTTGTTTGATATTAGAATGGGTATAATATTATGTTAGACAGAGGGATACTTACGATAGTCTTTACCCTCTTGATGCCCACAGATCGTTCCTAAGATGTATATAATCATCTACAGATAACCAAAGTAAACTGCTAAAACGTGTCATGATCCTTATAGAGGCTAATTAACCTACACACAAAGTAAGCGACAACACCAATACAGTAGATGACCAATAAGTTGCGAGAACATAGTTGATGAGTGGATAGACAGAACGGATATATATTTTCTGTGGTCAATTGTACTATATAATAATCCAGAAATTAAAAATTTGATCATGAAAATAATCAATATATCCGTCCACTCGTAAATGTCAATACAAAAGAAGTCGACATTTGGTAAGAGAAAAAAACAGTAGGCGGAAAACTGGGTGGTACGTGTAGCTAAAGAAAGACTGGAGTGGGATAGAAAGGCCCACGGGGTACTAAATTATGCTGGCGTAAAAAAGGTGAAGGGTGGTTTTGTTGTCTGTGAGAGAGAGGAGAGAGATTTATACGATACACTGGCTACACAGATCTTATGACCCCAATGGAGAGAGAGATAGATGTATATAGATACACTGGCTACACAGATCTTATGGCCCCAAGAGAGAGAGAGAGAGAGTTCCAATAATGATGCCAAGAGAGAGATTCCATTCCAGACTCTCTGTGGAAAGGTCGTGGGAGAAGCGGGGAGAACCACAGATTTATTTATTTACAAAACGACTAACTTCTGGATCAGGATAAAACCCATGATTGAAACATCCTTCAGATATCCAACATTCTTATAACATGCTTCAGTCAACATCCAACATCTTTCACTCAACAGCTAACATCCTTTTGCTTACATCCAATATCTTAAGTCTACATCCAACAACATTCTCTATATCCAACATCCTTAAGTCTATATCCAACATCCTTTAGTCAACATCCAACATCCTTGAGTCAACATCCAACATCCTTCAGTCAACACCCAACATCCTTCAGTCATCACCCAACATCCTTCAGTCAACATCCAACATCCTTTAGTCAACATCCAACATCCTTCAGTCAACATCCAACATTCTTCAGTCAACATCCAACATCTTTCAGTCAACATCCAACATCTTTCAGTCAACATCCAACATCCTTCAGTCAATATCAAACATCCTTCAGTCAACATATAACATCCTTCAGTCAACAACTAACATCCTTCAGTCAACAGCCAACATCCTTCAGTCAACATCCAACATCCTTCAGTCATCATCAAACATCCTTCAGTCAACAAACAACATATCTCAGTCAACATCCAACATTCTTCAGTCAACATCCATCTTTCAATCAACATCCAACATCCTTCAGTCAACATCCTACATCCTTTAGTCAACATCCAACATCCTTTAATCAACATCCAACATCCTTCAGTCAACATCCTACAGACACTGGTAAGCAGTAATGCGATATCCATTAAGGGAAGGTTTTCACGTAATGCCTTTTTTCTGGACCCCCTTCTCCCTCATAAAGAAGACAAGACCTTAAGGCCGCGTCCCATACAGTACGTCAAGACACGACAACGGCCGATGTTAGCCGATTTAACAACTTTTTGCCGAATCGACACGTTTGACACGAGGCTCGCCAGACAAGGACAGCCGCACGTCACTCACACGTCACTCACGACACATTTACGTCTGCCACACGTTAACTCGTGACCCTATTATGATGTCAGTACGACCCACACGTTCGCGCAACACGTTCACAGTAAGCAGTTGGATGTTGTTAGGATGTTAGCCGTCTGCCAGACGAGCAGCATATGTGCTGCGCAAGTGTGTCGCACGATACATACGTGTGTCACCCAACAGGGTCAAACTCCTACGACAGAAGCACGACCAAGTACCCAACCCTATATAAAGGTCGGGGGCCATAGACCCCCACACAGTCTAGCACCAAACCTTGCATCTGCACCATGGAGCCCGGCACTGCCCTACTCGAACACCTGCCCCCCTACCTGACAACCGAAGACTACTACCAAGACCTACTGCACCGCAACCAGTTGCTGATTACCAACCTGAGAGTCCAGCTCTACACTGCCGTGATTTTGAGGAGGACTCGGATTAGGAACAAGAATAAGAAACGCAATGCCAAGGCACGTAGTTGTTTTGTGAGGGAATGGATAGCAGAAAGAGAAAAATATGGCCACTATCAGCAACTGCTCAAGACCCTACAAGCAACGGACGTCACCACCTACAAGTATTACCTGCGAATGGACGAGGAACTCTACACTGAGATTCTGGGATGGCTGACACCACGCATCCAAAAGCAGGATACTAATTTTAGGAAGGCTCTGGAGCCAGGCCTACGTCTGGCCATCACACTCCGCTTCCTGGCCACAGGTGAGGCCTACAAAAGCATGGCCCTCAACTTCCGAGTGGGTTCAAACACCACTTCCAAGGTTGTACGAGAGACATGCGAGGCCATCGTACAGGAATACTTGGAGGAGGTGATCGTGTGCCCGACGACACCGCAGGGGTGGAAGGACATAGCCAAGGGATTCGCCGACACATGGAATTTCCACCACACCGTAGGAGTGATCGACGGTAAGCACATCGCAATGCAACCCCCTGCCAACTGTGGATCGTACTACTACAACTACAAAGGGTACCACTCCATCGTTCTCCTTGCACTGGTTGACTCCAAGGGAAAGTTCACCTACGTAGATGTGGGAGCAAACGGGTCAGCCGCGGATGCCGGCATTTTTCAGGTGACTGACCTCCGGCAGGCGCTAGAAAACAACGCAGCAGGATTGCCAGGCCGGGAGCCACTGCCTGGGGATGACGAGCCAGTGCCCTACTTCATTGTGGGCGACGAAGCCTTCCCTATGAGAGAGTGGCTCCAGAAACCACACCCCCACCGAGGACTACAAAAGAAACTACGCGCCTTCAATTACCGTCTGTCGAGGGCCAGGAGGGTGGTCGAGAATGCCTTCGGGATACTGGCCAACCGCATCCGGTGCCTGCTGACGACTCTCAACCTACAGACAAGCACTGTTGAAAAGGTGGTTCTCGCAAGCTGCATCCTCCACAACATCCTCATCGATAGACGGCCAGGCACGAACAGCCTACCTGAGCATCACGCCCGTGTGCGGCCTGGAGACTGGACAAGGGACCCCTTGGACGGACTGGGCCACGTCAGCGGCAAGCTGGACCCGGACCTGCCAAAATAGTGAGGAACTACCTCACAGACTACTACAGCCTCCCACGGAACCTGCTGCCCTGGCAACGGTGAATGGCAAGTAGAAATGGTTCCCAATTCATACAATATATATATATATATCTATAAATAAATCAGGTATTAGAGTCGTTTTACTATAACTTAACATTATACACGCATTCTATCTATTAATGCAATTACCAATGGCATTTAATAAGTAAAGATAATAGTGTATACTTCATGATTAATACAACCTGATTTATGTATACTTATAATTTTATAAAATATAGCACAGGTGACACCTGACGCCTGGCCATGTAAACGTTAACATATCTTTCATATTTGTTCTATAGATTTCTATCTCTGTAATATTTATCTCTTATATTTCCTTTTGCCTCTCAACATAGGTTTCATATTTGTTCTAAATATTTCTATCTCCTGTATAGTTTTCTATAACATTTGCTTTGCCCTCAACATGTTTAATATTTGTTCCTTATATTGCTATTTCTTATATTTCTCTCTTATATATTTGTTTTCCTCTCAACATGTGTTTCATATTTGTTCTAAATATTTCTATCGCCTTTATATTTTTCTTTAACATTTGCTTTGCCCTCAACATGTTTCATATTTGTTCCATATATTTCCATCTCTTTTATATTTTATATTTTATTTTCACTCTCAACATGGTTCATAATTGTTCAATAGATTTCTACAAATTTCTATTTCTCTTCTAATTGATTTTGCCTCTCAAAATGTTTCCTATTTGTTCTAGGTATTTGTAACAAACTTATATTTTCGTTAATTTATTTATTTTCCCTGACATGTATTTATATTCATTATTATTATTTTATTTATTATTATATATCATTATTTTATTTCATTCCTTCTGTACTTGGTTTGTTCTATGTTTGTTGCACGAGATATTATGGTAGGATTATTTGGTACTAACATTTCTATAAATATTTAGGTAATTGAAGTCATATATGTGCAGAGTTATCTTAGCGTTTACATGAATTAAACTTACATTAGGTCAAGGATATGGCAAACAACATATTACAAATTTTGTATTATTATAAAAGTACAAAAAACAGATACGAAAATAGAGATATATAGGGGGGAAAAGAAATG
Organism: Paralithodes platypus; assembly: GCA_032716605.1. NCBI lineage: Eukaryota > Metazoa > Arthropoda > Malacostraca > Decapoda > Lithodidae > Paralithodes > Paralithodes platypus. Next base: position 18,871,581 of record CM064579.1, on the reverse strand, counting down.
CTATTTGGTGAATTTAAACTAATAAAACTAAACCGATAGGAAAATAGAGATAGGGGGGAAAAGAGAAACTAATAATTGAAGTCCCTCAGCGGCCCAGCGACGGCATTCTCCAGGTAGCGGTCCAAGTTTGCAATGTCCGACAGCCTAGGGGTCACTGATCGGGGTGGCTCGACGGGTGTGGCATCAGGACGGCCATAGGTGGGGGCCCGTGACCTCCAGCCAATAGGGGTACCGGGTGCGCTGGGCAGCTTGTAGTGGGAAGGTCCTGGAAGTGGCCTGGGCTCGTAGGGCTGGGGAAGAGCTGGCGGGGGTTGTAGCGGCGGTTGTGGCTCATTAATGACCACCCTGGGGATTGAGCCTGTCCCCAGGGCATAGGCATTCATCCCTGTCACCAACTTGAGTCCCTCGAACATATAATGCTCCAAATGGCGTCGCTCCACAGTCTTGAACGAGGCTGTCAGGAGTTGGTGAAAGAGGCGGACCTCTGTCATGAGCGGTGTTTCTTCCTGGTGTGCCCCCCTCCAAGCGGCGTTGATGTTGAGCTGCCGGGATTCCGCCTCACGCAGCTGTGTGTTAAATATATTGTGTTTAAATGTTTGCAAATAAAACGATGTAATACCATAATAAATTTAGTCAACACTGTCTGTCAGTGTATGTAAAATGGTAAATGGTAATAGGGGGTTGGGGGAGAGGGGAGACCTCAGCAGCGCCATAGAAATATAGTGGTGACCTTTGAACTAGCCAAGGAATGTCACACCTGCACTCCATGGGAAAGGGTAATCTATTGTAAAGAATATTTCGGATATATGCTTAAATTTTACTCTACTAAATTAATAGAAGTGAATGTAATATAGTGGGGTAAAAGTAAATGTATTTCTTATAAATACTACTCAAGCGAAAGGTGCTGGGCAAATATAAATGAGTGTAACAATATGTATATTTACCTTATTCAACAGGTCCCTTTCGGCTTGGGTCGTTCCTACCGCTGGGTCCACGGTGGCTGGATGTGGGTCGACGGTGGCTGCCCTTGGTGCCGCGGCCGCTGCAGGTGGCGTGGCCAGCTCCACCAGGTCGTCCACTGCCTCCTCGTCCTGTGTCGCCTGGCTGGGCTGGCTGGCCTGGCTCACCGGACCACCCTTGTAGAGCTGTATTGGATATGGGATATATATGTATTAGAATTAATAATGTTTAATATCTTTATCAATACTTGCTTGATAATGTCAATGTTCTTCTGTTGTTTTAATAACTATGTTTGACCGTGGACTTGCTTGATAATGTCAATGTTCTTATGTGGTTTTAATAAATATGTTTGACCGTGGACTTGCTTGATAATGTCAATGTGTTTATGTGGTTTTAATAAATATGTTTTACCGTGGACTTGCTTGATAATGTCAATGTTCTTATGTGGTTTTAATAAATATGCTTCACTGTGGACGACGCTTTTCCTTATCTCTATTCTTATTGATTACATTATTGATCAAAGTGACTCTAGTATTATTAATTATAACTGGCATTTTGCCATACATGGTCAGGATCACTTGCATGAAACACTGAGAAAGTATGAGAAAACTGTATAGAACTTCAACAGACGTACATTTTACATAAAGACTAGGAGAACTAATGGCGAATAGAATAAATGTATAATATAAATATATAATTTTAAGTTTTGGCACGTACCTTGCTCCTCCTCGTCGCACACCTGACAATGTGTGGGCTCAAAAATTGAAAGGTGTCCCGGATCCAATGCTCTCTCTCAGTGAGGGACTTGGTCTCCTGGCCGGACTTGAGGACGATGAGTTTGGAATACCTGGCCCTCATGCTCTCCAGCCACTTGTGTAGCTCGTCAACTGAAAATATAGGGAAAACAATATTATTTTTTGAATTATAGTAACCAGGGATATAAATACAATCACCACACACTTTTCGGCAACCCTTGGCTGTGACCTGGCCAGGTACCTCACCTGGTACCCCGCTCTGTGACCTTTGAAGGTACATCAAAGGTGCCGCCTAGACACCTGACACCTGGCCACGGAGTTCAGTCAGTACAGTCACTATTCATAGAACGGTTTATATCACACTATATATAATATATATATATATACAGTCTATAATCAAATATATAATATATAATATATAATACAAATAAAATAAAATATAGAATTAATATATAATTTTAATAATAATAATAAATATATAAATAATTAATAATAAAACACTACTATATATATATATATATATAGATATATATATATATATATATATATATATATATATATATATATATATATATATATATTTATATGTATGTATATATTATACTATATAATATATTTAATATATATATATATATATATATATATATATATATATATTTTATATAAATTATATACATATAATATATATATATATATATATATATATATATATATATATACTGTATATATATATATATATATATATATATATATATAATATAATATAATATAATATAATATATAATTAATATATAATAATAAGAATAGTTAAAACCTATAATAATAAAACACTTTAACTCACCTGTTATGCCCAGGTCTTCAAAATGTTCACGGTACGCTCTGTCCTTTCTCTCTCTGTCCCGGAATGCCCTCATCTTCTTGTTGTATAGGAACTCTTGCTCCCTATACCACTCTGCAACTCCAGCCTCCTTGTCGTCCGGTATGACGTAATAGGTTCGCTTCCTCTTTTTTGGCTTCTTCGATGGTGCGTGGGCGTCAGCTTCTTGCGATGGGCGGCTGGGCTGTGATTGGGAAGAGGCATCTGTGGATCCCTCCTCGTCGCTGCACTGTTGCGTGTCCACAACTGGATGCGCGATGCGTGTTGGCAGGATAGATGGGCTGATTGTGGCGGGGCGTGTGGTGCTGCGTCGTTGTGCAGCGGATGAAGACTCCTCGAGAATTTCAATGGGCTCAGGTGAGAGTGAAAATCATTGCCCACTGATCTGCGTATCACTGTTGTAATCCGAGTCAACATCGTCATCAAGGGCATCATCATTGACACCAACATCCACCTCATCAAGGGCCTCTGATGCAAAGAGGTCTTCCGATTCCTGAGGCTTGGCAGGCTTCTTTAGCAGCTTGCGTCCCTTGGGCATGGTGGTGGTGGTGGTGGTGGTGGGTGGGTGGGTGATGTCTGGTGTGTGGTCCGTGCGGGGGTGCTGGAGATACTGGTGGTGGCAGCTCGGTCGGCAGTCTTTTGTAGGCTGGGCCTGTAGCGCTGCCACATCGTACGATTGGCCAAACTGTTGGTCGTGGTTGACGTACGCGTGACCAGCTAATCAAATGCTTGTCGGGATAACGAACGTATACATGACGTGTCTGACCTGTGGCTGACGTCCTGTTAGCCTCTTGCAGCATGTCCAGACAGGATTATACTGACGCGATACACGTGTGAGCATGAACATTTGGTCGCATTTATCTGTTCGCTGGCGTGTGAGTCAACCTGATGTCGGCTGCTTGACGTGTTGTGGACGTGTTTCCAAACATCTTGTGGACGTATGGCATACGGGGTTGTCTGTTTTTAGTCGGGCGTTTGTCATGTCATGGTCGTGTCGAGCGTACTATAGTCCTGTTCGAACATTTTGCTCGATTATTTCCCGACTATTGTACGTCAAAAACGATTGCTGCACGTCCGAAAACCGATCGACATACGTCAGCAACACGTCCAAAATTTAACGGTTTTTTTCCCCGACCATCAAAAACAGTCGGCTGAAAAATAGCGTATACACTAATTATTGGCCGACTTCACGGACCTATCGGCGGGCACCCCGTCCAGTTCCAGGTCAACTCGAGTAGAGCCGATTGATTTACACGATTTTACTCGATCACAGACGATTTATAAAAAATTCAAATATTTTGAAAAGATCGGCTCTTGTCGGGTCTTTACGTACTGTATGGGACGCCCGCTTTAGAAAAATTGAAAATCATCAAGGATCATAGAGGCCGTGGACATGGTCAGGTATTGTTTGACTGACGGTATATTTTACAGGAAAGTGAACAAACTCAATGGCATAAAACTGAAAGTAATGGTTCCTCTTTCACTAAGGGATAAAGTAATGGAACTAGCTCATAATTCAGTAATGGGTGGACATCTTGGAATAAAGACAAACTCAAATAATATTTTAAGTTCGTTCTACCGGCCAGAGTGTAAAGCTGATATTGTTAGGTATTGCAAGTTCTGAGATGTGTGCCAACGAACAGTCCATAGAGGTACGTCGGAACCTAAGGCTTACCTGGAGAAGATGCCATTGATTGACACCCCTTTCAAGAGGATTGCTGTAGATTTGGTTGGTCCTATATCGCTTCCATCTGAAGAAGGATACTGGTTCTTCTTATGTGTAGCTGATTATGCCACTCGCTACCCAGAGGCAGTTCCTTTGAAAAGTATACGCACCGAAGATGTCGCAGAAGCATTGCTCAGTATTTACAGCAGAGTAGGAGTTCCCGAGGAAATACTTCTTGATAAAGGCACACAAATTGTGTCAAGAGTGCAAGCAGGAAGTGTCTCGGTTATTAGGGACTCATGATTTGGTCACAACTCCATACCACCCCATGTGCAATGGCTTGGTTGAACAATTTAATGGAACTTTGAAGATGATCTTGAGAAGAATGTGTCAAGGAGTCAGTGGCACAGGGATGTACATTGATGCACTCCTCTTTGCTTACAGAGAAGTTCCTCAATAATCAACAGGTTTTGCTCTCTTTGAGCTGCTTTATGGGAGAACTGTGAGGGGACCAGTGGGCATACTGAAAGAATTGTGGACAACTGAAGTTCAAGACCCAAAAGTGAAACTCAGCTACCAGTATGTGATGAACCTTAGAAATCGGATTGAACATGCATTGCAGTTGGCGAGAGAAGAACTTAGCAAGGCTCAGGTTAGATACAAGAAATACTATGACCGAAGAGCTAAAAGAAGGAGGTTCTGTGTTGGACAAGAAGTGCTTCTCCTGTGGTAGTTGTTCGTAAGATAGATGGTTCCAATAGAGTGTGTGTAGACTACTGTAAACTAAATAAAATAGTAGATTTTGACCCTATGCCAATTGTTACGGCCGGCACTACGAAATAAACAAGGGCACTTAATAATGGACTAGATGATATGCTATATCTGCAACAACGGTACGCTAATTCCAAACCCTCGAACTATTACGCCGGTGAACAAAACACTTAAAACCCTCCAGAGTTAATCTACTGGATAACGGGGTATCAATTAACTGGGTTTTAGTGCACTTCTACAAAGGCTTTCCGGTGACGGCAAAGCGTATTCACAACAGGAGTACTTTACGTTAATAAAATGCTCTTAAGTAATAACAATGCTTAAATAAACTATAACAAGATTTAATAAAGGCGTATATGCTTACGTTAACTTTAGTGTGAGTCTGTACTCAACACTAAACTCTTCAATGATCTATGAAAACGCTGAAAGTCTAGTCCTACAGCAAACAGATATGGAATCTTCTGAAAACGTCTGATACTCTAAGATACTCGTTAATATAGAACAGAAATAATGCAGGGGCAGGACACCAAAGCGTGTATCATAAATACACCAATAAGTAGGATACATATATATAAAACAAGGGAGTGCAACAACTCTGTGACAGCACTAATAATAACCACTCAAAACAGTACTTCCCTAGCCAAAGTAACAGCCATACTGGGTTGTGCACCAAGCATCAACCTAGGCTAAAATAATACGTGAATAATTCCTAAAGCATACACAGTTAAAGTTAATAAACACAATGCTGTCTTTATTACTAATAAAGTCTAGCAGTGGCATAAAAGGTACCAGGAGGCTAGGCAGAGCGCAACCATGCTCGTAGCCTACTGTCTCCCCTTGAACAGATTTCCCTTATGTTACGTTAAGTGACTAGGAGGCTCTCTTGGTAAGTCCAGATCTCAAGTATCTGGTCTTACCCTGGCGCTCCACAAAGGTCAACAAAATGAGGTAGCACGCATAGAGGTAAGTGTAGGCAAAAGCCCTTCGCTTGTATACTGCTACACTCGCACAGGAAAAATATGCACAAGGGTTACAGGCACCTAGCTCAGTCGAAGTTATACAGGCTCTGACTTTCCATGTACATAACTCAGACAACGACTAAAGATACCCTCCACTGTCTAGCATTAAATAGTAACAAATACAAATCAATAATTAGAAGCACCCAATGATAATATGACTCATGTGACTATGACTAATAATCCCTAAAGCTAGTGCAAAACATATATGTGAGAACTGGTGCTGGTAATACGACTGGCCGACTATGGAAGTCGTATGCAGAACCAGAAGGGATAAGTAATTGAATAAAGATAAGAAGTATTGGAAAAGAAGAAGTTCAGAGAGAAAAACAGTAGTACAGGGGGTTAGATTGGGGACAGATTGCAAGGGACGTCTAGGACCAAGCACACCATGCCAAGCTCTAAAGGAGACACGTGGCAGGAGCCCCCCAGCACCAACACTAGGACAGCGGCACCCAATCACAGACCACTACGTCATGAAAAGCAAGCGTCCTAGGACGCGCCAGGCCCGCCAGCCAATCAAGAGCGTGGGAAACCCCGCGCGAGCGGGGAAGGCACACGTACATACACACGCACAAAATACAACCTCGCTGCCTCCACCGATCTCTCTCTCCTTAGCTTCACACTACACATCTTATACGCTATCACTGATATAAAATACTTCCATGTGTCACATACAAGAATAAAGACCACCACTGATCTGGCTGTGACTACATGAATACTAAGAAAGAAAGAACATCGTTCTATGATTATTATAGCCCATTTTACTGCCCTGGCGAGCGCTAGCGAGTACGAGCACATTCTGGCAAGCTGGCCAGCGTAACACCCCGCCCAAGATGTGGGACGTTTTAACCTCAGGTAAACGCCACATCTGACCAGACAGAATGCTCATAAACCCTGCCTCACCCAGCTACTCCCCCCAAGTTGTGAAAACAAGGCACAATCACAACATAAAACACTTCATTATATGAAAACAATCTACACAACACTTCCCCAAAAGAATAGTATCACTTAACATATTACGCTCAGCGAGCAAGCTTCAACAAGCCTAGCCTACTAAGACAACACTCAGAATGTCTTAGATTCTTGCTGTAATATACTGCACTTATATACTATCAAAAGAAAGAGATTTTATGTGAGGTTTTTTGTATTAGTTTTAATAGTGTTTTTGGCGGCTTTGCACTACAGGAGCAAGCCTAATTTTTCTCCACTCTCAAACACACACTGACTGAACGGCGAGGGTGCTCCTTAAGACATACCCTCCCTTGACAAACAATCAGCCAAAACATTATCAGTGCCCTTAACATGCCACACATCCAACTTTTGTTCCGGCAGCAAAACCACACCTGGCACTGATAAACTGCCCAGTCCATCACAAGACTGGCACTTCTCTTCGCTCTCTCCGGCAACGGAACCTGCCAATAACCTTTCACTAGTTCTACCTTCGTGAGGAACGAGGCAGCCCCGATGCGGTCTATGGGGTCGTCAACTCTGGATAAGGTATAGGCGTCTGTTAGGGATAATGCACCAACACTCTTGCAATCAACATACACACGGATCTTGCCACTTAACTCAGGTTGCAAAGTTACTGGCAATGACCACTCACGATATCCCTTATCCCTCAGACCCTTCGTCAACATGTAGTCCAGCTCTGCTTTCACCACAGGCTGTCGAGCAGGATTTATACGGTAGGGAGCCAATTTGAGCCTTGCACTGTCTCCAGCCTCCATGTCGGGTTTTACCCCGTACATCAGGCCTGGAGAATCAACAAACATACGGACGTACTGCCACAGCCTAGTAAACAACTTCTCTTAACGCTTAGGGACAAGAGGTTGCAACTTATCTCGAAGAACAACATGCTCATTGCCCACCCACAACCCAGCCAAGACCGCAGTTTCTACACTATAGTCTCCCTCCTTCTCCATCTTTGTCCCTAGAACAGCCAGGTCATGAGAGGGACAATCTGTATCACCTGTGCAGTCACTCCCATAGTTCATAATTGCTAAGGCTTCCCCGCCGATACCGTACATGCGCACCCCCGCATTCCTTGCGACTACACCTGCCGGTGCAGCATCACCGCCTTCAGCGCCACGGCCAGATACAGTCGGTCTATGGTAGGGCTGTTGCATTCGACTAGAGCAGCATTGGGAGGCTATGCGACGACCGGGCGCATCCACTCCACAGCCAACCTCACCAATCTGCTCAATGTCCTAATTCTGACCACCACCCTTAGCAGCCATGGGTCGACCCTGACCTGACAACCATGCCAAAGCCTCGTCGCCCACCTTGAACCACTGAAACAACGAGGCCAACGGTTTACTAACACTCAAGTGACCTGCCAGCGGAACATCGTGCACCGCATGAGTTGTGAGGCCTGGGTGCTCGGCACAAACAGTGGGGTATGAACCGAGCGGGTGCTGGAGCGCTGCACACTGCTGCTCAGGCAGGTGCTCAAGCGCTTCCACAGCCACCTGACTCGTGTCCCCCGCCCACTGCTCCGCCGAGACATGACAATCCCAACTCTTCATCACCTGTGCCTCACTGCCCCCCTCTCCTCCTCCTTTACTAGGCTACAGTGACACCAGGGCCATCTGTTGATACAGTATATTAACCCCTTGTGTGCGGTCACACTTTATTTTTATATAATCTCTATTTGGTGAATTGTATATTTAGTTACATATTCTGTTATATATATATATATATTTGTTTAAGGTTAGGTTATCACACCTGGTAGCCTATTTCTGCGTATTTTAATTTTATTATTTTCGGTTAGGCTATTCAACGCTGGTAGCCTATTGGTGCGTATTTAAAAAATGTTTAAAACTTTTGGTTAGGCTATCGCCCCTGGAAGCCTAATTCTGCGTATCTCAAATTTTTTGTTTTCGGTTAGGCTATCACCCCTGATAACCTATTGTTGTGTATTTCAACATATTTGTTTTCGGTTGAAGTGATTGAAGTGTTTCTAAAGTGAGTGAAGTGTTTTAAAGTGAGTTAAGTGTTTTAAAGTGAGTTAAGTGTTTTAAAGTGAGTGAAGTGATCTGAAGAAACTGACTGTTACCATGCCTCGCACTTGTACGAACTGCGCCGGTAGGTTTGGTGAGTCCATGTTTGTTACTGTCAATCTTCAAGTCTGCCGTCTCTGCCAGCAACAAGAGAATTTGACAGTGAAATTAGATGAAGCCTACAACAAGATCAACGTCCTCACCATGAAGCTGGAATCACTCCAAGAGTTTGTAACACTCAACGTTGGAGTACCACAAACTTCAATTGTCACCGCAACTCCAGCAGCCACCAACGCCCCAACGTCAACTGCCAACAATTCAACGCCTGCAGTAGCCATTTCATCTGATGGTTCCGATACTCAAGAAACAAATAGTAACTCTCTTCCCCCTCAAGACAACTTCCGTGTCGTGAGGAACAACGTTTGCCCCAAGACCAGGAAACCCATACCGATTACCGAGTGTCAAAACCGCTTCCAGATACTCGCAGACTCAGATGACGAAGCGGAAATAGAAGAAGTCCGGCTCGTGGGAGACTCGATAATACGTGGTCAGCTCACAGAGTTTTGCGCCAGAGCACCTAAGACCAGGAAGCGTTTTTGTATCCCTGGTGGTGGTGTGGACGACGTAGTTGCTGCAGTTGACGAAGTATCTAAGCTGGCCCCTGCTAATACAATGTACGTCATCCACGTTGGATCCAACGATGTACACCGAACCCGGTCGGAAGATTTGCTTTTAAAGTACCAGCAGCTGATCAAGTCGTTTAAGGAGAAGTCATCAAGGATCATCGTCTCAGGAATCGTCCCCCGGCTTGGTGTAGAGAGCCGATTTTACAACATAGCCACCAGCACAAATCGTTGTCTAGCAAACCTCTGCAGGAAGGAAAACGTGGGATTCGTCGACACCTGGGACAATTTCTACTACGATGACTATTTGTTTTCGGACGATGGAGTTCATCTGAACCAGGTGGGAGCAGCACGTTTTGGGCGTCTTCTCAACGATGCAGTGAAGGATTTTCGGAGAAGAAATCGACTCAGCACAGGACAACCAGGAAGGAGGACCGAAGACAGCGAGGGTGGCAACCTGCGAAGGAATTAAATGCTAATCTGTCAAGAACCGCGAATTTGGATAAAGCTCCACCAACACGACCCAAATTCAAAACCGCCAGGGATAACGACCGAGGACCGATGTCAGCCATGAATGTAAATGTAGATCCGATCAGAACCAAAAATTTGATTAAAGAACATTCTGTGAGTTCTAAAACCACAACTTTAAAGGTTTTCTATGCAAACGCTCGTAGCATACGCAATAAATTTTCAGATTTAGAGGAACTAGTGTTTACTGAAAATTATGATGTGATTGGTATAACAGAATCTTGGCTCAATACAGTAGATAGAGACTTTTTAGCAGAGTATTCACTTTCCGGTTATGTAATGTTTGAGAAAAGCCGAATAAATAAAAATGGAGGTGGCGTTTTATTTTATATCAAAGAAAGTCTTAACCCGACCCTCTTGTCAAAACCTCAAATTGTGAACGTCGACACATCTTTTGTGCTAATAAAGAATAATAAAGGTACAAAAATAATACTTGTATTAATATACAGACCTCCAGCTCAATCAGTGCAAACCGACCGAGAAATTTATGAACAAATTGCAGATGTAAGTAACTCACAAGATACCGTATTTTTTGGCGACTTTAATTTACCTGTGACCAAGTGGGGCGATACTCTTACTTCACACTCCGGACATGACTTGTATACGAACTTGCAAGAGAGTTCGCTTTATCAATTTGTTCGAACACCGACCCGTGGTAATAACGTTCTTGACATTGTACTTGCAACAAAAGAAGAATTAATAGAGAATTTGAATGTTGGTGATGAATTCAGTAACAGCGACCATCGTACGATAACTTTCACTTTAAACTTTACTAGTAACGAACCAATTAGTAGCATCGAAAAAGTCCCTAATTTCAAGAAAGCAAACTTTCATAAACTTAGAGCTATTTTTAAAGAAACTGACTGGAGCTTTTTAATTAACAATAACGACATAAATACATCTTGGAAGTTATTCGAAACCACTTACCTAAAAGCAGTGCAAGACTGCATACCATCGAAAATACGGCGTCCAGGCCATAATAATAAGCCCAAATGGTGGAATAAAGATATTTCAAACTGCCTGCTTGCTAAAAAATTTGCTAATGATAGATTAAAATCCTCACAAAATGACGAAGAACGGGTGAAATTTGTAGAGCTACAACGCAAAGCCAAAAAGTTAATTAAGCAAAGTAAAAAGACCCTAGAGTTACATATTGCGAATCAAAGTAAAACAAACCCGAAATAATTCTATAGTTATATCAGAAAGAAAAAAGTAGTTACTTCAACTGTTGGACCGTTAGTCGATGAAAATGGAGAATACACCAAACACGAAGTACAAATGAGTAATGCCCTCAATACCTTCTTTGCATCAGTTTTTACAACAGAAGACCTCAGTGATATCCCTACACCATCGCCGATTCAGATTGATAATTCAGATGTTCTAAGCAATATCACCGTTACAGAGAGAGAAGTATTGAATTGTTTAGATAAACTCAAAGTAAATAAAACGCCTGGACCTGATACAATCTCGCCTAGAGTTCTAAAGGAAGCTAAGGATGAGCTCTCCAAACCACTGACATTACTATTCAATAAATCCTTGCAGTCTGGAACTATGCCTGATCAGTGGAAGATAGCCAACGTAAACCGATATTAAAAAAAGGCAGCAAATCCCTACCCAGTAACTATCGTCCAATTAGCTTAACCTCAGTTGTATGTAAAATGCTAGAAACGGTCATAAGAGACAGACTCGTAAATCACTTAGAGGAAAATAACATACTTAAAGATACTCAACACGGCTTTCGTAAAAAACGTTCCTGTTTAACAAACCTCTTAGACTTCTCCCACGATATCCTCAACCTCTACGATGAGAGTAAAGCTGTAGATATTATATACCTTGATTTTCAAAAGGCCTTTGACAAAGTTCCCCACAAACGTTTACTGCTAAAACTAAAAGCGCATGGAATACAAGACGGTGTGTTGAAATGGATAGAAAATTGGCTCAGCGACAGAAAGCAAAGAGTAGTCATAAACGGTAAGGCATCTAAATGGACCAATGTAAGTAGCGGGGTACCCCAGGGATCGGTACTAGGACCAATTCTCTTTCTAATTTACATCAACGACAGTGATGAGGGTCTCACCTGTACAATCTCTAAATTTGCTGACGATACAAAAATTGCAAATAGCGTACTCTCAAAAGATCAAGTTGACGATATGCAACACAATCTAGATAAATTGTCACATTGGGCCCAAATTTGGCAAATGAGTTTCAATGCGGATAAATGTAAAGTACTACATATCGGATACCTAAATGAGAAAGCAAACTATTCGATGAATGGCACTCAGCTTAAGAATGTAAACAGAGAAACCGATCTGGGAGTAACAATATCGAGTAACCTAAAACCGAGTCAACAATGTTCAGAAGTTGTTAAGAAGGCAAACAAAATAATTGGCTTTATAGGCAGATCATTTGAGCATAAATCCCAAGACGTAATCCTAACCCTTTACAATTCCTTAGTCCGCCCTCTTCTGGAATACTGCGTTCAATGCTGGTGCCCTTATTACCAAAAAGACATAAACAAGCTAGAACGAGTTCAACGTAGAGTTACCAAAATGATACCTAGCCTAAAGAACAAACCATACACGAAGAGCGTCTTAGAGAATTAAATCTATTTCCTTTAACCCAGCGCAGATTAAGAGGTGACTTAATTCAAGTGTTCAAAATCATCAAAGGCATCGACAATATGAACTGTAGTAAGTACTTCACTATCGACCAATCTAATTACACGCGGGGAAACGGTTGCAAAATTATTGGTAAATCTTTTAACTCACACGAATCTAAGAATTTCTTCTTCAATCGAGTTGTCAACTTGTGGAATGGGCTTCCCCGAGACGTTATAGACTGCAGCACCGTTGATTCATTTAAATTCCGCCTAGACAAATATCTCGCATCAAACCCGCGTCTGACTGCGTTTGTAAATGAATAACTTTATTTTATCCTCCCCTCAGTTACTAACCCATATGTCCCCTACTAACTTCCTAGTCCTGCCACGTTAGTGGCAGGGCAGTAGTTCCCTTTCCAATGTTCCCTTACCCACTCTAAACCACTGTTTGGACACTTGATCCTCAGTGTTTTGGAGGACAAGCAGCCTAGAAGGGTCACTAGATCTGTTGTTGCTTGATTTCCTCTGTACTTCCTTTGTACTTCCACCTTGGCCGCTGCAGACCAACACAGGGACAGTAGGCTGCTCAAGTGGATGCCTCACAAACTCCTTTAACAGGTTCACATGACATGCTTCCCCATCCTCGGCGAGTTCAATAGCCCCGTTCCCACAACTCTCAAGACTAGGATCTTCTCGTTGCACCTGGGAACTACTCTGTCGCGGAGTGCCATCACACCCTACCATGTCACTAGGGGGGGACAGGTTCTGGGGCCACTCCGGAGCTCAACATTGGGTCAAGTACCGAGTCACCAAGGAGTGTCGCTGGGTCCAAACTCTCAACCCGACCAGCCTTGGCTTTCTCCTTCCGACCCTTCCTCCGCTGGTCTGAAACTTGGGTACTAGGCTGTGACACCTGAGCGGACTGAGATCTCTCGAGCCCCTCTTGCCCCTCCCTACTCGTGTCGGCCGCCCTCTCGGCAACGACTAAGGGTGGAACCTCGGAAGTGAGCACCGCAAAGTCGTTACCGAGAAGGAGGTCGACCCCCTCAACTGGCAACTTCTCCACAACCCCCACATCCAACTCTCATGTCACACCGTCCACCTCAAGCTCTACTCTGACCAGCGGGTAAGACCGCGTAGCATTGATGCCTTGAACCACCACAATCCGAGCCCCGTTAATAGGCTTGCCAGTGAAATTATTAACAAGTGTCTGGGAAGCGCCCGTATCACGCAAACACTCAAGCCTATGCTCCACACCAGCCCACCTCATAGTGCCGTGCCCCCTATGACCACAAAAAACATCTCGGACGGGTGACGAGCCCTCCTGCTGCTTCTGCACCGGCGATGACTTCGCAACCGACTGTTTACCCCGGGCAAACGCGGAAGACCTCAAAGACACGCCAATGTTGCTCACTAGTGACACCACTGCTGTAGGCGGTGTGCTCGGACATGAGCGCGCAATATGCCCCTTCTCATGACACTTGAAACACTCCACTTCGCTCTTGGACTTCCTCTGAGGTGAGGAAGGGCCCTGGCCTTTCTTTAACAGGAAGGGTTTCGACTTGGGATCGAAATTGGCACCAGTACTCTTAAATGGGTAATTAGTTGTGTCTTTAATTCGGGGGGGGGGGTACGCCCCTGGTTACCTGCCTCAGCTCTCTGTGCAGACCCGCACCCACGAAGCAATGACATCCTGAGGTCAGCCATCTTAGCTGCCTCCTGCAGAGTTTTAGGTTGCTTTTCTTTCAGGTTAAGAGTCAAGTCACTGCCAGGACATTTACAAAATTGCTCTAACAACACTAATTGCTTCACTGCATCAAAAGTAGTTGCCTTCTCCGACCTTAACCAATTCTCAAATGCATCTGACAGCTCGCTAGCGTGTTCCTGGAAAGTACTCTCCTTTCTCGTGGGAACAGCCCTAAATTTCAGCCTATAGGTCTCTGGCTGCAACTCATACGCCCTCATGACAGCCTCTTTCAACGCCTCATAATTCACGCAGGAATCTAGGGGCAAAGCATCATATGCCTCGAGTGCTTTCCCCGTCAAACGTGACGAAACAAGGGCTGCCCACTTCTCGGGCCATTGGTGCTCCTGGCACTTTTTCTCGAACCGGAGACAAAATTCGGTAACTCCTAACTCATCAAACACTGGGACCAACTTTAGTAGATGCGACAGGGACTGGTCATTGGCTCGACCCACCTGGACGACACGGTTCCTTGTCACCTCTACACGATTTTTCTCTAGATCAACATTGGCACAATACCTTTCGGACTCATACTTAAGCTCAGCCTCTCTCTGCTTGAGCTCATTCTCACACTTATACTTGAGCTCAGCCTCTCGCTGCCGCTACTCGAGCTCAGCCTCATGCTTCCGCTTCTCGAGTTTGGCGAGGTCGAGCTGAAACAACATCTCGGCAGACAAACCTTGAGGAGGGGGTGCTACTATCGGGGACCCACCCCGTGAGCCACCTAGAGGCATACCCAACCGCCAACGGGCATCGGCCTGCGGGAACGTACCCGGCTCCGGAGCCCGAGGGGGCGCCATGATAGGAGTCGAGTGGAATGGGGGCTGGGCTGAAGGTGCCCCAGCTCCCGCTCCAACGGAAGCCCCATGCACCCCACCGAGCACACAGGTAACCAGCTCACCTTTCGACAACCCGCTAGTACCGGACAACCCTAAGATCGTGGCTACACACTGCAGTCCGTACCGGTCTAGCCCCGACACCCGGTCCGCCGACACAGGCTCCTCCAAAAAATCCGAGCATCCTCCTCATTGTTCACCACCCGAACGCCGTTAGACAACTCCACCTTCTCCACCTCCTCGCCTGTCTCTCGCACTGTGCCCTCACTATGTTCAGACCTGTCCAGTGATATAATGGAGTTAACAAAAAATTCTCAAGTCAAGACAAAAGTAGCCAAACTCTCGCGTAGCTTTATTCACAACAAATATTTAAAGATGTTCTTGAGTGCAATACTAGGTCACCAATAAACTCCAACAAGTTCTATATATCCTCAAAACAATGTCCACTGCCAACAATGCGAGAAATAAATTGAACCCCAAATGGCAAAAAGATTTCTAAAAAAAAAAACTGCAATATTCAGTTCACTATATAATGGTCTAAGGTCACCATTTGTTACGACCGGCACTACGAAATAAACAAAGGCACTTAATAATGGACTAGATGATAGGCTATATCTGCAACAACGGTACGCTAATTCCAAACCCTCGAACTATTACGCCGGTGAACAAAACACTTAAAACCCTCCAGAGTTAATCTACTGGATAACGGGGTATCAATTAACTGGGTTTTAGTGCACTTCTACAAAAGCTTTCCGGTGACGGCAAAGCCTACTCACAACAGGAGTACTTTACATTAATAAAATGCTCTTAAGTAATAACAATGCTTAAATAAACTATAACAAGATTTAATAAAGGTTATATGCTTACGTTAACTTTAGTTTGAGCATCAACCTAGGCTAAAATAATACGTGAATAATTCCTAAAGCATACACAGTTAAAGTTAATAAACACAATGCTGTCTTTATTATTAATAAAGTCTAGCAGTGGCATAAAAGGTACCAGGAGGCTAGGCAGAGCGCAACCATGCTCGTAGCCTACTGTCTCCCCTTGAACAGATTTCCCTTATGTTACGTTAAGTGACTAGGAGGCTCTCTTGGTAAGTCCAGATCTCAAGTATCTGGTCTTACCCTGGCGCTCCACAAAGGTCAACAAAATGAGGTAGCACGCATAGAAGTAAGTGTAGGCAAAAGCCCTTCGCTTGTATACTGCTACACTCGCACAGGAAAAATATGCACAAGGGTTACAGGCACCTAGCTCCATCGAAGTTATACAGGCTCTGACTTGCCATGTACATAACTCAGACAACGACTAAAGATACCCTCCACTGTCTAGCATTAAATAGTAACAAATACAACTCAATAATTAGAAACACCCAATGATAATATGACTCATGTGACTATGACTAATAATCCCTAAAGCTAGTGCAAAACATATATGTGAGAACTGGTGCTGGTAATACGACTGGCCGACTATGGAAGTCGTATGCAGAACCAGAAGGGATAAGTAATTGAATAAAGATAAGAAGTATTGGAAAAGAAGAAGTTCAGAGAGAAAAACAGTAGTACAGGAGGTTAGATTGGGGACAGATTGCAAGGGACGTCTAGGACCAAGCTCTAAAGGAGACACACGGCAGGAGCCCCCCAGCACCAACACTAGGACAGCGGCACCCAATCACAGACCACTACGTCATGAAAAGCAAGCGTCCTAGGACGCGCCAGGCCCGCCAGCCAATCAAGAGCGTGGGAAACCCCGCGCGAGCGGGGAAGGCACACGTACATACACACGCACAAAATACAACCTCGCTGCCTCCACCGATCTCTCTCTCCTTAACTTCACACTACACATCTTATATGCTATCACTGATATAAAATACTTCTATGTGTCACAGACAAGAATAAAGACCACCACTGATCTGGCTGTGACTACATGAATACTAAGAAAGAAAGAACATCGTTCTACGATTATTATAGCCCATTTCACTGCCCTGGCGAGCGCTTGTGAGTACAAGCACATTCTGGCAAGCTGGCCAGCGTAACACAATGGTTACCTCTGAAAACGTTTTTAGAACATTTTGAAATGCACATTACTTCACAATGATAGATTTAAGTATAGGATATTGGCAGATCCCAGTAGCAGAGGCAGACATCTCGAAGACTGTGTTTGTAACTCCAGATGGTCATTATGAATTCTTGAACATGACTTTTGGAATGGTCAATGCAGGTGCAACCTTAGTTTGGGCAGTGAAGAAGTTGTTATTTGGGATGGAAGGTGTTGATAGCTACATTGATGACATACTAGTGTATTCTTCTTCTTGGACTGATCATCTGAATGTATTGCGGGACCTTCTCAACAGGCTATGAATGGCAGGTTTAACAGATAGACCCATCAAATGGTTGTTAGGTAAGACAGTACATGATAATATTGCCAAGATTAAGGAATCTTCTTGACCCACGACTAAGGAGGAAGTTCGTTCGTTTGTAATAACACCGGTTATTACAAAGATAACATACCACATTACTCGGCTATTGCTGTCCCTTTGTCTGACCTTACGAAGAAAGGTCAGCCTAATAAAGTCAAATTGGTTGAGGCACAGGAGAAGGCTTACAATTCTTTAAAGTACATGATCACTCACAGGCCAGTATTGAGATTGCCTGATCCTGATAAGATGTTTGTTCTAAGAACAGATGCTTCAGTCGTTGGTGTTGGTGCTGTGCTATTACAGGAAGAGGGAGGGAAGTTATTTCCAGTTTTCTATGCAAGTAAGACTGTCTGATCGTTAGATAAATTTGTCAGCAATGGAGAGAGAGTGTCTTGGGATAGTGTTGGGAGTCAGGAAGTTCACGAATCATTTGTATGGAAATAAATATATATTGCAGACTGATCATGAGCCGTTGGAGTATCTAAATTCTGCTAAGTTTGTGAACGAAAGAATTATGAAGTGGTCATTATTCCTTCAGGATTAGATTTCAAGTGCAAGTGAGTAAAGGCTGTCTCAATGTAGGAGCGGATTTTTCTGAGTAGAGTAGTTGCAGATTAGAGGTGTAAGGAGGCATTTACAGTAGTGTTGTGTGTACATGTGTAGTTGATTAATTTGCAATTAACAGAATAGTTGTAGTTAAGCTGAGAGAAGGATGAGGTTCAAGTTTGTGGTGTAGATAAACTATAACAGTTTAAATATACTATAATATTTAATCTAGGAAAGGTGAGGTAGTGTCACAAACTTGAATTGAGTATATATTTGTTATTGTTTAGTTTTACTTTGTTGGAATATATTTACATAATTATTAGGTCGCTTCAGTGGGTTGTTTGAAGTATAGAAGTTGGCTTAGTGTGAATATTTGTAATCTCGTGATTTAGTGTCTCATTTCGAGAAGCTTTGACTTTACTGTTGTGTGTTCTTTTGGTTCAGTGTCTTAAGGTGAACATTTCGAATGAGTATATTATTTTATAGATGCATTGTTTGTTTCGTATGGAAGACCACATTACATGCAGATAAAAGATCGATTTTATAATGTTAGTTTCGAAGTTGAAACATGAATTGCTTTTTCGTTTTATTGATTCTATTGTTGGCATAATTTTTTGGGTTATTAGATGTTGAACGCATTACCGAGGTAATCCTATCGGGCATGGAGGCATACATTTTATTTTCTCTCTCTCAGACTAATGCAAACAAATCTTGGTTAACTCACGCTTGTTCTAATGCTGTCCGCAATAAGGAGGAAGTATTCAAACGGTACCGACGCCTTAAAACTCAAGAATCTCATTCTTCCTATGTTTCTGCCCGGAATCAAGATAAATCTGTTCTTCGACTTGCCAAACACTCTTTCATCAATAGTAAATGCACTGAACTATCCAACTCTAGTTCTTCCCAAACTTTCTGGCATCTAGCCAAAAACTTTTCCAACAATTTTTCTTCTTCGTCTTTCCCTACCCTTTTCCACTATAATGGCACAACCATCACTTCTTCCTCTAATAAAGCTGAACTCTTCGCTCAAATATTTGCTAGAAACTCCACCTTGGATGATTCCGGTGCTAATCCTCCCTCTCCACCCCCTCTCTCCTACTTATGCCTAATAGCCTAATCTCTTCCAAAGATATATTGTCTACCGTCTCTGGATTTAATACTAAGAAAGCATACAGTCCGGACAGTGTTCCTCATGTTGTACTAAAAACTGTGCTTCCGTGCTGACTCCCTGCCTAGGCTAACTCTTTCGTCTCTGTCTCTCCTCTAAGGTCTTCCATTCTTGCTGGAAGTTTGCTCTCATTCATCCTGTCCCAAAGAAGGGTGACCACATAGAAAAACAAATTGGGTGAAATATTGTGACAGGTAGATAGATGGAAAAAATGTGCTTTGGAATCATTAAAAGCAAAAATACAAATCAATACCTGCCAATTGGAAATAGTTGATATATCAGAAAATAAGTGTTGTATGTCCTTATCATTGAGTTTTCAAGTAAATCCACGGAGGGGTCGGGTCGCTGTGGAAAGTTAGTTAAATAGTGTAAGTTATGGCCTGTTTTTTTCAGCAGATGGTACATTATCATGTCCTCTTTTTGGTTTCTCAGCTATTATGAAGATGTTATAGTAAAATACGTTATAAATTTTGAAAAATTAGTATTCATATTATGCAGAAATATAATAGTTTCACATTTTCCATCAAGTATTGAGAAATCAGCTGCTAAGGGATTGCATTAACTATCAGCTGAAGAAAAAAAAATACATTAATGAGTATTATAAATAGACCTGGAGATAGGACAGAACCCTGAGAAACACCTCAGTTGATAGGTTTAGGAAGAGATCGATGACTGCCTACTACCGCAGCTATAGAATGCTCGGAAACAAAATTGGAGACAAAAACATAGATAGAGACATAGAATCCGAATGATTGCAAAAGAGAAAGAAAGGATTTATGCCAGACTGTATCAAAGGTTTTATATATGTATACCACAATGGAAAAGGTCTCAGCGAAGTCCCAAAAGGAAGATTACCAAGAGTTAGTAAAATAAGAAAGGAGATCACTAGAAGAGCAGCCAATAAGGAAAACATACTGGCGACTTGATAGTAGATTATTGGACGACATATTATTAAGAAATTTAGAATAAATATAATTTTAACACACTGAAATGCAAGATATGAGAGAATTGAACGATAGTTAACGGGTTGAAAGCGGTCATCTTTCTTTGGGACAGGTTAAATGAGAGCAAACTTCAAGCAAGAAGGTAAAATGTTAGACGAAAGACAGACGGAAAGGTTTTTCTAGACAGAGAGTCAGCACAGAAAACCAGTTTTTAGTACATCATGAACACCATTTGGTCCGTACGCCTTCTTAGTATTAAGGCCAGAGAGAGCAGGACATACAGCTTTAAAAGATATTTAGATATTAGACATAATTAAGAGAGAGGGGAGTGGAGAGGCAGGAATAGCACCGGAATCACCAATATATCTATGTAGCTGAGTTTCCTCACTAAAAAACAAACTTGCTTTTCACTCTCTTTCTCTTAAATTGTAGTAGTAGTAGTAATAGTCATTCCCTAGGCTGCCTGGCTGAACAGCCCCGAGCTCCTAAGGAAGGCCACTACTGAGACTTGGTTTTCCCACAAAGTTCTCAAGGAGTGTGTGTTGTGTTGTTGGCAGAAGTCGTTGTGTGTTATGCAGTGACTCTTCCATAATGTGTTTGATTGTGTGCAGTGTTGTATTACAACCTGGACAGAATCATCCAGCCTCTGATAACTCAAACGGGCTGGACGGTGCCCACATCGCAGCCTAGCCAGGTGGACTCAGTCCTCACGGGAAAGAAGGGTTTCTGAGGGATGGACTTGAGGGGAATGTGCATGTAGCTGAGATTTGTCTTTGAGTGACTAGATGGATAAGTCGGTGATTTGAGTATGGATCTGCTTCTGGAGGCTGGATTGGGATGGGCGAGGGGGGAGTGAAGACAATATTTGTGCATGATAAAGAGTGATAGGTGTTATCTTGATGTTTCTTAGTGTATGTGGATGTTCTGCTATGTAGTGTAGTGGGTGGTGGAGGCTGCGTCGAAAAATTGTGTTCCCCTCATATCAAAGTGATCCTTGATTTTGAGGAATTTGGTTTCCTGGTGTTGGTGGTCTGCAGCCAGTAATTATTTTGAGGACTTTGTTCTGTAAGGTCTGTAAAGTGCTGTGATGTGTTTCCAAGAGGATCCTGGGATGGCTTCGGTCGCCCGGGCAAGTACCACATGTCCCTCTTAAGTTAAGTGAATCGCCTGGTCCCGATACAATCTTGCATAGAGTTCTACAAAAAGCTAAATGTGAGCTCTCACTGACATTGCTTTTCAAGAAATCCATGCAGTCCGGGAGTATACGTGATGAGTGGAAGCATGCTAACATAACAACAATATTATAGAAAGGCAGCAAATCTTTACCTATTAACTATCGTCCAATTGTCTTAACCTTAGTTGTCTGTAAAATGCTAGAAACGCTCATCAGAGATAGATTCGTAGATAATTTAGAGGAAAACAACATACTCAGAGATACTCAACATGGCTTCCATAACAAATGTTCCTGCTTCACGAGCCTCTTAGACTTTTTCCACAACATTCTCAACCTATATGACGAGAGTATAGCTGTACATATTATAAACCTTGATCTTCAATAGGCCTTTGACAAAGTACCTCACAAACGTTTATTAAAATAATTAAAAACGCAAGGAATACAAGGTGGAGTTGTGAGATGGATATAGAATTGCCTAAGTGAAAGACAGCAAAGGGTAGTTATGAACGGTAATGCTTAAAAATTAATCAGTATATCCAGCGGGGTACCCTCAGAATCTGTACTAGGCCAGTTCTGTTCCTAGCTTACATGAACGACATAAATGAGGGCCTCACCTGTACAATCTAAAGGTTTGCAGATGATACAAAAATAGAAAATACCATACTCTGAAATGAACATGTAGAAAATATGCAAAATTCCCTAGGTATGCTGTCATGTTGAGCTTACATTTGACAAATGAGTGTTAATACTGATAAATATAAAAAACTCCATATCAGGACCCGATATGAGTAAGCAAACTATTCAATGAATCACACTCGACTTATGAGTCCAGCCAGATTTGGGAATAACAATGTCGAGTAGCCTAAATCCCAGTCAACATTGTACAGAAATCTTTGAGAAGGCAAAGAAAATAATTGGCTTTATAAGCAGGTCACTTGGACATAAATCCATAGATGTTATCCTCACTCAATACAATTCCTTAGTCCGACCTCTTCTTGAGTATTGTGTCCCTGGTGCAACTACTACCAAAAGGATATTGACAAACTGGAACGAGTTCAACGTAGAGTTACCAAACTGATACCTAGTCTAAAGAACAAACCATATGAGAAGCGTTTTAAAGCAATAGATATATTTTCTTTATCCAAGCACAGATTAAGAGGTGACTTAATTGAAATGTTCAAAAAAATTAAATTTATTCACAACATGAACTGCAATAAGTAATTACGATCAACCAATTAAAGTATACGTGGGGAAATGGTTGCAAAATTATTGGTAAGTGTTGTTAACTCCCATGAGTCTAAGATTTTCTTCTTTTACCGAATTACGACCTTGTGGAATGAGCTTCCTCGACATGTTATAGACTGCAGCACAGTGGATTCCTTTAAACGTTGCGTAGGCAAACACCTTGCCTTAAACCCGCCACTGACTGCATTTGTAGATTCATTAATTTTGTTCTCCTTTATTCTCAGATACATCGAAGATCACCACATGTATAAATATATAACTAAGATTATACTCACTTTTCCCCAGATACATGAAGGATCACTTATATCTGTGTTACATTATTAGCCTAAATTGTCCCTTATTAACATTGTCTGACCCTGCCAGGGACATTAGTCCAAGGGCAGTACTTCCCTTTACAATCGTCCCTTAATCACTCTAAGCCACTGTTGAAAACTTTGAACAGTAGTGATGTACAGGGCAAGCAACCTCGAGGGGTCGGTAGACTTGTTGCTGCTTGACTTTGTTTTTTACTCTATCTCTCTCTCTCTCTCACTGCCCATCCCCTTTTGTTCGTGAAACTTCTCTCTCTCTCTCTCTCTCTCTCTCTCTCTCTGTGCCCATCCCCTTTTGCCCGTGTGTCAGATATTTCTGGTGATATCATTTACATCTAAACAACCAAATCGTAAATCCGTCGCCATCGTGGTGTGACCAGCACCAGGGAGGCTGGGAGGTGATGTTAGGAGGGGGAGAAAGGCCCTCGGGAGAGATAACAAAACTAAGGGGGGGGGGGGGGGGGGCAAGATTAGCTATGGCTAATATTTTGCTATTTTTTAATATATATATATATATATATATATATATATATATATATATATATACTGTATATATATATATATAATGTTCGTTAGCAAAATACCTAACCTTATTAACAAGTAACTTTACCTATGATGCTAGCAATGTAAGAGGACAAACATTTGATTGGAATATACATACTTGTATGCAACAGCAAGAGTATACTACGTTTTTAAGTAACAGAAAGTATCATAATATATGAGTGGGGGTTAGTTTGCTCCTTAGACATATATCAAGCTTAAAATATCACCCCCAAGACCCCCCTTCAAGATATATGTGTACATTTGTCAATAGACAAATGTCCCAGCCATAGGCTGGTTCCTCCTAAATTACAGGCTCGCTATCGCTTGCCAGTTAAAAATCCACAACTAAATGACACAAAAGGTCTTAACCCTTTCGGTGCGGTGGCTTCTTCAGGGAAGAATGCGCCCAGGAGGCTATTTTCCCATTAGGCGGCTATTTTCCCATATCCATAGCCCTGAGCAAATTGGAATAAGCTTGAATGAAAAACAAATATTGAACTCTTCCTATAGCAGTCACCATCCCCTCCCTAGCTTTTCACACCACTCAGGAAAATAGATCAATACTTTTGTTTGTTTGTTTTTGCCTCTGAAAGCCTATCCCCAACAACTATCACAACTTGCGAGTGAAAATATAAAATTTTCTACTTTTCTTCCACTGGCGATAACTGAATGATACTTAGTTATTATATCATATGTTGTGCTTAAAAGACAGTATGAGTTGTTGAAAATCAAGATAAAATTTGCCTCATATTCATACCTGGTATATAGTGGTCATAATTACATGTAAAGTAGTCCTGTTTGATGGTACCCCTATTGCCTTCTTATCAGATATTATACCTTGAGCGGTTGAAGATTCTGAATGGCGCCTTATCCAGTGCCTCTTGGATATGACCTTCGGAGAGGTATAATTACTGTTGCCTGCAAAAAGTGTTATAATAACAGTCCCCCCTTCCCTTAACCCTTGTCTAGCGGGGGGGTTTGGACTATTTTGGGCATATTCAGGCCCTCCTGAATGATCAATCAAGTATCTGCATGAAAAGAAATTTATTCAGCAAAAAACTAGGCGCTACAAGCTTCAAAATGAGACCAGAACGAGCTACGTAGCACTCGTCATTTTGATGCAGTGGTACCACCAACATGGGAGTTTAGCGTATAGCGGCATATATTTTCCAGCTACGCTCACTACTGGCTACACTGCCGGCCTCTCGAGAACAGAGGGAGCGTGAGTCAGTGGGCGGCGGTAAGCCCTGGGTGTCGGCCGTGTGGCCTGCTGCGCTCCCGGCCATTTGCACTCGATTTTAACCCATTAAAAGCCTTAATAATGCTCCTAACTTGCTGCTTTTTAGATACGGACTTAAGTCGGGCCCCGCTCTTTAAGTGTTAAAAGATGGGTAAGTTTTCTTAAAGTTGATTCTCTCAGCCTTGGAACCATGATTAGCATATTCAGGAAGGGTTTCCCTAAATGCATGGATATGTGATGAACGTATTGGATTCTTTAGAAATCAATTGAATGAAAACTGAATACTCTAATATAAATTGAGCTACAATAGGTTTTGGTAGTGGGACAGTTAATGAAAACCTTGGCAACACTGTTCTAAGTCAACCTCTCCTCTCCCGCTCGGTAGGTAAAACAAGAATCCTCTGTATAACTTGAGCAGTGAAGCGGGAAGTTGTGTTAGCGATCCATTTAAACATGGCAAATTTTTCGTCTGGACTACGGGTTAGTCTGTCTAAATGACTACATGATATGGTTTAATATCTTATAATACTGTTTGTATTACAGGTACAGTATGTAGTGTAATTAAATACCAGTGTATGGTATAACTGGCTTCAACATGAAACCGTTACGAGTGAAACATTTTTGTCCGACGACTTTGTTAATAATTGTAGGCTATATAATCAAATATTTGGAGTAGGGTGTCGAGACTTCATAGTAGGTGAATACCTCAACATCGTAGAATTAGGTGTTTTGAATCTGGCACCAATAAGTACATATTTGCTTTTATGTATTATGTCAGTCAGTCAGGTTCCAAGTAATTAGAATCTAATAAATTTAATCCATATAAATATAGCTAAACATAAATAAATGTTGTGATAGCCATTACGACAAATTATTAAATATCTTGGTATTTATAATTTTATGTTCTGTGCATGCGCTTGGATACCTGCGGGTCTAAGCATTTCTATGAATCACTTTTGCTAGTGGACCTGTACCGATAACATCCAATACACGTCCTGAATCACCTAGCCAACTTCTAGCTAAGTCATTCTCTTACTTCTAATGTTTTATACTGTCTCTCCATCTATCTGAGTTATCAACTAAACCATTATTATAAAATGTAAGTAAATACTCGTATTGACGGGGCTCTTGTATACAGTCCACGTAAACTTAAACTAAACTTAACCTAATCATAAATTATATTGCCACCATCTTTTCAAAGTGGTCCTTCGAAACCTTCCTTTACTATTCTTCTGCATTCTGCTTATTTCCATTGCCCTTTTGCCTTATGTTAGGCCTACCGTGCTCTTTTTCGCCCGTTTTTCATGTTGGCAGTGTTTTTTGTTCATCGTCCATGAGCTGCCATAATTTTTTACCGGTGCGTGCTGGGGTGGTGTCTGCGAGTATAACTTAATTAAGCCGGCCCTGGAGTTCCCCAGAGTCATAAATATGGTATCCATCTTGGCGGTTAATACCTTAAGTGGCGACGAAGAGGCCCTGATGGCCAAAAAAAGCGGATGAGCAGTTACTGGGGCGGCAATAGGGTAGCATAGGGGGGCCGGACACATTTTCATCAGCATTTCTTTCTTGTATTTCTATGACAGGTGGGAATGTTATGAGTGATCGGGTTCTATTCTGATTTAAGTTAGGGGCACGGGAGGCCGAACACACATACTTATAGGCATTTCTTTCTTGCCTTTAATGGGTGGGAGTGTTATGGGTGTTCAGGTTATATTGTTTCATTATTTAGGCGTTTTTTTCTATTTAACTTTGTAGGGTTTGTCTCGATTGATTGAATTAATTTGCTGCGGTAATCTGTTTTAGCCGATTTGTTACAGTTCATAATATTTTAACTTGTTCGTGCGGTTCATCATAATTAACCTGTGTGCTGCGGTTGTCATATTGATGGGCAGGGTCTCTAACATTTGATTCATATCTGATCTAGACGTTACTCTTGCTTCAATTACTCCGTTTCACGCCTTATTTATGAATCTTTGCCTTTTACAATTTTTTTAGTTTTTGCAGTGGTTTTTGTTCATATTTCGTCCACAATGTCTACCCTCAAACAGATGAAACGCGAGAAGGGCGGTATTAAGATTGTTCTTATCCGGATTACTAAGGAGCTAGATATCTTTTGCATCTCTGCAACCAGTGAAGCGGTAGAAGCAAAACTATCCTCAGTCTTGCGTCAATTGGACAAGTTTAATGACTGTCGTCACAGCATGGAGGACCTCTACAAAGACAATGAGGACTACTATGCCCTCACTGGAGAGGATGGAGTCTATTTAGAAGAAATCAATATTGTGGTAGCTCGTCTCATTAACGTCTTACGAGCAGGCGGGTCAGTTTTTTTCCACTACGCGCCCAGCGGGTTTTTTTTTTACCAAATGGCCTTGTTTCCGTGCTCTTTTTCATGTATAAACAAGAGCCAGAGCGTAATACAATTATGTATCCCTGAAAGGGCGTAAATTGAGCTTTCCAATGACACCTGAACCATCCTTCTACGATCACTGGTTGTCTTGTAACGATCGTGCAACCGAAGGGCAAAATCGCTAAAATACGGTCATTTCGTTACATAATTACGTGTGTAGCGAGGGAGGGAGGGTGGATGTGTGTGGAATAAATGTCAGTAGGCCCACGGCGGCCGTGGCGAGCGGTCATGTGGCAACCTATGCTCCTCCCGTCGCTCGTCTCTCTCTCAGAGCCAATATTGCGCCAAAATTGCACACAGACTAAAGTCGGGCCCTGCCACATAGTCCAGATTTTTAGATACGGACTTAAGTCGGGCCTCGATGGTTAGGGGTTAAGAAGATAAGAGAGCTCTCTTCAACCGGGAATACCACTACCACCTCCAACAATAACACCGGGATTACATTACCAAAGATCACCCTGCCAACCTTCGATAATGATCCTACCCTTTGGTTGGGATTCTGGGACATGTTTCACTGCAGTGTCCATATCAACAAGGAGCTGAGTGATATCCAGAAGTTCACATATATGAGGGGGCAATTAGGTTGCAAAGCTAGACAACTGGTGGAAGGATTCGCCATAGAGGGTGGTAGTTATTTTCCAGCCGTAGAACTACTGCAGAAAACATATGGCCAGAAAAACCATATCAAGACAGCACACATAACTAACCTTAGCAAATTAATTCCTCCTTCTTAACATATTGAGGAACTGAAGAGCTTTTATGCTTCTTTTGAAAGTATGCGAAGGTCAATTGAGACTCTGCAAATTACTCTACATGAATCTTGTGTGGTTATCTTGATGAATAAATTGCCTTCTCCTTTAAAAGAGACTATAAGGAGAACGTTAGGTGATGATGCCCTGGACTTGGACAATTTTGTCCAGTCCTACCAGACAAAAGTGCTAAACCTGGAGAGCATTGCTGATCGTACACCGGCTTTGCATCCACCAGTCACTTCAGCATCGATCGCCTTACAGGATATGGTGGGTTCAACCAATAATTGTAAACTATGTTCTGATAGTCATATCTGGTTTAGATGCCAGAGGCACAAAACTAGTGCTCAAAAAGTGAAACGAGCAGTAAACTATGTTCTGATAGTCATATCTGGTTTAGATGCCAGAGGCACAAAATTAGCGCTCAAAAAGTGAAACGAGCAAAGCAGCTGAACCTACAGTATGTACCGGGTGTCTTTCAGTGGAACATGGGAGCAACGGGTGCACCAGCCCCAACATCCGCGACTGCAAGTTCTACAGGGGTAAACACAACCATATTATATGTCTGGCTAAGCCACAATGGGACACAACTAGAAAGGAACCTGTCGAACAGGTCCAGAAGCAGGTCAACACCAAGACCACTATGCTGTTTGTCTTCCAAAAAGACCTGCACTATTCTCCCTAAAGTATTACTGCCTACAGATGGAGAGTGCAAGAAGACGGTCAGGATACGAGCCTTTCTGGATCAATGCTCACAGCGCACCTTTGTACTTAAATCTACTCTTCAGTCCATCCGGCATAAAAGGATAGGAACTGAGGAGCTGGAATTACAGGGGTTTACCAGAGCGCATCAAAGTCGTGAGTACCCATTAGTATCGCTCAAATATCGATGCCGGGGAAGGTATTATCCGCTCCAAGCTATAATAGTGGGTTCCCTCCCAGATCAAAAGGGGTCTGAAAGCCATGATGTTGATCTAAGAAGATTGCAGATTAAAGGCTGCAAATTGGCAGACCCATCTATGACACAGACAGCTCAGCTGGATTTGCTAGTCGGGGCCGACAATTATTATGACTTGGTGCTACCGGGTTACAAACGGGTTGGCAACCTAGTTTTGTTACCTACCAAATTCGGCTACGCGCTAAGTGGGTCCTACAATGCTGAGCGGTCTGCTACTCAAGTAGAAGTGGTCACAATTTTGAAGGTCGCGGTCACCCAGATGGACCAGTATAGCTCCCCTGGAAATTATAATCGATGTCGGAACGAGTTATCCAAACTGTGGGATCTTGTTCACATCGGGATCATTCCGAGGGAGGAGACCAAGGACAAGAAGACTTCAATAACCAAGTATGAGGAGACAGCAACTTTGGCAGTCCAAGTGCAAAAATATGAGGTCAGGTTACCCTGGAATAGTAACAAGGAGCGTCTACTATTTAACTATGGTCTCGCAGCAAGCCGTCTGAGAGGGTTGCAGAGACAATTCATCCAAAATCCTGGCTACTGTAGTCACTACTCGGACGTCCGTGAAGATCAGCTGCGGCGAGGCTTCATCGAGGAGGCACCTTTCGATATCGCTGAGTCATGACATTATTTAGCGCACCATGGGGTGACTAAGGACAGCATAACAACTCCTGACCGAATTGTATTTGACTGCTCGGCTAAATCTGGGGAGGGCAAACCCAGTCTCAACGACTGCCTATATACTTGCCCCTCCTTGGTCCCAGATTTAGCTAAAATCCTATTACGGTTCCGAGTTGGTTAATATGCATGGGTCAGTGATATTGAAAAGGCCTTCGTCATGCTGAAGCTTCATGAGGATGACACAGACTATATGCCCATTAATATGCTACAAGTTTTGTGTGGTGTTATTTGGAGCAACATGCTCACAATTTCTACTTAATGACCATCCTTAATCATTTGTCTACTGTGCAGGAGTGTCCTGAAATTGTTGCAGCTGTTAGAAGAGGTTTGTATAATTATTGACAACCTCCAAGGGACAGATTGTGAAGAGAGTGCTGTCATTAATCAGTCCTGGAACGACCAAAGGATCATAGCAAAAGCACATTTGTACCTGAGAGGATGGGCAACTAATAGTCCTCAATTACGGGATCTTCTGCAATGGGACGGGGTAGCTGCAGAAGACCAAGAGGTTGTTAAAACGCTGAGACTGATTTAGTTAGCTGCCACTGATTATTTGAACTTCAATGCCAAACTTGACTCTAGTCCTTTGTCTACCAAAAGAGAATGTTTACGGGTGTCGACACAATTGTTTGACCCCCTCGGAGTATTGTTACCTGTGACAATAAGATCAAAAATTTTCCTCCAGCAACTTTGGAGGATGAAATTAGCTTGGGACGATCCTCTACCAGAAAAGTGTGCAGCAGAATGGTCGAAACTATACTCGGACCTGAGCCTCTGTTGTGACTTTAATTGTCCACGGAGATCTGTATTTGCAAATTCGGTAGAGCTGCATTACTTTTGTGATGCTAGGTAGTGCCGCTTACGGTACTGTCATTTATTTTGAGAGCCCGGAGTGTAGTCAGCTGGTAATCGCTAAGGCCAAGGTCACCCCAATTAAATCTGTGACTATTCCCAGACTGGAATTAATTGCAGCTTTGCTAGCTGCCAGACTCGTGAAATTTGTTGAAGCCCATGATGAAATTCTGAATTTTAATAAGATTCTTATCTGGAGCGACAGTCAAGTACATTACACTGCCTATATAGCACAAAGAAGCTCTCAGTATATGTCGCCAACTGGGTGGATGAAATATATTCTCTTGTCCTGACTGCAGAATTCTCGTACATGTCCACCAATGAAAATCCTAGCGATCTGTTATCTAGAGGTGTTTCAACTAAACATCTGGGTTGTTCTGCATTTTGGTGGAGTGATTCTGCGTGGCTTTGCAATCAGAATGAATGGCCAGAAGATGTTATACTAGATGTACATACACCACAAATTGCTAGCTAGGTCATTGGAGCTACGAATATAACAGGCACGCAGTTATGGGACTGGGATAAGTATGGCAGTTATGAACAATTAGTGCAGATCGTAGCATGGATGATCCAGTATAAAAAATTCTACTAATTCAACGTTGCCAGCATAAAGGCTTCCCTGAAGAACACACATTACTATCTGGAACCAAGGGTACTCGCACCAATCTGATGAACCAATTTGGGCTTGTCACGAGGGGAGATATGATAGTTTGTGAGAGTAGACTGAAGTTTGCGGCTCTACCGGATTCAACTATATATCCGGTCCTACTACCCTCCAAACATCACTTCACGAACCTGCTTATTGATCAATGCCACTGTATCTGTTGCCATTACGGAGTAAATCATGTGGTGGCATATATTTCGCCAGAAGTGGTGAATACCCAAGATCAAGCAAGTCGTGAAATAAAAACGAGAAAGTATATGGTATGCCCTAAATTTCAAGACAATGCCTACACCGCAGCCAGAGTACTGCCACTACCAGAAGTACGTACCACTCCTGGGGATCCCTTTGAGGTCACTTGGGTGGACTATATGAGAGCGATTCCAGTCCGGGACTCATCAAATAGTAAGGCTTACACGATACTGTTCACATGCCACCACGAGAGCGATTCATATTAAGGTGGTTAACAACATGACATGTGACAGCTTTCTGCACGCATTCTTAAGGTTTAGTAGTATGCAAGGTTTTCCTCAGATAATGATGAATGACAATGCGAAAACCTTTGTGGGGGCTTCTAGATACCTGGAGGAGATCAAGGAGGATCCCCGCCTTCAGGCTCACCTCACCGACGTTAGATATGAATGGCGATGCATCCCGGCAAGAGCACCTTGGTTTGGGGCCATTGAGGAAAGAGCCATCGGAATAGTGAAGGCGGGGTTGAAGAAGATTCTAGGTTGTGTCTTGGTATCAGTAGAGGATTTAACAAACATCCTACTGGAGCTGGAGGCTACCATCAATGATCTCCCATTATCTTATGCATCAGGTGATCTAGTGGACCTTAGTCCTATTACCCCTTCTATTCTAGTAAAAGGTCGTCGTATACACTGTTTTCCCAGGGATTCAGTCCAGCTGGAAGAAATGCAGGATCTGAGCTACGACAGCTAGGCCATAATACATACCAGGTATAATAATATCAACAAACATATCCGGGACCTATGCAAGCAATGGTTTGGTGAGTATCTGGTATTACTGAGAGAAGCCAATAAATAAAAAAACAAGATCAACTGGTGTATGGCACAAATTGAACGATGTGGTGCTTGTGCATGATGAGGGACCTCGCATCTTATGGAGCTTAGGGCGCAATATGAAGCTACCAAGGACAAGATGATAACATACGAGTAGCACAGGTCAAAACAGAATCTGGCTTGACTACGAGACCTATCATCAAATTGTACCCAGTAGAACAAGACGATGAGTTGCAACAATACCCTCTTCAAGCGGACGCTAAAGATCAAGGCTCTTGTTACCTCACTCCACCTATAA
Source organism: Paralithodes platypus (assembly GCA_032716605.1). Lineage (NCBI taxonomy): Eukaryota > Metazoa > Arthropoda > Malacostraca > Decapoda > Lithodidae > Paralithodes > Paralithodes platypus. Next base: position 18,838,980 of record CM064579.1, on the reverse strand, counting down.
CTACGGTTGCTGCACCTTCCACCAAAAATAATCCTGTTCAAAACTAATCTCCACATCGGGCTGCTGTTAGCTCTTCACAGTTATGGAGATCAAATATAGCTGCCAGGTTACTGTAAATGTTGTACATGTTGGTGGCGGGAATGTGTTGAGACTATAATTATAGTAGGTGAATATCTCGACATTGTAGAATTAGGTGTCTTGAATCTGGCACCAATCATTACTTATTTGCATTTATGTATTAAGTCAGGCAGTCAGGTTCTAAGTAATTAGAATCTAATAAGTTTAAGCCATATGAATATATCTAATACAAATGAATACAAAGAAAACCAAACAACAACAGATCGACTGGGCCTTAATCAACTGAAGGTCTTCATCTCCACAATGACTGTGGTAAAAAAAAAATATATATATTACTATGTTCGATAATAAAATGGTCATATTACTCGGGCACAAACGCAGTCAGTTGCGGGTTCATGGCAAGATATTTGTCAAGTCGATATTTGAATGTTTGGACTGTATGGCACTCTACAATGCTTCTAGGCAATTTATTCCACAAGTTGACCACTCTGTTGAAAAAGAAGTGCTTCGCTTTGTGTGAATGAAACGCCTTTCCAACAATTTTGTAGCCATTATTTCTTGTGTAATTTGAATTATCTAGTGTGAAGTACTTACTTGCATCCATGTTGTCATGGCTTTTGATAATTAAAACAAAAATGGATTAGGTCCCCTCTTATTCTGCAGTTTGTCAAAGTAAATAGGTTTAACTCGTTTAGTTGTTCCTCATACGGTTTGTTTCTTAGTCGAGGAATAATGTTAGTTACTCTCTGTTGCACTCTCTCTAGTTTTTTAATGTCTTTTACATAGTATGGCGACCAAAATTGGACACAATATTCCAAATGCGGACGAACTAATGAATTATATAAAGTGCATATAACGTTTTCGGATATACTGTATATTCAAAAGATCTCCCAATGAAGCCAATTTTTTTTTTTTTTTTTTTACAACTTCAGCGACTTGTTGGGAAGGTTTTAAATTACTTGTTATAGTTACTCCAAGGTCCGTTTCTTTATTTACGTTCCTTAGTTGAATTCCGTTAATCGAATAGCTTGCGCTTTCATTTTTACTGCCGATGTGGAGCACTTTGCATTTTTCTATATTGAAATTGATCTGCCATGTCTGAGCCCAGTTAGATAGCTTGTCTAGATCATTCTGAATGTCTTGTATGTGTAATGGCGAGTTTACTTTGCTTGCAATTTTTGTGTCATCAGCAAATTTCGAGATTCTGCATGATAGCCCATCATCAATATCATCAATATAAATAAGACAAATAATTGGACCAAAAACTGAGCCTTGTGGTACACCACTTGTAACATTTATCTAATTTGAGGCATTGCCGTTAATAACTACTCGTTGCTTATGCTCACTTACCCAATCCTGAATCCAATGAAGAACAGACCCGTGAATATTGTGAGCTTAAAGTTTTTCTATCAGTCTGTTAGAAGGCGCTTTATCGAATGTTTTTTGAAAATCTAGGTAGACGATGCCTACTGCTTTATCTTCATCATATATATTTATGTTGAATAAAAGAACGATTGAGAGTATCGTTTCACTCTTGGATTGAAGAGTTGCACAAAGTAAGGGTGGGATTGTTTTGCAAGATGGGTGCTACATACTCTACGTAGAGGTAGTGGTATACACAGAGAGAGCTCTGAGTACCATTGATTATTTTAATAGCGGTAGAATAGGAAGAGAGATGCAACATTGTGGCGAAGAGAGAGAGATTGCATTGAGTCGGTAGTGGACGTGAGTTAATAAGACAAAAAGCTTTATATTCTACTTTGCCAAGAAGTGCTGTGTGAGAGGATCCTCCCCACACATGCAAACAATACTCAATACATGGACGCATTGTGACCCTGTACAGAGCAAGAAGCTGTGCTAGGGTAAAGAACTTCAAGAGGCGGTTAAGCACACCCAGCTTCTGGGAAGCCGTTTTGGCTAGGGTGGTAATATGGTCTTTCCAAGTGAGAACAAAAGAAAAAGAGACACCGAGATTATTGAGAGAAGATGAAGGGTTGATTTATGTATTGTTAAAGTATAAGGGATAGACCTGTAATAGTTCTTGATGGGTAGATAAATGGAGAAATTGGGTTTTGGAAGCATTGAAAGTTATAGCTGAGTATCAATATGGTACAAGTCACAAAACTGATGAAATGATACTTTACTTTAGTTATAGCAAAAAGGAAAAGATGCATTCTTCTATGTATATTCCCTAAAACAGTAGGTACACGGTACACGTGGTTGGATGTATTTAATGTATGTAGATATTTTAACTTGTGGGTTCTCTGGGCCAGCAAACTATAACTTGTGGGTTCTCTGGGCCAGCAAACTATAACTTTCAGGTAGAAGTTAATGTATATGATATATAAGTACACATGGAAATGGTAATAATATTATCTTAAATATACTGTATATATGAGAGTCGACATTTAGTGAAACTATTCATATTTATACTTCGCACGAGCTCATGTTTTCTTGACTATATTGTCTATATTGAATTAATCATAGAAGAAGAATTACTCTGTGGAATTACTAAAGATATAAGGTGTGCGCGAGCGGATGTTGGGGTGTCTTTCGTAATTAATTCGCAACTATTTTACCTTCTATATTACGTCGAACTTGAATGCCCGTTCGTAATATTAAGAAATTTAACCAGGGAAAACACAAGGATAAAATGTGTATTTTGTTTTCCCAGAAGGGGAAAAGTATGAAAAATCAACAAGGGACTCTAAAGCCAGAGACACACTAACTATTAATTGTATTTGAATGATTTCCCTGGTGTCGGAGGGGGAGTTAGTGATATTTCTTGGTGTAGGTAGGTGTATTGGACTTTTATCTGAATTATTTCCCTGGTGTCGGAGGGGGAGTTAGTGATATTTCTTGGTGTCGGTAGGTGTATTGGACTTTTATCTCTACTCTTCTTCACTTGTTTCTGGCTGGGCCTGGATTTCGTCTTGCTTGGGTTTCCTGTCTTCTGTTGGTGTTCCTCAGCTTCTAGGCTAGGTCTCTGACCACATGCAATAGAATAGGTAGAGCATCGAGCCACATTTTTTTACTATCTTTTGCACTAGTGACTAGTGACTAGCTCTCGAACCCAATTTGTTTGTCCTTGGACCAGACTGGATAGTCTTGTATGTAGCTGGCTGACTAAAACACTGTTCACCAACAATACCTGCCACCAGTCTTGTCACCTGGCTCCTAGTTTCGAACCTAGAATGCCTAGTTTCATAGTTGGGATTGTTCCAATCTTTGGATCTAGCGAAGCTAGTATCTTACATAGCTGGTTTGCAGCTGCCAGTTTGGGTGTAGTAGTCTCTTTTATCCCTGCGTATGCTGGTTTCAATGCTGTCTGAACTAGAATGGCATTCGGCTCGGTGTTGTTGTTTACGCGTCCTCCGACGAAATCCTTGATTGTCGTCTGGTCACGTGGGGGCGCCTGCCAGCATGAAGGGTGCGCTGGGCCTCTCTCTCTGGTGTTTTTATGTCCTTCTGGGCCGATATTGTTGGTGGTGTGCATAGCAGCAATTCTCATCATGGGCATAACACTATCATTTATTATGTTTTATTTATTCATTTATTTATACATATACCGTATATATTTGTTATTATTTTTTCAAAGACAATTTAAGCCACATTTGTCTTACTTCATAGCTCTGCATTAAACCACTTCGATTCGATCACATCATTTACAGCAATACCAGTTTGTTCAGCTTCGATTATCTCTACGAAGTAAAGGCATACTCAAAATATGTTTTATATACGACTGTACATTCCAAATCTGAAACAATCGTTTATCGAAACACCCAATGATAAGAAGAAAGGTTTCATCATAGTGGAATATAATGAAATTAATGGTAGCAGAGGATATTATAACATAAAGAGAACACTTGGTTGGTAGACATCCAGGCAGCATCACCACTCGTGTGTTGATGACACTGTGCATTATGTTCCAGTTACTAGTCATACCACCATAAGCTTAACACTTTCAATACAAGTATGTATATTACCTTAAAGTTTGTACTATTAGAGGATAGTCTTACACTTACAAAGGATTTCTGATTGTCAAATAGTTGAGATAGTTATACGCCTTCCATTCCTCGTGGTCAATCATTATCTGATTATGATCGAGCATTAACTAGAATATAATTTAGAAGTTGCCAACGTAACTAATCAAATATTATGATGGTAACAGTGCTACGGAAGCTGAAGGCTTCACTTATTTCATAATGAGACCTGTATACCCTTAACTGGCGGCGCGCAACATATGTCGAGTGAAAGAAATTTGGACTCTGTGGCGGTTCACAACTTATGTCGTGTGCCATTTTCAGCACGTAATGTTGCTGAAAGAGAGAGATAAGTGGTGGCAGGAGAGTAGCAAGCGTATGACTGCTCCAGAGCACCGCGGCGGACCTACTGACATGAATCCCACCCTCCCCCACCCTCACGCACTCGCTACACAGGGAATTATGTAGGGAAACTACCTAATTACATGGTTTTTGCACTCGTGTTGCGCGATCATTGCAAGAAAACTAGCGGTCGTACAAGGATGGTTGGAGTGTCATTGGAAAGCTCTGTTTATGCCCTTTCAGGGATAGATACTTGTTTTACGCTCTGGGTCTTATTTAGGCATGAAAATGAGCACGTAAACAACCCTATTTAGGGTAAAAACACCCCGCTGGGGGGTACATATAAATTACCGCCTAGGCCGCTCGTTAGCTGTTAATGTATATTTCCTACCACCCACCTACCATAGCATACACCACTCCACCTGTCTTACACATCCATTCTTCACCGTCTTTCCCCCTCCACCAATAACCATCCATCTCCATTATTCTAGGCTGTGTAGTAATTTGGGGAGCGGAATTAATGCCAAACCAATACCAGTTATTTAATCCTATGGCCAAAGAATCAGCAGTACTTACCTACTGTAGTAGCGTCATTTTCTACGTGCTATACTTCTCAATGGTAAAACAGTCGTAGAAATGTGTGCCTCACTCTGCATCTAAAAGATTTCTAGAGTTCCTTCCCCTTCGACCAGCCACAATGGCTCTTCCAGTGTTTTCTTGGCTAAAAACATTTCCAGTCTTACTGTCTTACTCCTTCTCCGCCCCACGTCCTCCATTCTAGACCGGAACTTTGCTCATGTTGTACTTTTATGTTTGGCTTTCAAATTTCAATTTGCGTTTTGAATGGTGTAGTTCTTTAAACCAAAGTTATTAATTACTTAGCAATATAAGTACAAAAAACGAAGATAATGTTTCCACAAAATAGCCAATTAAAATTAAACATACAACTATAATGTAAGGTGTACATATATAATACAAGGCCCGATTGAATATCTACTTTAGGATGGCATTAAATATATTCACAATCAAAATCAAATTTTGCAACACCAACACATACTGAATACACCAACACATGATCAACCATGATATACTGTATATACTGTATAACATGTGAATATATATATGTACAGTTGCCCACATAAACTATTACGGGTGTAGTTTCTTTTGCAATGCTAAATATTTGTTGTACAAAACAAATATATAAACGTACAACAGTAAAGCCTTACATCAGGGAAGTTGTGACAACAATGTTCTCAGTCTAAGTTCGGAGATTGTGAGGAAGGTAGAAGATAATCTCTAACAATTTGTATATTCATCACCCTATAATATTATTACCGAACCTTATTGGTCCAGGTGAAGTAAATGTGTAGGATGTTTCTTCGTTCGATTAATAGAATGCCATCTCCTGAACAAAATGTAAAAGTCCTACTTGATGGATGTATACCTGATTATACTATTAACATAAAGTAATGCTCGCCAAATTAAATAATATGTAACATATATAGACATTTCACCGACCCGGTCACTGCAAAGCTGATCTGATTACATTTTAAGATTCCAAGAAACACGTTTTTCTAAAACTTAGGATAATCGTTTACTTATAAATAAGAAATGTATTTATAATGACAATATTTATACCATTACACATTTAATTGGCAATTAATTTTAAATTGATGGGTTAAAAGTGGGTCGGAGAGATACAATGTGCATAGGGCCTATAGAGTCAAGATCAATATTTCGTTGAAAACCTCCATACAAGAATTGCGTGAAATCAAGAGAGACAGAGTCGTATTATACACACGCTACACTCTAATCCAAAGTTTCGAAGACTTCTGACAAGGCTCCAACGAATGTTAAAGAACATAATATATCATAGCTTTAAGCAACATTTGTGTTAACGAATCTTTTACTTACTACTCTTAATACAATAAAATATCCATCTACTAAAGATAATTATGCATAAAAACAGAGGCTATATTTTTGTGTAGCCTTATATTTCTAGTTTTACTTGAGAGAAACATTGATAAATTGTGGAAACAGAACACAACCTTTAAGCTTAACTGAGTCAATCAGAGGAGACGCGGTGCTGCCATGTGATGACTTGAAAGGTGGCTTTTATCAAATAGCTGAGATCCTTGAATTAACGAACGCCAAATTATGAGGATCTAAAAGAACTTAGTCGCCTTTATACAGGGTGTTTCATAAATACCTTTCATAAATTTCAGAATGAATAGACCTAGCAATAATAAATATACTTTACTATGTGACGGTTTTGGACATTTCTCATATTTACCGGGATATTACACATTTTAGTTTAAATAGGAAAGTCTAGGGGATGAAAACGATCAGTAGATTACCATCACCTCAATTACTTTATTTTGTTACTTAAAGAGCAGGGTGTATGCTACACAAATCAATACCCGTCAGCAACTGTGGCAACGAGTTCAAGAGGCATGCAGAGAAGTAAGAAACAGACCAGGGATATTTGAAAGAGTGCGACAGTCTCTTATGCGCCGAGCCCAAGCCTGTATCAACGAGGGTGGGAGAAACTTCGAGCAACTATTGTAAATACTGTAAAATACATTGATGTTCAAACATTTATAACAAAATAAAGTAATTGAGGTGATGGTAATCTACTGATCGTTTTCATCCCCTAGACTTTCCTATTTAAACTAAAATGTGTAATATCCCGGTAAATATGAGAAATTTCCAAAACCGTCACATAGTAAAGTATATTTATTATTGCTAGGTCTATTCATTCTGAAATTTATGAAAGGTATTTATGAAACACCCTGTATATTGTGTCCTTCTACCGTAATTTCTTATTTACCTGTTAATAACGACAGAAAGCTATGAAGCACAATAATATAGCATTTATATTTAAGCTGTATTATATTCAGTCAAGCTTCATTTATTGTTTTGCATATCCACATTGTTAAATTCAATATCGATATCGCTAATTAAAAATGTCGTGTTTTTGTCAGGAGGCGACTTATGATATAGATGTGGAGAGGTTTGTGATATTTCAAGGTGACCCTAAGCACGGAGTTATATGAACGCCCTGAGAATGTTCAATGTATTACTTTATCAGGGCTAAAGAAAGGCTGTATGCTACAACTGTCAAAAGTATGATAAAACATATTTGGTGGTAAATATCGGAATGAAAGGAAGGTTGAAACAAGATAACAGAATAATGATGGGATGGAGCCAATGCAAAATACAGAATCGCCAAAGAAGAATTATATAATGAAAATTCACCTTTTGTTTTTCACAGAATTACATGCTAACTACTGGCAATATGTTTATCTTGGGTAACATTTGTGGAAGTTACTAATTCATTGAATCATCACTATAATCCGTCAATTAACCGATTCGCTGTCACCATTATTTCAACGGCTTGATGTAGCCAGTATTTGTATAAATGTATATATTTTAATATGTTTTGGCTTAATGAATACTAAATGTGCAGGAATGACAGAAAACAGTAACAATAATACTCACTGTGCGAGATATTGGTCATCTCAGTGCGTATTTTGGAGGCGATAGTTGGTAATTGGAGACTAAAGACTTTTTCAACAACTCGCTGCTTTCATTATTGTACAAGTAATCAAGTTTTCGGTGTAGTCTGCTTGTTTTATAAATTGTTTTGAGGTCAATTATTGCGTTTTTAGTTTCACTACATTATGTACTATTGTGGACATAAGTCCTGCTACACCTGCCCGGTATAGAATCGCGAATTGTGTTGGTAACATTACTGCACCCCCCCACCCCACTCCTTCCCCACTCTTCCACCCTCTATCAGCCAAGTCCAAAGAGAATTAAAGGAAAGAGTAGAAAGTGTTTATTTCCTCGCGCGAACTAGCGGTGTCAGCACTATCGTGGGGCATAATATTATAAGCAAAAGGCCCCAGAGGATATTCCTTATTAAATACTCCTTGATATCTGCGCAGCACGTGCAAGAATAATCTAATAAGGATTGAGCTCTTAAAGGAGCTCCCAATTGATCCCTAGTGTCGACCAAGCACCCCTGAAGATGGCTCTGCCATCGGTGGTACATCGTCTGCATACTTACAAATGTCACTGGGAGCTGCCAGATGGCGTGGCGGCAGATACAAACATGGCACCAAAACAACACGGTCACATCTGTGTTGTTTGTGGAAAATTCAAGCGAAAGCAAAAGTATTTCATATATCACTTCTTTCCCAAAGGTAAGGTGAAGTGCTTAGTCATAAGTAGGGTGTATCTACGAGTATACAGTATATAGTATACTCACTTACGAGTAGGCATATATATAATCATGGCTGACTGAATCAAGATTCCAGAGACATCATCTTGGTAAATAGCTGACTCATAAATGCTGGCATTTGTGTCATTACAGATGTTTGTTATGGCTCAAGAACCTTGACATCAATCTGAAGACGAAAACACCTGATCAGCTGAACAAGTCCCGTTGTGTGAAGCAGCCACTTTTAAGATGACCAGTATACCAGGGTTGGTCGTCTGACGTCTGATGCTCCACAATTTACAGATGTTTTAAATAATATAAATAAATAGCTTAATCTAATCACGTTGTATTATATGCCATTCATATGATCGGTTATCTTAAATTGTAAGACACCCTCAATTTTATGTTCTTAGTATTTGTGGAGTGTGAGGTTGGAATTACTTGCTTATAGAATAAATTCATGAATACACAGAGAAGCAATAAACGGTAGTGGAGAAATTCCCCTAGCATTGTAATGTGCTGCAGTTGTCGACCTGACTAGTAAACACGTAACATCGAGAGAAAATATATTTATAAACACGTACAACATGAGGCAAAAGATGTGTTCCACACTTTTGGTAATGTTGTTGCTGAAGGTATGTGTATTTATTAGTGTATGACGTGTATGGGTAGAGCTGCAGACACATATATTACTCGAGAGACAGTCACTGGGATGATTGCTGTGGTTGTCTCGCATATTCCTTGGTGAGAGTCTGAGAGATAATTGAGTACCGGTATGTCTTTAGTTACTCCTCACCAATTAAGCAGTGCAAGTAATATGAGGATCTGTATGATTCACAGTGTGTGTGTGTTTGATTATTTACTTTTCAGTAAACGTACGAACACTATGGGGAACCTATATGAACGAAATCCATACAGGTACTGATACAAATTTAAATGTAAGGAACAAAACCAATACAAGATAAAGACATTGAGTAACCTACACATATAGCAAATGTATTATATTAGATAAAGTATTTTATACAGAAAAAGGTGAAGTTGCTGCACAAATACTAGATTGTATACATGGAATGTAGCACAATATATTTAGTTGTAGTAGCATATGGACTATAAGGTAGGACAATATTGATAATGACAGAATGGGGATCACAATTAAAACATCATGAGTGACAACAGTAGCCTACTATTTAGACATGGCCTATAAGAGCTATTATGGAATGTGACAAATTACGAGATATTGAGTACTGCAAGCAGTAGCCTATATATATTAGAAACTATATAGGTATAGCTCGAATATAACCGTTTTCTAAAGAACGGTACATTCTCTATTGAGGGGTATAAACTGTATAGTTACTGTTCGAAATTAACCGTTCTCTATTGATGGGTGCTTGACGTTAGATGGGGTAAGTATCAGGGGCCTACAACCAAAAGCAGAGAGTCGCCTCTCGTTCTATACTCTCCTTGGCGCATGGGAACGTCTTTAAGAGTGAATTAATGTTGGTAAAAACACTTGTAAATTATTTAAAATAAAATAGATATATAAAAGCAAGAGGACAAAATTAATTATACATATACATTATAAAAATACTTATATATGATGCAAGCTGTATAACTCCAAGCAACACAACAAGAACGAAAATTTTCATTTTCAATATATATATTTTTAGTTACATAATATGTAATGTTAATTTGTAAAGTTGCACTAAAACTGGACATTTACTCGATATACACACACGTATGTAGGCTATATTTATGACATCTAGGAATATTTTTGTCCCAGCCAGTTTGACGTTGGCAAGTCCCGTTACTCCTCATTCTCACAACAACAATGGTGTGTATGTGTGTGTGTGTGTGTGTGTGTGTGTGTGGGGGGGGGGGTAGAAGAGACTTGACAGTGAACCTCCTCATAATGAAGACGATTTCACGATGATCTGGCATTTACAGTAGCCTAAACTTATGTCTATTGAACTCTGTCATGTTAACAGAGTCTCTGGATAACGTTGAATTTATTAATAATAGCGTTATTAGTACAAGGTAGGGATTATTACGAATTAATAGGTCCCATTTTCATTTGCGATCGTGCTGCCTTTTCTTGAATGCGCGGATCACTATTTTCAGATTTGTGACATCACGCTTTTGCCTCTATCTATCTATGGCTAAGCCCTCACTTCATCTTTCTTTCCTGTGTCACGCCTGCAAGCCCCTCCCCCTTGATTGTTTCCACCACTGTGACTACAACCAGAGCCCTGACTATAACCACAGGATGATATAAATATCACGATAACCTCTCTCTCCTTCCTGTCTTTCATTTCTCCCTCAATCATCGAATCTATGTATTGGTATGCATACTTTCGAAATCTTCTTTCTGAAAAGAAATAACATATCTTTAAAATAGCAATATGTTACATAGTTCATATTTGCCATTTTGTATAAACCCAGCACAAGTTTTATGATCCATTCGAATATGGAAGTATATTAACCATATTATGTTAGCTAAGTCAGATACAATTGAGACTTGACGATACTTTTACATTCTCATATATCAATTAGGTTATGATTAATTAAGCCCATATATCCCAATATCTGGAGTAAGCTAGTATTTCACTGTTAACGTTGTTATAGAGTACTATTAAAAATATAATTGACTCACATATAGAGTGAGTTCCTTGATTCAATGCATTGAATATTAAAAGTTAAATACTGTATATAATTACGTCTATATTCTCAATACTAGCCTATCAACCCACCTCCCTCTTAACTACGGTACGCTTACACTTATCTATTCATATTTCTTAACTAGTCAACTCAAACACACGGTCACACACATTAATGTGACATTACATTACACATACTTGTATTTTATTTTCTTACTTGAAGAGATTTGGCGTTTTTCAACTGCCTCAGCGAGTGCTGCTCCCTCAGAGATTAACCCCTTCCGTACCAGGGTTGGGTAGAATTTTAATTTAACTATATTTAGACAATGTTACGTAGCTAAGGAAGGAGCTGTGGTATTAAGAAGGGTTAAATTAATTGTTTCTCTATGTTTGTGAGGGAGACAAAAGGCAGAACTGTGTGTATCGAGTACCTCTCCCAGAGTTGAAAGAGCGACAGGGCCAAAATCAAGGGACGTTCGAGCCAAAATGCCTGGACACACAGAGTTTGAAGCAATCTAAGTCATAGGAAGAGGGAAAGACTGACTGGGAGAGAGTTCGAGAGCTCAGCAGTTGAATAGACGAAAGACTGAGAATAACGTTTCACTCTTGGGTTGGAGTTAACAGTGGTGGGCACAGCTAACCGAAAAGTTAGCTGAGATAACCGATAATCAGCTAACTTAGAACGTTAGCTTTGATAACGCTGATTCGCTAAATTGCTAAAGAAATTAGTTGAAGCTAACGATAACATTTAACAGCTAACTTTTATCATATGAATTTAGCATTAATTTTATTTTTCCCTCTTAACCCGTACAGCCCCAGCGACGCGCCTGACGCGTCGGCGTTGTATGTAACGCACAGCCCCAGAGACGCGCCTGGCGCGTCACCCTAATTGCGCCGACCGTAACCTCAGGTGTAGCCACTCAAGAGGGCTCAGATTTGTATGGGAACTGTGTACGTATCCCACGCAACCGTGCCGATGATTGAAAACTCTCAAAGTCCACGTGCGTGCACGCGAGCGCGCAATAACCTGGTTTTTTGGGATAATTGCCTTCAATTTTTTACTCTTATAAAATCCGTTTTCGCGGGCTCTGTAGGACCATTTTTTAAGCTTTTTGAGCGGTTTTTCGTGGTTTTTGCTTCATTCCTAACCCATTCGCTATTGTTTCTGGAATAAAACCATTTTTTGAAAACCGGCCGGGTTCTGGTGCGCAAACATTACAAAACTAGCCGGGGCTCCACGGGTTAAACCCTTAAACACAAACCTAGAAAGCTAAAACTATGATATGCATTAGGTTGTAGTTGTAGCCTAGTTTATTGCTTAGACACAGCTTTCCAAAACTATGATATGCATTAGGTTGTAGTTGTAGCCTAGTTTATTGCTTAGACACAGCTTTCCAAAACATAGGCTAGAAGAATCATAGAATGCCAAGATCAGATGATTAATGAATGTACATGTGCATCCTGTTGTACATAAATCATTAAATGAACAAATTAAATAAACATTAGCTTACAATCAACTATATGTGCATACAATAATACAAGACTGTTCAATATTACAACTGTATCACAATATTTACGGACTCTGTTAACCCTCTCCGACATATGACGCAATTTTGAGCCTATTGGAGATACTTTAAAACCTTTGTTACCATCAGGGGTATTTAGAAACCTTTAGTTTAGTTACTTCAACCTCTGCAGTTGTCTTTAAGTTAGCTGTGGGCAGAAAACTAATTTTGGAGAGGTAATTATGAGAGTGAGAGAACTCTATTTCATATTGCTAATCTGGCAACCTCTACGAAGACTACGTCATAAAAGCGTGAAAGGGTTAATCGAAATTAAATTCAATATATTAGGGAGTACCGGTAGCTAAAATTATATAATGTTTCTCTCGTGAGTTATGTACAACAGTGTCTGTATGCAATATCATAAGAATGATAAGATATTACTAGAGAGTAAATAATAACAAAAATATAGTAATTATGATTGATTAGTTATGATTATGACTTATTACTCATGAGTCATAGTTCATGAGCAATGTAACGACACTTCTGTCGAATAGATTTGTTTTTATTGAGTTAGAAAACTTGGATAGGCATAGACAGTACCGTAGAACAAAATCAATAAGCTTAACCCCTAAAGTTAAGTTTTATATCCTAGAAGTACATCATAGGCTAAAGAAAATCATCTATTGATAACTAGAATATAATGCAAATTACATCATGGTGCTGAAGGGGTTAATAGTTATAATAATATAAGTATTAATTATTGTTAATCAACAATGAACTAAAATGCATTTGGGACTGTGGTTGCCTGGGAAACAAATTTACTTTCTAATATAGGAACTTATATAACAATAAATAAATGCAAATATATACCCAAATAGATCTATGGTAACATTTTGAAAATGTAAATGTCGTAGTTTTTCTGTAGCGAATTTCTCAAGTCGGCGTTAGGCTCACGACACGTTATGACGTTCATGTCATAACATGACTCATGAGTCTTGTATTGTGTACTGTAAATGTGAATGTGACTTGACATAGTCAGTGTAATACTGCATGTTGCAATGTTGCAATTACATACATAAATATGTGTCATTTTAGGGTATGCAAACGTTTTTGACCAATACACTTTGTTTTACCAGCGAATGCACATTAGCTGATTAGCTGACTTACAGTTAGCGGCAGTCAATTTTTTGGAAGCTAATCGGTCCGCTAACGATTTTCAAAATTAGCTTATTTTGCAGGTAGTAGAGGTAGGCAGCCCCGCCCAGGGAAGTACTACCGCCAAGGTTTCGGGAGACTCAGGGAATAGCCTGAATTCCATTTTCTCTCCCAGGCCTTGGTAGCTGGATACATATCTTTCTGCCTCACACATCAGGGGTATCAGGAAAACCCTCTTTATATAACATACACATCCAACTTCACGACATTGCCCTACATCGCTATCCTCTATCCATAAAACACTACTCTTCCCACTACATATCATACATGTAACACCATACACTTACCTTATAAATATGGCAGTACAATTGTTAAGAGCAAACCTGGTGGTCCCTCGGATATCCACCCCCGGCAGGGTTGGGTTATTGACACAGGGCCCTCCCGGTCGTCATCATGCGACTGTGTCAAGAGCATTGCAACGTCCCAAAGCTGCTTGTCAGTGCAGCTTTTTCTTTAGTAATATAAGGGGACTTCACTCTAACATCAATTCTGTACACCAAAATCTTCAAGCAGAATCCCCTACTCTCCTTTTTTTGACAGAGACTCAAGTAACATCCACATCTGACACATCTAGATTTAATTTTCCAGGTTATCAACTGCTCCAAAATTTCAGACCTAAAGGTGGTGTATGTTGCTTCGCAAAATCTGAAATTGCCCAGGAGGAGGTTACTAGTTTCAATTGTCCCTATTTTGATTATTCTATATACAAATTAATTTCTGCTGGTAAATTAAAATACATATGTTGCATCTACCGTTCCCCAAATACTCCTCCAGAGCAAAGTCTTTTTGATTCTCTGTCCTCACAACTCAGTGTCCTCAACTTAAATGCTTCTTCTGAAATCACTGTGTTGGGTGATTTTAATGTCCATAATGTTGAATGGCTCACTCATTCAGCCAGGACTGATGATGCTGGTCTTGAATGTGAGCTATTAGCAGACTCATTTAATCTCACTCAACTAGTCAACCAACCCACCCGTGTACCAGATAATCCTAATCATAATTCCCACCTACTGGACTTATTTTTAACAACCAATTCAGAAAATTATGATGTTACAGTGAGGTCCCCGGTTGGATCTTCTGATCACTGTCTGATACAGGCCACCTGTCTATCACCTACCACACCTTCCCACTCTGAACCTGTTTTGGTGACTAAATGGCATTACGATAGGGCAGACTGGGAGGTTCTTCAAGGTTTCTTTATTGATATTCCCTGGACCTCTTTCTTTTCTAATGATGCACACTCCACCTTGAGCCACATACAAGATTTTGTAAAAATTGGAATGGAAACTTTTATTCCTCATCAAAAGTACAGTAAAAGATCTAATTCACCTAAATGGTTTGACCATAATTGTGCTAGAGTAACTGAACAAAAAGCAATAGCCTACAATGCATACACAAGATCAAAAACACATGAAGCCATTAATTACTTTAGAAACATCAGAAATCATGCCAAAACTGTATTAAACCTAACTAAATCAAACTTTCTCCATAAGCAGGCAAATAAACTTCTAAATAATCCAAATGATAACAAAATATTTTGGTCTACTCTTAACTCATTCAAATCCAACTTCACTACTGCTTCATCCATTCCACCATTAAAATCTCCGACTGGCAATCTTGTAAGTGACCCACGAGGTAAAGCCAACCTTATTGCGGATATTTTCTCCACCAACTCAACCTTAGATGAAATAAATCAAGATGTCCCTGTACTTAATTTTAATTCGCCTGAAATTCCCTCACTTAAGATCCACACCAGACATGTCAAAACTATTTTGCAGAATCTCTCAGTAGATAAGGCTCCTGGTCCAGATGAAATTCCTCCAATAGTACTTAAGAATTGCTCCTTGGTGCTCGCTCCTGTATTGGCAAAACATTTCCGTCTGTGTTCTCATACCTCATGCTTCCCAGTACCCTGGAAAGAAGCAAACATCCATCCAGTTCCTAAAAAAGGTGCCTCTTCAGATCGATCAAACTACAGACCAATAGCTATAACTTCCACTCTTGGCAAAGTCTTTGAAATTATATTAAATAATCACATAATTAAGCATCTGGAGAATAATAAATTAATCAGTGATAGGCAATATGGTTTTAGACGATGTCGATCAACTGCAGACATTCTTTGCCTTCTTACGCATCAAATCAACCAAGCTACAGACCAACATGGTGAAACACATACAATAGCACTGGATATATCAAAGGCATTTGATAGAGTCTGGCATCAATCCTTATTGTCGAAGATGTCACACTACGGCCTTGCATCATTAGTTCCACTAATTTCTTCTTATCTTCATAACAGAAAAATACATGTAATGGTAGATGGCCTTTATTCTCAAATTCACTCAATAAATGCTGGTGTTCCCCAGGGATCAGTTTTGGCCCCAACTCTGTTCCTCATTCATATCAATGATCTCATATCTACCACTCATAATCCAATACATTCCTACGCAGATGACTCAACACTCCACAGTTCCTTCACATTTACCAATTCTTTCACCCAACCCGATCTTATAAATTCAAAAATAAAAACTGCAATTTCTCTGAACCAGGACCTTTCTAGAATTAATGAATGGGGACAAGAGAATCTAGTTTCCTTTAATGCACAGAAAACCAAGTACATTCAATTTTCTAACCGACAGAATCTCACTGACTCCCATATATTTATTAATGATGTAAATATTCCCACTTCCCCTAGTATTGATATTCTCGGTGTAACATTAACTACTAACTTGAGCTGGACACATTATGTTAGAAGCATTGCTAAGAATGCCTCTAAAAAACTGGGACTCCTGTACAGAGTTCGAGAATTCTTCACTGACGAGCAGTTGGCCGTAATATATAAAAGTCATGTGCGTTCTCAGATGGATTACTGTTCACCTCTGTGGGGTGGAAGTGGAGTGGTTGCATTGAGGCAGTTGGACAAAATTCAAATAAAGCTATTAGATTAATCAATAACCCTGCAATCCCACAGGACCTTCCTACATTATCCATACGAAGAAAAGTTGCATCCCTTGCATTATTCTACAGATATTTTCACAGCAATTGTTCCGAGGAACTTGCTTCAATTGTGCCGCCTCTCCACATCTTTCCCCGTAGAACTAGGGCAGCTGAGAGTGCCCATGAATTTACAATTTCTCCTCCACAATGCAGAACTTCTGCTTATCAGAATTCATTTATCCCCAGAGCTACTACTCTTTGGAATTCACTTCCCTCGAATTGCTTTCCACAAACTTACAATCTACAAATGTTTAAATCCAGTTGTTACAAACATTTTATGAATGGAGGATGCCTTTAGGCACGTGGACCTTTTTGTTTTATCTGTGTTTTTCCTTCCTCCGTTCATTGTCTCTTAAAAAAATAAAAATAAATAAATAAAATGCTAACCAGCTATAGACATATTTAGCTTCGCTATTAGCTGTTAGCTGATTAGTGGAAATTGTGCCCACCACTTGGAAAGTTGCACAGAGTAGGGGTGGGATTGTCTTGCAAGACGGGTAGTAAGTACCCTACGTAAAGGAGGTGGTATACACTGGGAAAGCTCTGAGAAACATTGATTATTATAGTAGCGATAGAATAGTGAGAGAGAAGCAACATTGCGGCGAAGAAAGAGAGATTGCAGAGGGTTGGAGAGTGGGCCGGAGTTAATGATACGAAAGGCTTTCTTTTCTACTTTGTCTAGAAGTTCCGCACAAAGCCCTCTTCTTCCCATCATCTCCAGATATAATCTTTTGCTCCCCAGAACTCGCCCCCACAACATCCTGGAAAGTAGTCAAAGCCTTAGGTTCTGACCAACTCCCGATCATTTTCACCACCAAAACCAGACTCACCCCAGCTGGCCACAGATATACATACACTAACTATAAAAGAGCCAACTGGGAAGCTTTCACAAATGAGACAGAACATTACCTTGAAACCCTAAACAGATCACCCATCACTAACATCAAGAATGCTATTCACAATTTCAACACAATTATCCAAAACGTAGACAAGAAACACATTCCAAGAAGTAACAGAAAAAGACACAACCCCAACTTCACACCAGAAACTCAAAGCTTCATCAGACAACAAGACACAATAAAACACTCTCCAGCTCCCCACACACAGGACACCTCACAAAAAATCCAAGCACTCAACACACAGATTAACAACACAATACAAGAACAACAAACACTAAATTGGAATTTTTACCTCTAGACACTTGATCACAAAACAGACCCCAAAAAACTTTACAAAACACTAAACGGCATTACACTTTCCAACAGCAACACAACACAATCACATGCCGCAATCACAACAACAGACTTTATTCCTGCCTACAAACAACAAACAAACACTCTCATTAATCACTTCTCTCAGGTCAGCCACCTAAACCCCCATGATGACGAACGACGTATCATCTGACGTAAGATACAATTCCCCACAGACCCTGAATATGCACTTTTCACCTACAAACAGACAAGGCACATCATCAACAATCTCAAGCACTCACTCACTTGTGGTCCAGACACTATAAGTAACATACACCTCAGACACCTAGATCCACAAGGCATACAAGCACTCACCAACATTTCAAACTACAGTTATTCACACAATGCAATACCAGACATCTGGAAGCATGACTTCATAACATTCACCAAACCCAACAACATGTCACCTTCCTCACACAGCCCCATCACACTCCTTTGCATCCCCTCCAAAGTCTCAGAAAGAGTTGTACTACAAGCTCCAACACAACTTGGCTACAGGCCACTACACTCTACAAACCCTCTTCTTACAGACCTTACGCAAAGAGGTTTTGACGGCATCAACTCAGCTAGACCACCACAGAGATCACTACTTGCCATACTCAACATTAGTAAAGCCTTCGATGCCATCCCCCGCCACAACCTAACAAACAAAATCTACAACACAAACATGCACAACAAAACAAAAAGGTGGCTGGCCAATTACCTAGCAGGCAAATATACACATGCATAATTTGCCAGTCAGTCATCTAACCTCAGAAACTTCACAAACGCAGTCCCACAAGGTTTCGGCTTGTCGCCCGCACTCTTCAATCTATATACGCATGATATACCCACACCCCATGCACCCTAAATAAATATAGCATCCTATGCAGATGACATAACACTCCCATGTACACACCAAGACACAGCAACACATATTCAACACTATCTCAACACACTACATAACTGGTGCATTACAAACAGATTCTAATTAACCCCAGCCAAATCCACTGCAACCCTCCTCATAACCTGGACATCCGAATACAGAAACGCCCCACTCCTCACCATAAACAACACGCCTTAACACACACATATACACACACACACACATAAAACCCTAGGGGTACCATATGATACTTTAATGACATTCAAACAAAATATCACAAACATCAACAATATACTGACACCCAGACTTAACACCCTCAGGTCACTTGCCCACACAAAGTGTGGACACAACAAAGTTACTACCACCACAGTATACAAACAATACATAAGATTAGTGATGGAATATGCAAGCCCTACCTGGGCTTCTAACCTAGCTGACACACGTCACAAGACCTTGCAGACCATTCAAAACAAATCCCTAAACATCATCACAGGCTGCACAGCTACTACACCTACAGATCACCTACATCAAGAAAGCAAAGTCCTCAAAGTCAAAGATTTTGCCCACCCAAAACCTGCTTCCAGAAGCACATCCATACTCATATCTCTCATCGTTCCATCCAATCACTCGAAGACCTCACACAGCTGCATGCATGACCTCCCGAAATCCATCCTTCTGAGTCCTCCCTTCCTCGCGAGGACAGAGTCCACCTGGCCAGGCTGAGATATAGGCACCATCCAGCTCTTCTGAGCTATGTGAAGAGACTGGATGACTACGTCGGTGACACCTGTCCAAGATGTAACACAACACCCCATACTATTAAACACATCATAGAAGACTGCATTTTGCACAATCACTTATGCCAACAATATAATTTACACTCCTTGATAGCCCTGTGTGAAAGCCCGATCATGGCCATGGTCTTCCATTGGGACTCGGAGCTGTTCAGCCAGGCAGTTTAGGGAACGATAACAACAACAACACTGTTGAGGAGCACGGGGCACACCTCCAGTCTCCATCAGTACTTTGGGGAAGTGTCGAGCGGTGGGTCGGATTGGTTCCTCCTTGGCCTCATGATTTGGCGGGGGCCTGTGGTGCTTGGCGTGGTAGCCGAAGACCTCCAGCATGTACTCCTCCAGGTTCTCTCAATTTCTGGTGACATTAGTGTGAAGGGATTGAGCGTTGTGGGAAGCCAGGTCGACAAGGTGAAAAAATAGTTTGTTGTATCACTTCATGGTCGACCTCGCACAGTCAATTCTGGAGATAATTGCATCTGACTGATCATCAAGCATCATATTGATATTGTGGTCGAACATGCAATCAGGCTTCCACACATTCCTCTTACTCTGATTCCTCCGTTCAATTGCGCCAGTCAGAAATATGAGAGGATGAGAGGAGCGGAGACTAGGTTCACCTCTCACATGTCCTGCCACATCGTTACCAATGTATTGTTGACTTTGAAGATGACATTTTTTCTTACAGGTATGTGTTTGTGGGCCCTTTTAACAGTCCTGCCAATTTCGGTGTCCTGAGAGAGGAGGTAGTGGATGAGGATGGGACTCGTATACTAATTGTCGAGGTACAGCCCATGACCCTGACTGTATTTCTCCATCATGGCCTTACAACGGGCCCCAGACAGTTTGATGCTTTTGTCAGGCACAACTTAGGTTTGATTGCCAGTGTAGAGTAGGATATAGATGACATATCCGGTCTTAAAGTTACACATGACGAAAATCTTGTAGCTGAAGTGGTGCCTCTTGCTGGGAATGTATTGTTTGAAGCTAATGTTGCCCCTCCACACTACCAAACTCTAGTTTATCACCAGATTCTGGTATGGGTTGACAATTTTAACTGAGGTAGGGAAATTCTCTTCATACTGTCGATGCTGCCTTGTGTGGCGGGATTTACCGGATCGAAGAAGTGTAGGGACTCAAGAATGTACTGAAATCAATTCCTGCCCATCACACGGCTGAAGAAGGGCGTGGCAATTAGGTAATCTATCTTCCAGTAATTCTCCAGGCTGTTTTTCTTCATGGTCACCATCGGGAGAACACATACATATTCGACACAGTCACATTAAGGTCGAAGCAGCAGGAGTGTTTAATTTGGATAATATGTTTTTTCCTGATGGCAGCGTGATGTTGGTCAGGTGCACTATTTATCTATGTCACTACTTCAAGAGGAAAGAAGTTGTAGAGAAAAATCATTCTGTTTGCTATCCTTGGTGAGCTCAGGAACAGCACACCCAGCCTTGTTCTCCTCCAGTAATTCGTGGAGGTAGGGTATAAAGTCCTGCACACTCCAAACTCAGGTTCGCACAGAGCTGGCATCTGGCGGTGATGGGTCTGCACTATTATTGTGAAGAGGCAGGGAGGAGCCTGGGGAGCTGCACGCCACCCATGTACTCCATGATAAGGCTGCCCTAGGCCGCGAGCACTCCCACAATTTGTAGATTTTCCTATCCCCTTGCCTTTGACTTTCTCCAAATATTGGGCTGGCAGGGAGGGCTGTTAAGGAGGTGTGGAAGGTTGGGAGGTGTGGAAAGTGGGGAAACTTGCGTGAGTTGATCGCTTGTGACCCATGAAGTGACTGGTGTGGTGATGGTATGCATGTGTGGAGACATTAACCCGGGAGCTGCTGGGAGACTCTTAAGAGTTCCCCCGGCGGACTGCGGGGAGACTCTTAGGAGCAGAGTTTTTGAACGCGTACCAAAACCGCGCGTTTATAGCCAGGCGGCTGAAAATTGGTGTGGGTATAGTACTACATATCAACTCTCGACACCACCCCGCCAAACGCTCGTCCCGCACTCGTGCAAGCACCACCGCGCCAGTAACCACGCACTAGTCATGGAGCCCACACGTCCCTCACGCTCGCTCCCTGATGACACAACCAGCCCTCCTTCTGGTGGTGTTAGCCGCCGTGGAAGGCAGAGGGTGGCTGCTAAAGACCCTACCTACCAGTACGACACGCCCTACAGCTCGGAGGACGAAACACCAGCACCCAAAGCACGAAAAACACGTGCAAGCAAAACAAAGGTACAGAGGTCATTGGTGTTTCGGGACACTGCCACCACGACCCAGGCCACTACAACAACCACTACCACCACCACTGCCACCCCTGCCACCGGTACCAGCGACGCAGGAGGCCGCCCTAGGGCTGCAGAACCTGCGGGGGCAGGAAAAATTAAAGGCACGGGCGTAGGGAAGAGAACCCGTACGCCAGCCACAGTGCCCCTACCACCACCACCACCACCAGCCGCCCCTGGCCCGGCCACCCCTGCCGCCCCTGCCGCCCCTGCTGCCCCTGCCCAAGGAACAGGGAAAGGGAGAGGGAAAGCGACTGCTGGCCCTGGTGTCCCTGCCGGCCCTGCTGCCCCTGCTGCCCCTGTTGCCCCTGCTGCCCCTGCCGCCCCTGCCCAAGGAACAGAGAGAAGGGCGACAGGCACCACCATCATCTTGCCATCAAGGCCACGCACCACTGCTGCCCCTGCCGCCGCCCCTGCCACCGCCTCTGCTGTCCCTGTCCATAAGACTCCCGCACGTGCAAAAGTGACCCGGAAAACTCTGACACCATCAAAGTATGCCGCCCTGCTGTTTGATGGTGATTCGCAGTACATTGGCAGCCCGGGTTTCGACGACGAATCCCTAGCACGGGACCAAGGTTGGGGGGATTTGGGAGTGGACAGTGGGAGTGAGTCCGACATCGGTGACGAGAATGAGGAAGGGCATCGTCTGTCAAGTGAAGAGGAGGGTGATGATGATGCAGTGCTGTTTCGCGACCATGGAAGCGATATTTCAGACGATGAAGCAGATGCAGACGACATTCCGATCCCTGAGCTGCCTTCGTTCGATTGGTCTGACAGGGTCAATTTTGTACCTGACGTGCCCCAGTTCAATCCTGGGACGTCAGGAACAACTGACGACTGGCCCTGTGACGATCAAGCGAACGAAAGCGACTTCTTCCTCGCTTTTTTCGATATGGAGGTAATGACGTACATCGTTGCCCAAACAAACGCCTCCTACAGGTGGGTGTTTGGCAGATTGGACGTCCTTTCTCCAAAAGCGAGAATACGAGGCTGGGTGGATACGACTGTGGAAGAATTTATGACGTTCTTTGCCTTGTTGTTCCTCATGCCTCTGATCAAGAAGCATGTGTTGCAACACTATTGGAAGCACGACCCTCTCATCGCCACCCCAACTTTCAATAAGTTCATGACTCGTGACAGATTTTTGTTGCTGCTAAGATTTATGCACTTTGCAGACAACGAAAATCCTAACAGGATTGACAGGATATGGAAAGTTCGGGATGTGTTCACCATGTTGTTGGAGAGGTATAGGAAATACTTTTACCACTTCCTCAATTTGGTGATTGATGAGTCGCTCGTGCTCTTCAAAGGACGTCTTGTTTTCAAGCAGTATATCCCCTTGAAAAGGCATAGGTTCGGAATCAAGCTCTTCGTTTTGTGTGACTGCGAAACTGGAATAGTGCTTGACATGATCGTGTACACAGGCACTGACATTGACATACCGAAAGCCGCTGCCAATGACCCCATGGGCATGTCAGGTGCCATCGTCAGGAAAATGTTGGCACCTTACCTGGGCAAAGGCCACATCATCTACACTGACAACTGGTATACTTCTCCTGCTCTCTGCCAGTTTCTTCATGACAACCAAACGGGGTCATGTGGGACTGTCAGAAAGACAAGAAAGTTTATGCCAAAGTTCACAGGTGATGTCATTCCTCTCACAGATGCCTCCTCCAGTGACACACCTTCAGAAGACGACCTGGCCCAGGAACACCGCGAGAGGCATGTGCGAAGAAGGCGACGAAAGGGGCAGAAATTCAAGCAGCTCGAGAAGTGTGGGAAACTGATAGCCCTGAAGTGGAAGGATAAGCGAGACGTCCACCTGCTTTCCACCATCCACACAGGTGCCCAGGTGGATTCTGGCAAAATCCACTACCGAACCAGGAAGACCATCTACAAGCCCGACATGGTAGTGGACTATACCAAGAACATGCGCCTGGTGGACAAGTCTGACTGTCAGCTGTCAGGCGTTGAGTGTCTGAGGAAGACTGTGAAGTGGTATCACAAGCTCTTCCTCCACCTAGTTGATATCACGATGCTGAATGCCTACAACTTGTGGTTGGTGAAAAAGGATATGGCCCCAAACCAGAAGCTGAAATTCCGGGAGTTCGTTTACAACGTCTCATACCAACTCCTGCAGAAGTATGGCACCACCACTCACAGACGTACGGCATGGCGTGGGGATCACGTTCCTGACCGCATCCAGCTGGGTGTCGAAAGACACTACCCCATCAACACTGAGATGCTTGGCACTTGTCGCAGGCAGGCGCAGTGCACCGTCTGCAGCACCAGTGTCAGGAAACCCCATGTCACCAAAAGAGTCACCTCAATGTGCGCCAAGTGCAAAGTTCCAGTCTGCCTGGGTGACTGCTTCAGGGACTACCACACCTTCAAGAATTATTGAGTGTCGCCCTGCCCTGCCCTGCCCTGGACTCGCCCCGTGCCCTGCCCTGGACTCGCCCCCTGCCCCGCCCTGTCCTGGACTCGCGCCCTACCTTACCTGACCTGACCTAATTGATCACGCTACCTCATAATGTAACATATATATTATATAATGTATACGTTCCAAAGATGTCCCTGTGATATAGCTTTTACATTATATAATTGTATGTTTCATTATTTAGTTTATAAGTTTCAAAGATTTACATGTAATATGCCTTATTTTTTTAGTATATCAATATATATGTTTGTTATTAGCCAAAGTAATGTGTATATAATTATTTTCTTACCTCAAATGAATTGTACAAAAATAAATATGTTTCAATAAATCCTGTCAAACCTACTAAGATAATAAAAAAAACAATAAAAAAAAAACAAAAAAACAAGGTCATGTTATTGTATTCTTACAATATGATATATTCTATGAATATTTCATATTGTTTGAATACAATGGCATGATCTTGTAAAAAATTTTTTTTATCAAAAATGTTCTAGACAATATAAAACCTTCCCCATAACCCCCTCCTGGATTCGATCACACAACCCTACCACACTTTGAGTTTTCCAGTCTGCGACCTTACCAACCATGCCACAGGAGCTCATACCAAATATCACTCAAAACTTCGTGTCTACAATCGAAATGACAATATACAAAAAAAAATGAATTATCCCACCAATTTACGTTTGTAAATTGATGGGATTATCAATTATATCATGCCAAGGTTTATAAAAGTTTGTCTCTGTCAAGAATTAGTAATTATATAACTTTATTCTGTCAAAAATTGCCCAAACACTCAGCAAAATTGCCCCTCTCAGTGTGACTCCACTCATTTTCACACGGTCAAGCGGTGACCCTTGCCGCTCCTTTATGCCCTAGCTACACCAGCAACAGCAGCTCTGTCTGGGAACAAAATTTGTATAAATACAATAATGGATAAAATACTCTTCACAAATACATTTGTATTGTATAATATTGTAAATAAAAATTAATAATAACTGTGTGGGTGTCGAAAATTGCTCAACCAGCTTTCTTATGTCTCGCTTACGCGCGTATATTGGATTATACATAGTCATGACTGTCATACAAATAATTGCAGTAGGTCTCGAATATACATTTATATTGCATATTACTTGGAAATAAATAAGCATACGTTTCTCTGGTGGCAATCTACCCTTTCGCAAGTGTAAGGAGACACCAGTCTATATTTAGCCCTCTATCACAAATGGCAATCTGCCTGTGTTTACTGACCACCGTCGCTGGTGGTCTATAATATAGTACTTTATTTACAGTCAATGGCCTACATGTTTCTGTGGTACTTCACATGTGTCTAAAATGCAATGTCTGCTTGCATAAAAATGCAATTCTGAAGTCCATTTATACGTACGACATACACATGTCTCAGTTTCTCTCTCTCTCTCTCTCTCTCTCTCTCTCTCTCCTCTCTCTCTCTCTCTCTCTCTCTCTCCATTCCTGACTCATGTTATTGTAAAACTCTTGGTGGCAACAAACACCAGACACCTGGTAGACATAAGGTTCAAAATCCCAAGACATCAATACGCCTCGGGCGCCTCCACAATTGTCACACAGCTGGCTATCTATCTAGAGATCTGCCTGCCTTCCTTCTCTCCACGACTCACTCACTCCCTCCCTGCTAGCCTCCCTCCTACCCAGCCACCCCCACCCACCCTTTCAGGCTTCCGTCTGCTAGAAACACATTCACAATTTGCGTAAATATCGCATCAATTGGGCTATATGCGGTATATTCCTTGTTATATGGGACGCCTACATACGTACACGTCTTTATTATAGCATGACAGTGCTCTAAATACAAGATTTACGTGATATTTATGGCGTAACACACCCTCTCCCCCTTTCATTCCCAGCACAACTCACTCACACCTTGGTTCACGCATAGAAACTCATTGATAATGTGCGTAAATATCGCATGAATTGGTCTATATGCGGTATATATTTTGATATATGGCACGTATACATACGTACAAGTCTGTATTATAGCATGACAGTGCTCTACGTACAAGATATAAGTGATATGTATGGCGTAAACCACACTCTCAGCTCATAAATTCCCGCCAAACCTCCAACACATCTTCATTCCCGCCTAAAAATTATCTTATAATTCCCTTATATATTGCAATTTTTGGTCACTATGAGGCATATTCATTGTTATATGGGTGGCCTACACACGTATACATACTCTACATAGCCTAAAAGGGCTCAGAAAAGGAGATCTACGTGATAATACGCGGTAACCCACCCCCTCCTCCCTCTCCTTCTATCCCCTGGGCGCGTGAAAATTCGGCAGGGAAATCTCGCCGCTCGATGACAATCTAGCCGCGCGGTGACATTCGCTCCACATTTTTCAACTACGGACCGTTCCCCCACCCCCCCCAGACATTTTTTGGGGGGTCAAATATATATGGGCCGATGCACGCAAACATTCCCTACACGATGATGTACTTTTTATCGAAATTGGCAATAGGTCCCAAAATCATCATAGGTGCGCACAGTCTTACCCTGTAGAAAAACTCCTGTGCGCCGCGGAGAGGTTAATGCCTCCTACCTCCTTTCTCATACTCTTCGTCACCCTCTCCTCACAACTTGAAGATTCTGTTCTCATATAAGTCCTCTCCTTGCATGGGGACGGAATTTTACTTTTCTCTCCACTTGAATCGTTAGCTTTCACGTAATCCCTATCAGCCACATCGTCATCGAAGGAATCGTCCGAATTACCACTGAAAGGTGAATCAGAGTCCTCACCTGTGGGATGCACAAGATCACATATTTCGGATTAGGAAAGGCCGCGGAGCGACATGATGCACTTGTCATGGCTTGAACTAGAGTGACCCTCTCGGCTGCAGTGTGGGCTACGGGAGTCAAAGGTGACTCATACTTGGGGCAGAGGTTGGTTAGAGCACTGACCATGCATCAGCCGTTTTGGTTTTGATGAAATCTTATACAGTATTTTAGCAGACATACTATTTTATTGTTCCAGAACGTCTTTGGCACTGACTGCGTCCAACTATCCTGATGTACAGTATATATGTTGGCAGTCTGCGAATTAAGAGATAACCTAATTATAGCTGCCTCAAATACCTACTGTTGCCCAAAACAACTAGCTAACCTGGCAGCTGTGATTATCTAGATTTGAATGGCCTGTTGTGGTGCGAAGGAGAACAACAGAAGGCCGAGCCTCGCACGACAAAATGTAATGTACATCAGCGTGTTGGTATCACACCTACACATCCCACTGCGAATGCTTTTTGCACAAAAATTATGTGGATGTGTTGTGGTCATGGTCGGAAGGTGCACGGTTGACGAAAATAGGCACACGTGCACTCTTGTTTTGCCCTTGTCATCTGGCTTGCACACGGAAGGAGGAAGGGGGGAGTTACGTCATATCCTTTATATGTCTCTTATAAAGCAATGTTATTGCACCACAAAACTTATACGAACAATTATGACCCAGCAATGAGGTGCAGAGCAAGAATAAAGCATGTAAAACCGTAATGTAAGTTTTAAGCGAGTCTGGAGTGAATGAGTGGTGGGAGGGAGGGTGGGATTTTCCTCCCTTCCTCCCCTTGCTTATCGATCGCTTGCAAGCTGTCACGCTTGCTCCAGGGCCTCTCTACTCATTCACCCATATACGTATATGGGATACAGGATTATATCTGGCGTTGACAGACGGTTCCAGACCCCTGTCACCGCCTCCATAATAACAAAGGTGTGTGAGTTGAAAGTGTTATATGATGTTTGGTATCAGAAATTGCCATGTAATCATATGTCCTGACCAACTTTTCTGACGTTTTGGCCTGATGGCGCAGTCTTTATACATAATTCAAAATCCTGCTTCCTGCAGGCAGGTCGCAGCTCCCTTACAGAACCTTCCCGAAGGCATGTCGTAGCTACTGGGTTAAATGGTGAATAGGTATTATGAGCATTACTTGTTATGACCAGCTAGAGGCAGTGAATAGGAATGATTGTGTGAAGGAAAGCATGTATGTGAACGTGTAGGGAGTCATTTAGAGGGAGACTGAAAAAGATGTGGGATCAGCTTTTGCAAGTTGATATCACATTAATAGTATTAACAATGGAGGTTGCCCTACCAGTTCAAAAACGTTTTGTTGTATTATATTCTGGCTACCAATATATGATTATATTTGGCTTAGGAAGGACCTGAATCATTCAGAAAATGAAAATTGAAAAACAAAATTATAAATATGACAATGCCAAATAATACAAAAAATAAAGGAATACATAAAATACACTCAGAAAAACCCGGAAAATGGTGTAGGAAGAAAACACAAAGTAAGAAAGACAAGACTGTTAGGAAGAAATGAAGAGAGAGAGAGAGAGAGAGAGAGAGAGAGAGAGAGAGAGAGAGAGAGAGAGAGAGAGAGAGAGAGAGAAAGAGAGAACACATGTAATCTACTGTAATGTTTGAACAAGGCAAGCAGAAAAGGCATACGTGCAACATAACGAGAAACTGCAATGGTGTGGGGCTTGTTCTAACAAATAACATCAAATGGTCTGTTGGGAAATAAGCCATGGAAAATTTACATAGGCGGTGAGGAAGTGAGAAAGTGTGTGTGTGCAATATTACATGTACTGTAGTGATGGAATAGGATTTATAAATTAACACTGCTAAGAATATAAGATTGTATTGAGATGATTTGGTAATATGATTTGATATTGTGCATTGAGAATGAGAAATAGGAGACAAACAGACAGAAGAATCCGTGAGAAGGAAAAACATACATACACATTAACATATATTGAGTCCGGTATGTATGTATGTATAATTATATACTTTGGCACTTACCCCAGTTTTCTATTTTTTATTTTTATTTTTGTTAATACATTTTTATTTGTATGGAGGTGGCCGACTTGAGACAGGGCCCGAACAGGGACATTACAACACACCAGGGGAAAAAAAACAAAAAACACACACATCCAGGTCATCCAAGAAAAATACCCAGAGATCCAAGCCCATTTGGAGTCCCCAGCAAAAGATTTCCAGGTCCCTGATCCCACGGAGTGGCTCCGATTTCCGCAGGCAGACCCGCAGCGGAGCCACCACAAGCCCGCCCACCATGCTTCCAGGCGTACCCTTCATTGCTCTATTTTCAATGAAGCATTCCAAAATTCCTTTCCCGAAGAGCAGACCAAGGTGAAACGTTCACATAAAAATAAAACCTTCATAACCCCTGCCATCAAAGTTTCCATTAAAGAGAGAAACCGGCTCGAACGCCTATAACTTAACTTATGGGAAAACGTTTAAGAGATAGAGACGTAAGCTAACGTTCATTTTCAGAGCTGCTGAAAAACAGTACTATAGCAATGTTTTAAGAAACAAACCAGGGAAATGCTAGAGAAACCTGGAAAACCATTAACCCTTATTTAGCGGGCGGGAGGGTATATTTGACCGTACCGCCCAGCGTCTTTTTTTACCATAAATGGGGTTGTTTCCGTGCTCTTTTTCATGCATAAACAAGATCCAGAGCGTAATACAAGTATGTATCCCTGAAAGGGCGTAAATTGAGCTTTCCAATGACACCCGAACCATCCTTCTACGATCACTGGTTGTCTTGCAACGATCGTGCAACCGAAGGGCAAAAACGGTAAAATACAGCAATTTCTTTATATAATTACGTATGTAGCGAGGGAGGGAGGATGGATGTAAGTGGAGTAAAGCTCAGTAGGTCCACGGCGTCCGTGGCGAGCGGTCAGGAGGTAATCTATGCTCCTCCCACCGCTCCGCTCTCTCTCAGAGCACATTATGTGCTCAAAATTGCACTCGACAATAGCCGGGACCCGCCACATAGTCCATATTTATTTCACTCGACAATAGCCGGGCGCCGCCAGTTAAGGGTTAATTATGTTCTGCATAGGGATTGCAGAACAAACTCCCATCAAATTCAAGTAAACTTCAATTATACCTCTTCTACAAATGATGCAATAAATAACCACTTTGTTAACATAGACAAACGGATAGCAGAAAATGTAACCAACTCAGATACTCCCTTCACAAAATTCTTAGGACAGTCTCTTAACCTTTCCTTCTATCTTAACCCAGTAACCACGCAAGAGATCATAAACATTATTAAAGAATTGAAGAAAGCTGCACCAGGTTTTGATGGTTTACCTACTCTTATTATTAAGGAAAGTTCAGAAATCATCGCACCCATTTTAAAGAATATAGTATCTTATCGTTCCATACTTGAGTTTTTCCACCTTGCCTTAAAATTGCAAAAGTAATACCCATCTTTAAATCTGGTGATCCAAAGAATATACAAAAATTCAAGGCTCATTTACTTTCCCTAAAAATCAAAGTGTGTAAGAATATGAATAAACTACTGTATATACAATCACACACACGCACACACATAAAACAATGCGCAAACAATTTTGTACGAGTGTATGTGTGTAGTCATAAAACACACACACACACACGCATACATACTGTATATGCCAACCCAATTTTGTACAAGTGTGTGTGTGATATAGTCACAAAACGCACACACACTGTTCATATATGTGCACAACATTTGTAACAACGAGTGATATGTCACTGAACAATACATTAGCACTTAGCAGAAGTTAGCGGATCAAATTATTGGGAATATGTAACACCTGTATAATCGTATGCACATTGAGAGAGAGAGAGAGAGAGTGTGTGTGTGTGTGAGTATGAGAGCGAGCGTGGGGCTACAGGAGGAATTGTGACGTCACATCCTGTCCTGCGCGTGAGAAGACTGGGTTATTTAGATTGGTTGTTGTTGTTGTTGCTGTTCCTCAGGCTGTCTGGCCGAGCATCCCCAAGGTCCCGAGCAAGGCCAAGGCCATAACCGAGAGCCCCCACAGAACCCTCCCAGCTTACCACTAATAATGCCCAGGTGACCGAAGCCACTCAAAGGCGGGGAGCTGAGGAGGGTGCGGAAACGCCCGGGAAACAAAAGCCCCACCCAAGGCCCTGTGCCCCTCAGCAATTATAAAGGGTAAGTTGAGGGGCAAAGGAAAAATGTGACGCTTTGGCTCCCAATCTGCCAGGGTTGGCAGTAGGGAGGCCAATCCACGGAAAATACACCGTCACTTGAGATCTAGAAAATATATAAGTAAAAGGAACAGTCAGAGTAAGCTATGGGTATGGCAGAGAAAGCTCAACTCTCATTCTGATAGACCAGCCCATCACCACTTTTAGATTGGTTAATACTATACAGTATACAGTATATACATATTTTGTTTTTGTCAGCATATGTATAGTGAACCACAAGGTAGACATATGGCATGCCAATATAGGTGTTGCAAGAGTGGTTCTATGACCTTGTGTAGCTACACTGCATATACAAACATGAGATAACCAAGACGGGTTGTGAATAAGATAATTTGTATATGTTTCCTTAGATGTTGATACACGAAGCTAAATTTCATCAACTAGACATGCATTGCTAATAGTATGGCTTAAATTTGGCAACTAGATATTTTTTTTTTTTGTCTATGTGATTGAGGGTGCTTTATGGGTATCGAGTACAGGTAAAAGATTAATGAAACGTAAAATGGCTTCTCTGCTAGTAGAAGTCATTAAAGAGAGTAATCCCGGCGTAGTGGGTAGGGCCCACGATTTACGCAAATGGGCAGTATCTTTACGTTTTCTCAAAACAAATTATGTTAAAGACATAGCTACTACTCAACTATGGGCTTCAAATCACACGTTTTTGACTCGATACCTGTCGGTAGCACTAGACAAACCATCAATGCCATGTGTAGCTTTACGGCAAAGGGTCTAGATTGGTCTCTAAGTCACTAATTGTTTAGGTTAAGAAAGAGGGGAGGGGGGGGGGGGGGGTGCAGTCAGTGAAACAAAAGACACCCTAGACCCCGCCAGAGGATATGTACAGAGTATACGAGCTGTGCTACAATGTATAAGTGTTGTGATTAAAATTTCTCGGTAGTAATGACTACGGGAAATGTTGTTGAGGTACAATGGATGTAGTACAACAATTGTTTCTTTAAGTGGGATACACTGTTGAAGCAATTTAATTTTAAGAGTTCTCGGTAGTTGCAACTCCGAGTAGCATTTTAGTAAGTACATCTGCGATAGTACAAGAATTTATTCTATTTTTTGTGTCTAATTTTAAGGAATATACACATTAGAATAATGGGGTTTATATGTGCACATGTAAACATCAAGTTTTATTTTTCACCACTTAATTTAAGTGGGGTGCCTTTAACTTTCAGATCTGTGAACAGATTCTCATAGTTACCCTTTTTCCTCAAGCAGGCTTTTAAGCACGCCCCTGCTTGTACCCCTTTGTATATGTTGTATAAAGTTTATACATAAATATATTATTTTTACAAAGTAAGAATACTATGTGGTTGTTTGATTATCTGCCTATTCTATTTGCAATGGTTATGATATGATTACGAATGTCCACCTCCAGTCTTAGATATCAGGCATAATCGTCAATGATGGAGGGGCCACTAATAAATTATAGGTTTGACTCCTGCAAGGAGATAAAGAAAACCTAATATTTAGTAGTGGCCCCGTAATCATTGACGACTGGGGCCCTCCCGACCATCCCCTTCCCATTCGTTGATGTATTAAGGATTTTGGTATACTTGATAATATTATGTCAGTGAAGGCGGAAAAATGCGCTAGGCAGCGTCTGGTCCAAGAATCCACAGAAGTACATCCACGGAATATGGAAAGCTTATGAATAGTTATTCTTATTTTATTTTTATTTTTTATTTTGTTACAAAGTTTTTTCGTAGTGAGAACCCAATCATAAAGACGAACCATGAGTGATTTTGCGTGTGCTTATGATGAAGGTTCCTCTGAGCTCTGCGGCGGTAGATTCAAACTACGCTTATGAGCGTTTGAAGAGGTAGCCTTATGTAATAGGCATAATCGTCAATGATTACGGGGCCACTACTAAATATTAGGTTTTCTTTATCTCCTTGCAGGAGTCAAACCTATAATTTTGTTTTTGTCAGCATATGTATAGTGAACCACAAGGTAGACATATGGCATGCCAATATAGGTGTTGCAAGAGTGGTTCTATGACCTTGTGTAGCTACACTGCATACACAAACATGAGATAACCAAGACGGGTTGTGAATAAGATAATTTGTATATGTTTCCTTAGATGTTGATACACGAAGCTAAATTTCATCAACTAGACATGCATTGCTAATAGTATGGCTTAAATTTGGCAACTAGATATTTTTTTCTTTTTTCTATGTGATTGAGGGAGGCAAAAGGCTGCCTATAGCGAGTGCCTCCCCCATAGTTGAAAGAGTGACAGGGCCAAAATCAAGGGACGTTCGAGCCAAAATGCCTGGACACACAGAGTTTGAAGCAATTTAAGTCATAGGAAGAGGGAAAGACTGATTCTAGGAAAGAGTTCCAGAGCTCAGCTGTTGAGTAGAAGAAAGTTTGAGAGTACCGTTTCACTCTTTGGTTGGAGAGTTGCACAGAGTAGGGGTGGGATTGAGTAGCAAGACTGGTACCACGTGCCCTACGTAAAGGAGGTGGTATACACTGGGAAAGCTCTGAGGAACACTGATTATTATAGTAGCGATAGAATAGCGAGAGATATGCAACATTGCGGCGGAGAGAGGGAGATTCCAGAGAGTTGGTGAGGGGGCGGGAGCTAATGATACGAAAGGCCTTCCTTTCAACTTTGTCTAGGAGAACGGTGTGAGAGGAACCTCCCCACACATGTGAACAATACTCAATACAAGGACGCACTATGCCCCTGTACAGAGCAAGAAGCTGTGCAGGGGTAAAGAACCCCCTAAGGCGGTTGAGCACACCCAGCTTCTGGGAGGCTGCCTTAGCAAGACTGGTAACATGGTCCTTCCAACTGAGAGCAGAAGAAAAAGATATACCAAGAATATTGAGAGAAGATGAAGGATTGACTTTTGTATTGTTGAAGAATAAGGGATAGTCCGCTGGGAGTTTCTGACGGGTAGATAGATGAAGAAATTGGGTTTTGGAAGCATTAAAGGTAACAAGGTTTTCTCTGCCCCAATTGGAGATAGTATTTAGATCAGAATTTAAGAGTTCTATGGCTTCATTACGTTTGTCGTTGAGGGATTGCTGACTGGGGCGTTCTGAAAAACTAATGGAGTAGTGTAAGGTTGAGTCATCTGCGTATGAATGGATGGGAATTGAGGTACAGTTAAGAAGATCATTTATAAAAATTAGAAAGAGAATAGGAGATAGGACAAAGCCCTGAGGAACACCAGAGTTTATAGGGTGAGGAAGTGAACGATGGCCGTCCACAACCGCGGCTATGGAATGGCCGGAAAGGAAATTAGAGACATAGGCACAGTTGGAGGGATAGAAACCGAAGGAGGGTAGTTTAGAAATTAAAGATTTGTGCCAGACTCTATCGAAGGCTTTCAATATGTCTAGTGCAATAGAAAAAGTCTCACCGAAGTCCCGAAAGGAGGATGACCAGGAGTTAGTAAGATATGAAAGAAGATCACCAGTAGAGCGACCCTAAAGGAAGCCATACTGGCGATCTGAGAGCAGATTATGAGAAGAGAAATGCTTAAGAAATTTGAAAGCAAGAATAGTTTCACAAACTTTAGAAAGACAAGAGATGAGAGCAATTGGACGATAGTTGGAGGGTTGAGAGCGGTCACCCTTCTTTGGGGCAGGTTGAATGTGAGCAAACTTCCAGCATGAAGGGAAGACATTAGAGGATAGACAGAGACGAAAGAGTTTGCCTAGGCAGGGAGTCAGCATGTAAGCACAGTTTTTGAGAACAAGAGGAGGAACACCGTCCGGACTGATATTATGGCTGAAATTTGGCAGCTAGATATGAATGGTAAATATTATGACTCAAATTTGCATGTTGATGGATATGAAAATGTAAATCAATTCTGCAAAGGTAGAGGATATTTATATTTTTATTTGTAGCCATACCTGATGAAATATAAAGTATACATTTGGAAGCCAAGTAGATAATACTTGCTGTAAATCTCGCATTAATACATTACGTAGATAAGGAAACTGGAAACTTAAGTCTGCAAAATTTATCTTAAATTCCATGCCACTTTACATCCTCAGTTATACTCTCTCTCTCTCTCTGTTTGTTTCCATTGTATCTATATATCAATCTATCTACTGAACGGTATATACCCATCTATTAATATGTCTATCAATCTACCTTGGTTCCAGAAAAAACACCCTCTTAAGTTAAAATGTATCCTTAAATGTCATTCACATTACTAAAACTGACTTTCTATTGACTGCTAGGTGTCCTGGGTCCTTTAAGAATTGTGAGTCATGGTTGGAAGGTTCGGGGGTAGCCTAGACTGTGCTTTACCTCGCCGCTTAAATCCGTTTCCTTTCGCTTAGGAGGTGTTTATGGTGGATAACTTAGATGAGATACCCAGTTTGGTACACAGGGGCTATTAAGGGAAGATTTGTAGTTTGCTCCCTAGACCTCCATCAAGCTTAAATAAATACCCCCAAGACTCCACTTAGAAATACAGTTTTTCCGTAGAAAAGTGTACTGACCGAAAGCTTATTCCTCCGTAATTACATTTTCGCTAACGCTTGCCAGGAATATATTGACACCTAAATTTACAAAGAAATAGGGCGAAAGGTCATACAATCGCCAAGCTAATGGGGCGATCGTCTTAATATTTCAATTGGGTGAAACATGAGGGAGATAGTGGTTCCAGAAATAATACAAAACCTGTCCTTAAGGGGAGGCAGGCCATTTTTCTGGACCCCCTTTTCCCTAATGTTTAGCCCCACTAGTTTTGAGATTGTATAACGTTCGTCCCATTAGTGTGGCAATGTTAACGCCTTTCGCCCCATTTCGTAGTCAATTTTAAGACCTTTCGTGCCATTTAGGTGTCGATTATATCCTGGCGAGCGATAACGAGCCTGCAATTTTAAGAGAAATCGGCCTTTGGCCGGGACATTTTTCTACTGAAAAATGTACAAATTTATCTTGAAGGGGGGTCTAGGTGGTGTTTTTCTAAGCGTGATGGAGGTCTAGGGAGGAAACTAAACAAATATATGAATACATTAATTAATGGACCAAACAAACGGTCAGTCTCCCCTTAACTGGTGTAGTGATATATTAATGAACCAATCACCAACCGTGGGTGACCTGCGGTATAATGTGTATACTCTGTTGTTGTCCAACCAACGGTAAATTGAATCCTTTAGTGACTGATTTATTGATACTTAACCCGTACAGTGCCAGATACGTTTCTTTGATTATATTTCAGTTACATTTAGACGATTGTATGAAACTTAAAGAATATATAAAGTAGCTAACAAGATTAATTGAGATAGTCTGTAGTCTTTTAACTTATAGACGTTCTTCCTAAGCTGAATATAATCGTCTAAAACTTTCCAGAATTGAATGAAAAGGACGTCACCAGTACTGAACGGGTTAAAGGGATAATACGAAAATACTCTATATGTCTGTGCACCATATAAATGTCATGTTTTACTAAATAATAACTTATTTTACAAACAAATCTTCATAATTTATGAATAAAGTAGAAGTGCCGCTTT
Source organism: Paralithodes platypus (assembly GCA_032716605.1). Taxonomy (NCBI): domain Eukaryota; kingdom Metazoa; phylum Arthropoda; class Malacostraca; order Decapoda; family Lithodidae; genus Paralithodes; species Paralithodes platypus. The sequence continues at coordinate 18,801,776 of CM064579.1, read as the reverse complement.
GCCCAAAATCAAAACGACATACCCAACTCTGCGATGGGTTACCATCATCACTTCTATTACCACCATTATAACTACTACTATCACCATCATCACTACTACAGTCACCATCACCATTACTATCACCATCGTCACTAACATCATCAATATTGTCATCATTATCACTACAAGTATCACCATCATCACTACTATTATCACCATCACTTACAATCGTTATTACTACTGTCACCACCATCACTACTACTATACCCATCATCACTACTACTAGTACTATCACCATCAGAACTACTACTGTTACCATCATCACTACTACTAGTACTGTCATCATCATCACTAATACTGTCACCATCGTTACTACCATCATCATCACTACTGTCATAATTATCACTACAAGACTAGCATCACCATCATCACTACTATTATCACCAACATCATTGCTATCACCATCGTACCTGCTGTTACTACCATCTCTGCTACTGTCATCATCAGCACTATCACCATCATCACTACTACTATCACCATCATCATTAATAATATCACCAAGAATACTGGAGGATTTGCCCCGAAAACAACTCACCCCCGACTGGGGGCGACAATTGACCACCCGAATTTGCCTGCAAAATTTGGTGACGATACATTAACCCATTCAGTACCAGTTTCCTTTTCATTTTACACTGGAAAATAATAGACGATTGTATTTAGTTTTTTTTTTTTTGGCCCCTGGGCCATGCAAAATCTCAGTCCTCTACCTCCCCTCCTTCCCCACTTTCCTCCTCTCCTTCAGTTATCACCTATTTTCCCTGTTATTCCCTTATTCTGAGGTATATTTTCGTGCTAACATTAGAAATCCGGTTGAAGGGTGTGGTCATCACTGATAGCAAGCGAATGCAAGAGAGAGAGAGAGAGTATCGATCGACTGTGTCTCAGTGGCCTTGGGGGAAATTGGCGGGAAAGCAGCTTGCCTCACCCATACATTATACAACTCGCGGGCTATATCTCCGCTTTTGACCATCCAAACGCTGTCTTCACTCGTTTTATTGTTGTTTCAGGTTAATACCTTTATAATAAACCCATAATGGTGGGTTCACACATTCACGTATATTGCTCCCGTCCGGCGTATCGCCAATTTATGTAAAGACGCGAGTAGTTTCTGCCGTTGAACGCCCGTTCTTCCACGTCTATTGCACTTACCGACAGACGTAGCGTAACGGGGCCAGTGTTACGTCAGACGTAATGGAGTCGTATTGAACTACGTACGTGTTTACGACGTGCGTAATCATAGCCCTGTTCGACCTCATGGGCTGCAAGATTTGCGGAAACACAGGCCACGCCCATGCCACGCCCCCTCAAGACCGGCGTAGCTGAGGCCGCACGTCTTGGGATTTGTTAGGTCGTACCTGGACCAGTTCTGGCCAATCGTAGGCACACCCCGTCTGACCAAACACAGACAAAGACAGTCTTTGTCAACCACGTTGGTCTGGGTTGGAATCTGGGAACTACAAAAGGGCAGGAATGGCCACACCATTCCCATTCCCAGTCCTTCATCGGCACCATGAACAACATCGAGGAATTCATCCTGGAGGAGTTACCCGCTGAGTGCCAGCCAATTTTGAAGGTGTGCTTCTGCCAGTGCCAGATTTTTTTATTTTTTTTTTTGGCTAAATCTATGAAGTTGGGAGAGAAATGGTAAAAAAAACACTCCCCTCGCCAGAAATCAGGTCCCCGATGGTCCCGAAAGTAGCTGAAAAGACACTATAGACTACAGAGACTTTTATGGTATCGGAATGTATGGGTGGGAGGGTGGTTTTGGGATTGGTTGGGGGAAGGTAGAAGGGTAATTGACTTGTGTTACACATATGAAGCCTATTGGTGAGGTAGTTTCGCCACCACGGATTTTCCTTTTTTTCCTTTTCTTCGTACGGATACGCTAGAAGTGGGTGGTGGGAAGCGGTTGGGGGTGTGGTGGGGGGAAGGCAGAAGGGTAAGAGACTTGTAACACAAATATGGAACCGATTGGTGCAGTCGTTTCGCCGCCACAGATTTTCCTTTTTTTTCCTTCTGACGGGACCGACAGTCAGCGAGTGGGTGGGAGGAGGGATTTGGGATTTTTGTGGTGGGTAGCCTAAAGGGTAAGGTACATGTTGTAAAAATATGAAAGCCATAGGTGCAGTCGTTTCGCTGCTACGATTTGTTTTCGGCAGGGTGCAGAGGGTGGCAGGGTTGGCTTGTTGGTTGCTGCTCCGGTGTGGTGAGAGGTGTGACTAGCGGGTCCCTCGCTGGTCCCGTTGTCCCCTCGTACAACGGTGCCGCGTCTTCCCGCCAACCCGCAGTGCGGCGGTTCTGCCAGATGCGGCCTAACTAACGTATACTTCCACGTTCGACTGGAACTTTCTACGATTTGACGAGAGCAGCTCTCGTCTGACGGGGTAGCTGCTACGTCTGACAAGGCTGCTCCGGTCAGACGGCCGTGGTGGCCAGGTCGGTCGTAAATTTGCCCGTCTTTTGACATATGTGAGGGCGAGCCACGTTCCTGATTCGACTCGAATCAGCAACCGCGCGGCCTTGGCCGCACCCACAACATTCCCGACCCACGTGGGCTACTCGTTTCTACTCGCGCCATGCGAGAGTACCCTCCCGACTGGCCGTAATTTCATTTACGTTTTGCGTATTATGCCATTACGTTTTACGTAATCGGTTGCCAACTACCAATATACCTTCGTTTACAACAGACGGGAGCTGACGGGAGCAATATACGTGAATGAGTGACCCCACCATAATAGGCGCATATGGATAAGTATTAATGCTATTAGTGGTACAATGAATATTTTAGTGACAGAAACACCTCAAATACGTCAGCACAGGGGGACGTTTCCAATTACCCCCATGCACACTTGTTAGGTTAATTAACAGGATTTCAACTATTCATATAAACCTTTTTCTACCACAGATCCTTCTTAAGCTCCACAAAATCGTCTAACTAAAGCTAGAATATGATAAGCAAAAGATGTCTCCAGTACAGAAAGGGTTAAACAGTCTAGGAAAAGTTTGGGGAAATTGATTAATACTCTTATTTTGATCTTTGACCTTGACCTTTGACCTTAAGTATTAGAATATTTGTATATGAAAGTTATATATATATATATATATATATATAGGTGACCGGTCAACTCAACCAGTAGACCATTTCAACCAGTAGCTCTCAACCGGTACCAAATCAACCAATACGGTTAGGATAGGTTAGGTTAGAACATAAGAACATAAGAAAATGGGAGTCTGCAGAAAGCCGATTGGCCTAAGCAAGGCAGATCCCTGTCCCACACAACCCCAAATCAATTACAAAGCCCAATTATAGGCTCAACACTCTAATACCCTGAGGATCATCTTACCAAAACGGTTAGAGATTAACGCAGGATTATGGGGGTCTGCAGAGCGCTGATTGGCCCAACCCGGCTGATCCCCCTTCACACCCAACCCTTCTCGTCCATATGCTTATCCAATTTTATCTTAAAGCTCCCTACAGTTTTAGATCCCACTATAGCACTTGGTAGTCCATTCCACCCATCTACAACTCTGTTACCAAACCAATATTTGCCTATATCTTTTCTGAAACTAAATTTATCTAATTTGAAACCATTGGTACGAGTTCTTTCACTATCACTGAGCTTTAGTACATTTGTCATGTCCCCTTTGTTAATCCCACTAACCCACTTGAACACCTCTATCATATCCCCTCTAACTCTGCGTCTCTCTATTTCTATGGTTGCGGGTAGAGGGTAGTACAATAAGCTAAATACAGTAAACTTCCGTTAATCCGAAGGGCAGCGGACCGGCCCTCGTTCGGATTAGTGGATTTTTCGGATTATCGGACTTTACCCCTATGAACCTGTGTATTAATGGCCTGACGAAAACATTGAGGCATTAGGCCACCCAAATGACACACACACATATCATATGTTCATGAAATCACTTCAAAAGTTTACCATTGTCATTGCAGCCTATTACCTACTTACTTCAAAACATTCAGACTAATGGTCAAAGGAATCTGCTATGTCCGCATCGTCTACTAGCGAGTTTGTCTTCCTCCTGAAGATCAGATCAGATGTGGTTCGGGAAGTAATGCCTTAACAACGGCACTTCCCTGAGAGGTTCTTGTAATTTTCCTTTTGTGACGTGCTCTGTTATATTATATTGTATTGAAAGCACCCGTCTTGTTGTCTTGAAAGCACCCTTGGGTGCATTTTCAAGCTCAAGACTGAATGCGCTTGCAGAAAATGCGGTGCAAGCCAGTAGCGCATCGGAGCGTCCCAAGGATGCGTTCAAGAGCAAAACAAACTCTCTAGCAGACGATGCTGTGTTTAAGTTTATATCAGCAGCTTCCTTTGACCACCAATCTGAATGTTTTGAAGTTTTGCGCAGTGGCAGTATCGTAACCAATAGGGTCTTGCTGAGTACCGTGGAAATTGCATTGTCACTGCTATAAGCTAAAAACAGTGTGCAAAATTGGTTAAAGTTTTTGCACCACACAAAAACTATATACCAACTATGTACCAAACTACTATGTACAAGTTGTTGTACCAAACAACTATGTACCAACTATGTACCAAAAAACTATATACCAAAACTATGTACGTGCCAAGTACTATATTTTGGCACGGGTTTGGTTGGTCTGGGTTAATTTGGCACTGGTTGAGAGCTACTGGTTGAAATGGTCTACTGGTTGAGTTGACATGGAACCATAATATATATCGTTCATGTAAAACGCAACTAACAGTCAGCTTATCAAAATTATAGTATTTTTTATGATGAAGGTTGACTTTTGACTTTAACCTGTGACCTTTACCTTCATGATGTCTGAAAATGTAACATTCTAATTTTCATTTAAAGCACAACTGTATCAAAGAATTTTGTGAAGTTCACATGAAGTCAATAAATTAGCATATTGACCTTATATTTGACCTCGACCTATGACCTTGACCTATCAAATGAAATTATGAATAATCTTGTATGACCTTGGCCTAGGAATTCCGATTATGCATGATGTGCTTGGTGAGAATCTTACATTATATAGGAAATACTAGCAAAAATCGTATTATGACCCTTAACCTTGACCTTTCACCTTGACCTTTCACCTTAGAAATTCTGATCGAGGAATTAGCTTAACACCAATATTTGTATTAACTAGCATTATGAATATGGTGGAGTTCGAATAAAAACTTATATATTACAAATAGTGATCATATACTGTGACCTTGGCCTTTGGCCTTTGACTAAGAATATAATACATATATTTGGATGGTCGTCGCATTGACCAACTGAATTTGCCTGTACAATTGGGTGACAATACATTAAACAGTCTAGGAGGAGTTTAGGGAAAATGACAAACACTCTTGTTTATAACCTTGACCTTTGACCTTAACTATTACAATATTTATGAGAAATTTGATATATAAATATATATATGTGTTATGTATGTAATAAGCAACTAACACACCAAGTTTTCCTAAATTTGAGTAATTATTGTTTTAAATAATAAAAGTTGACCTTTGACCTTTACCTTTGAGCTTGATCTTTATGTAAGGGTACATTTATGTTTGCATTGACATTACCTATGAAAATCAAATAAGCATGCATAATTTCATTAAAACCCTTCAGTTAGCTTCATATATAGTAATAGAATATTTGACCATGACCTTTATCTTGATCTTTATGATATGTCTCAAAATTTATTATTCTCCTTTTGTATTTAAAGTGCAACTATCTCACCAAATTGTGTTAAGTTTACATGAAAAGTAAAGACAATAGCATATTGACCTTTTATTTGACCTTGACCTGTGACCTTGACCTTTCACATGCAATTGTATAGTTTCTTGTATGACCTTTTCCTAGGTATTCCGAATATACATGGTAAGCCTAGTGAGAATCTAACCATTAGTATAAGAAATACTAGTAAAACCTTATTTTGACTTTGACCTTTGACCTTACCCTTTAGAATATTTATCTAACATTTGTTCAATACGATATCAAAGTTACCAGTTACTTGTATTGCGAAAATGAAGATATTTGAGTGAAAACTAAAAATATATAGTAAAAGTTGACGTTTGACCTTGACCTGTGACCTTGACCTTTTTGTAAGAGTACATGTTTTGTTTTATTGACATTGCCTAGGAAAATCAAATAAGCATGCCTAATTTCATTAAAACACATCACTTAGTTTCATATATATTAATAGAAGCGTTGACCATGACTTTTGACCTCTACATTCACCTTTATTGTATGTCAAAATTTAGTATTTTCCTTTTCATTTGATGTGCAACTATCTCACCAAAAATGTGAAGTTTGCATGAAAAGTAAAGAAAATAGCATTTTGACCTTTTATTTCACCTTGACCTATGATCTTGACCTTACATATGGAATTGTATACTTTCTTGTATGACCTTAGCCTAGGTATTCCGAAAATACATGGTAAGCCTAGTGAGAATCAAACAGTTAATATAAGAAATACTAGTGAAAAACTGATTTTGACCTTTGACCTTGATCTTTGACCTTACCCTTTAGATTATTTATCTAAAATTTGGGCAACACGATATCATGGTTACCAGTAACTTGTATAGTGAAAATGAAGATATTTGAGTAAACAGTAAAATATATTGTAAAAGTTGACCTTTGACCTTGACCTTTATGTAAGAGTATAGTTTTGTTTTCATTGTCATTGCCCCGGAAAATAAAAAAAGCATGCCTAATTTCATTAAAATCCATCAGTTAGTTTCATATATATTAATAGAATAGTTGACCTTGACCTTTGACCTTTATCTTGACCTTTATGATGTGTGTCCAAATGTATTATTTTTCTTTTCATTTAAAGTGGAACTATCTCACCAAATGTGAAGTTTGCATGAAAAGTAAAGAAAATAGCATATTGAGCTTTTATTTGACCTTGACCTGTGACCTTGACCTTTTATATGGAATTGTATAGTTTCTTGTATAACCTTGGCCTAGGTATTCCGAATATACATGGTAAGCCGAGTGAAAATCTAACAGGTAGTATAAGAAATACTAGTGAAAAACATATTTTGACCTTTGACCCCACCCTTTAGAATATTTACCTAAAATGTGGTCAATAGGATATCAAGGCTAGCAATAACTTGTATAGTGAAAATGAAGACATTTGAGTAAAAACTAAATAATATGAAATATTTACCTTATTTTTAACCTTGACCTTTGACCTTAACCTTTAAGTTAAATGGACAAATTATTTTTGAGTGACAATTGCATTGACCGAATGGATATACCCGTTAAATTTGGTGAAAATCCATCGAACGGTCTAGAAGGAGTTTCCGGACAGACAGACGGACGACGACGACGACAGACAGGCTGGCTTGTGGTGCACAGTATACGGGCGGGATCTTTTGGAGCGATACCACTCTGCTTCGCAGAGTTGATAAACAGACAATAGTGTATGTCTTGTGTTGGTTTCTGTCACTAGAAGGTGTTATTCAAACACAGGACCACTATACCCTCTTTCAAGTAAGTAGGCCAACACTCTTGAGCATTAACCTCTATAACTCACAAACGACTAGAGTAATCGAGCTGATATTCTTACCATTTGGGAAGGGTTCACCAGGAAATACATGTGAAAATGTTCAAGCCCTTTTTGAGTTACAGAGGTTAAGTTTCACAATTTCTGATTCACCTACTTGGAACAGTGTATAGCAGACCAATTCCAAGTACAGTTATTAAGCTCAATGTGAACAAGTGCCAATTTGGCAGGTTATTAACCCCTTCACACCCATTACGTAATTCTCATCATATTCTGGTTACCATTAGACGATTGTCTTTAGTTTGTAATCTACCTATACGACTCAAATGGGTAAATATGATCTCAATAAACCCTCTTAGTAACATACACTAGGTCATTCTTATACTAAATAACACCATCTAATCTTAGCCAGAATCCAAGGTAAAAATGTGTCATGGTGCTGAAGGAGTTTAACATGGTCTATGTATATCACACTAAGCTATATTATCTGCATCGCTCACCAACTGTTCACGACCATTCAGCACTCACTAGCAACTCAAGCTGTATTTCCAGCACTGTTATGGGTACTTTTTGCTGGACCCCTTTCTCCCCAATGTTTAGACCTATTAAGGTTGAGATTTGAATATGTTCGCCTTATTAGCTTGGCAACTTTAAGACCTTTCGTCCCATTTATGTGTCCATTTTAAGACCTTTCGTGTCATTTAGGCGTCGATTTGTGTTTCCTGTCGAGTGATTGTGAGCTTGTAATTGTCGCTACCAAGGATACAGCGAGGTACCGTGTTATCAAGTTGGAAAGAAGCTGTGAGCAACCAAGAGACGACATGGGTCGTCTCGTTCATCAGGCATCCATTTTCCCACTAATAACATCTCTAAAATGTGGTACTGTTCTCTATAATTATGTGGTGTACATATTATAGTATGTACCTATATCCATTACCAATATTATTTGGCAGTCAAATATATGTCCATATACAGCCGATGTAGAGTTTAAAAAAGTATGAATTATCGTAAATCTGTCACCCTCCTCTTCCTTACGATAATAGTACCATTAAAACTATTAGTTTGCATTTGCTACGGTTAGCAATAACTTACATTTATATTATAGAACTGCATTCAATGCCTGGAATGTATGGTAAGCACATAAATGTCAATATACAGCATATTCTTCCTATTTGGAAAGCTACTCAGTTGTGGATAAAGGCAGAGTATCGACATGTAAATGTCCAGAGGGCGGGAAAATAGCGCCAATCTGCTGTACCGGCCACTTGTGTACTTACATTGGTAGGGAGAATTGAAAAGGAATCTGCCATCAGCCGGGAACTTTTTCTACCGAAAACTGTACACATTTGTCTGGAAGTTGGGTTCTTGGCGTTTTTCAAAGCTGTATGGAGTTCTAGTGGAAACAACAAATATTATCTGGTTGTCGAGACTTTATAGTAGGTGAATATCTCGACATCTTAAAATTAGGAATATTTTAATCTGGTGCCAATTGATTCATAATAACCTTTACGCAATTAACCTGAGGAGCGCGTAATTGAGATAGTTAAAAGTGCTGCGTATGCGAGAAAAAAAACTTTGATTCTGACAGCATTTGTTATATTTACCATATAAACCATTATTTCTTCTCCATGTGTGTTTAATTTAAATTATATGATGATCATATGAACATTGAAGATCCTCTACCTCCAACTCGAAGTTGGGTGACATTGGATTCCTGAATTGTGTATTACGACAAGCATCAGAATTTGTAACTATCCTTTCTACCTTAGGATTACTGGATAAGGATCCAAAAAGTGCTTTTAAGACGGCAGGCTGGATGCTTGCTTCTGGGTTGGTCAGCGTGAGTAGTGTTTCTTCTTTCTGCGTTGTCCTGGTTAAGGGCTTCCAGGGCATCAAGGGCATGGCAGGTTTCATGATTTTATTTTCAGTTGTGGGGCAAGATGCACTGGTTGCAGCTTTCATTTCAGGTGGACTAAATATTTGCACATTTGGTGAAACTAGGTTGGTGGTTGGGACTGCTGAGTATTTGTAGATATTCAGGTTTGAAGTGGTGTGCATTTTCCCCAAGTCTGGCATGTTATCTTCACCTCGTTGATTTGGGAAATTAGGTGCTGGAGCTGCTGCTAGATATTGTTTCCCTGGTGCACGCCATTGAGCCATTAAAGTGTGTGTGGTTTGGATGTGCTAGGTGTTGTGTAGGCTTGCCAGGCAGAGGGAGAAGCGTTGGATCGTTTATGCTAGTCAACTCCACGTGGACACCACTCTTTTGCCTTTTCTGGTATGATGTAGATTGTAAAAGTGGTTCATTATTGTTTCTGCTGATGTACGACCCTGGTGTGGTGATGTGGTTGAACTTGGCTGCCTCTTGAGCTGGTAAGGAGACCGGAAGGTTGCTGTGAAGGTGGTTGCGGGGTGTATTTCTGTCGGTGTTATAATAGTCCCCCTGATTAGCACGTTTTCTTTGGAGTCATGTGGCTGCCCTGTGGGGTGGTTGATATTGCATCCTTTTATGGTAGCAATCCTGTTTGGAGGCTGGGAAGCTGTGGCTGATGGCTGGAATGGTTGGTGAGGGTGTTTTGGTATTTCTTTCTCCCCTCGCATCTCAATTAGATATTTCAGTGTTTCTTATTGTATCTCTGTGCATCCGTCGTGGATACCTGCGGGTTTGTACTTTCCAGTAGACTCATTCTAGCTATCGGACCCATATCGTCAACACCTTCACGTGTACTAAATCACCTAACCAACTTCCATAGGTAAGTCAACCTTTTACTTATATAAGTAGTGCCTACTAATTTTCTATACTTTTTCTCTCACTATTCGAGCTATAAACTAAACTATTTACTATAAGGTGTAAGTATAATCTTGTACTGACGGGGTTTTGTTTACAGTTCACTAAAGTTAGCCTATCTCATATTTTTTTTCCACCGTCTCTACACTGGTGATTAATTGGAGTGATTATTGTAGGAGGATTTACAGGACCACTTTTTGCAGGCATTCTTTGTGTAGTTGTTTCTGAAATGTTTTATATAATCTGCCAACCTATATTATATACCTTAATTTTAGTCGTCGATACTATACCCTGTTTATTATAAGTAGGCCAGCAGTCGAGCCTCCCAATCTATTTAACTAAAAGAGGGCTAGAGCAAATGGGATCTCAATTCTCACTTCTAAATTTGTTATACATTTATTTCCAAACAATTCATATTTGACTTTGAACCCTTGTCATCATGGCGCGGAAAAACTCTACGATTTCTTCTCTGTATATAAAGCTCTGCGTTTACCGACCTTTCACTCTCCTCAAACTCTCTCAGCCAGTCTTTGAAGGCAGCCAGTCAAGTATTGTAAACCACTCATAGAAGATCGGGTAGTGCCGGTTATTGAGCTTCTGGAACAACGTCAAATATTGGGTCGAAAGGGCGGAGACAAATTGGGCTTGTCTCCTTTCATGTGTTAGCCTCAGTTCACCTAGCTGTAAATAGGTACCTGGAATAAGTGGACGACGTTGTGACGTCCCATCTGGGGTTGGCAAAAATGGTACAAGGCGAGATGGGTATCATGTGGTTCACCTAAGCTGATGGCTACCTAAGCCTTCGGGACGGTACCGTCTATAGTGAGAATGGTACCATACAGATCCACCCTAAGCCTTCGTTTCCGATGTCGCCAATTGGCTAAATACAGACTACACACACACATCCACAGCCATTCCAACAGTACATAAAACACTTAACATGCATTTCACGCAATACATTCCCAGTTAAGGAGGCGCGATAATAATAAGCTTAGCTCGCATTGCGTGGATTCCCCTTGACGAACAAGTAACTGAGTAACACACACACACACACATTATCATTATTATTATTATTATTATATATATTTGTAGTTCAAGTACCAATATCATACCACTATGGACGTTTGCTGTTCCTAACGTTACCAATTATGCTTCTAGAAAATAATGATAATAAAGTAGACGTGCCGTTTTGCCCAAAACCAAAACGGCATACCCAACTCTGCGATGGGTTACCATCATCACTACAAATATCATCATCAATCACAATCACCATCATCACTACTACTGCCATCATCACTACACCTGCCACAATAATCACAACTACTTTTATCATCACCAATACTATGATCATCATCACTACTACAATTACAATCATCGCTACTACTCTCACCATCATCACTACTACTGTCACCATGGTCGCTACCATCTTAATCACTACTATCATCATTGATACAACTATCAACCATCATTACTAATATCATCACCACCATCTTACAATCAACATTACTACTGTTAACATTATCATTACTACTATAACCATCATCATTACTACTGTCACAAATATTACCATCATTTATCCTACTGTCACCATCATCACTACTACTGCCATCATCACCATTACTATGATCTTCATCACCACAACTATTGTCATTATCACTACAACTTTCACCAATCCTCACTACTACTCACCATCATCACTAATGCTCACACCAACGTCACTACCAGCATCAATACTGTCATCATTATCACTACAACTATCATCATTACTTGTCACCATCATCACTACTATTATGACTATCATTACTACTACTAGTACTGTCACCATCATCACTAATAATACCATCATCAATAACAAACACCATCATCACTACTACTGCCATAATCACTACAACTGCCACAATCATCACGACTACTGTAATCATCACCATTTCTATGATCATCATCACTACTACAATTACAATCATCACTACTACTGTCACCATTGTCACTACCATCTTAATCACTACTATCATCATTGATACTACAACTATTAACCATCATTGATACTATCATCACCACCATCTTACAATCATCATTACTACTGTTAACATTATCACTACTACTATAACCATCATCATTACTACTGTCACAAGTATTACCATCATTTATCCTACTATCACCATCATCACCATTACTATGATCTTCATTTTCACAACTATTGTCATCATCACTACAACTTTCACCATCCTCAATACTACTCACCATCATCACTAATACTCACACCATCGTCACTACCATCATCACTACAACTATCATCATTACTTGTCACCATCATCACTACTATTATGACCATCATCACTACTACTAATACTGTCACCATCATATCTACTACTGTCACCATCATATCTACTACTGTCATCATCATTACTACTGTCATCATCATCAATACAACTACAACCATCATCACTACTATTATCACCATCATCATTACCATCACCATCAATCCCACTATTACTTCCATCACTTCTAATGCCAACTGAACTAACTTAACCTAGCAAATGCATAGCGAGATGTTTTCGCCCCCAGAACGCATTCATTGCTGGGGGAGGGGGGTAAAACCATATTTTGGACCTAAAATCATAACTATTGCATAAATTCAAAAACAATTTTTGTACTGACGTTTGCATTCACACAACAAATGTTTGTGTGAAATTTGGTGAAAATCCGTCCAACGGTCTAGGAGGAGTTCCGAGACAGACGGACGACGACGACAGACATTTTTTTTGTGTGGTACCCACTATACGGGGGGGCGATACCAAACTCTGCTTACGCAGAGTTGATAAACGAGATCACGGCCATGTCATGGCTTAGTTCATTAAACTCCATTTTCTTTAAGCTGGCCAGAAATGTAATTTTCCTATCTTAACTACTCGGATACTACAACGTTTTCATATCCAATTATGTTATTAATTATGAAAACCTTTTCAATAATATAATGGAGAGACATAGTAGTTTCCGATTTTTCCAGTAATTATCAGGAAATCTGCTGCTAAGGGACTAACATTTCCGCCATGTTATAACATCTAGATTATAGGGTGGAGATAGAAAATGCTGTTTACCTTGGGGACACTTAAAGGTGGTGGTGCATGGGTTGAGATAAACATGGAATAATAATTGCCAACATGCACATAATTATCTTGCAAAATGCAATGTCACTGATATAATTATCAACTCTGCGAAGCAGAGTGATATCGCGCACACAGATCCCGCCCGTATACTGTGCACCACCAGCCAGCCTGTCTGTCGTCGTCGTCGTCCGTCTGTCTGTCTGTCCGGAAAACTCCTCCTAGACCGTTTAATGGATTTTCACCAAATTTCACACGTATATTCATTTGGTCAATGCGAAGGTCAGTCAAAAAGAAATATTCCATTTAACTTAAAGGTTAAGGTCAAAGGTCAAGGTTAAAAATAAGGTCAATATTTCATATTTTTTAGTTCTTACTCAAATGTCTTCATTTTCACTATACAAGTTACTGGTAACCTATATATCATATTGACAAAATTTTAGGTAAACATTCTTAAGGGTAAGGTCAAAGGTCACAGTCAAAGGTCAAAATAAGTTTTTCACTAGTATTTCTTATACTAACTGTTAGATTCTCACTAGGCTTACCATGTATATTCGGAATACCTAGACGAAGGTCATACAAGAAACTATAAAATTCCATAATAAAGGTCAAGGTCACAGGTCAAGGTCAAATAAAAGCTCAATATGCTATTTTCTTTACTTTTCATGCAAACTTCACAACATTTGGTGATAGTTGCACTTTAAATGAAAAGGAAAATAATAAATTTGGACACATATAAAGGTCAAGATAAAGGTCAAAAGGTCAAGGTCAACTATTCTATTAATATATATGAAACTAACTGATGGGTTTTAATGAAATTAGGCAATGCTTATTTGATTTTCCGGGGCAATGTCAATAAAAACAAAAAAAAATTGTTTACATAAAGATCCAGGTCACAGGTCAAGGTCAAAGGTCAACTTTTACTATTGATTTTACTTTTTACTCAAATGTCTTCATTTTCACTATACAAGTTACTGGTAACCTATATATCGTATTGACCAAATTTATATGTAAAGATTCTTAAGGGTAAGGTCAAAGGTCAAAGGTCAAAATAAGTTTTTCACTAGTATTTCTTATACTAACTGTTAGATTCTCACTAGGCTTATCATGTATATTCGGAATACCTAGGCCAAGGTCATACAAGAAACTATACAATTCCATAATAAAGGTCAAGGTCACAGGTCAAGGTCAAATAAAAGGTTAATATGCTACTTTCTTTACTTTTGCAAACTTCACAAAATTTGGTGGGATAGTTGCACTTTAAATGAAAAGGAAATAATACATTTGGACACATCATAAAGGTCAAAGGTCAAGGTCAACTATTCTATTAATATATATGAAACTAACTGATGGGTTTTAATGAAGTTAGGCATGCTTATTTGATTTTCCAGGGCAATGTCAATACAAAAAAAAAACACTCTTACATAAGGTCCAGGTCACAGGTCAACTTTTACTATTTATTTTACTTTATACTCAAATGTCTTAATTTTTCACTATACAAGTTACTGGTAACCTTGATATCGTATTGCCCACATTTTAGATACATATTCTAAAGGGTAAGGTCAAAGATCAAGTCAAAGGTCAAAATAGTTTTTCTACTAGTATTTCTTATACTAACTGATAGATTTCCACTAGGCTTACCATGTTTATTCGTAATACCTAGGCCAAGGTCATGCAAGAAACTATACAATTCCATATGAAAGGTCAAGGTCAAATAAAAGGTCAATATGCTATTTTCTTTACTTTCCATGCAAAGTTCACAACATTTGGTGAGATAGTTGCACTTTAAGTGAAAAGTAAAATAATAAATGTCGAGACATATAAAGGTCAAGATAATGGTCAAAGGTCAAGGTCAACTATTCTATTGATATATATGAAACAATCTAATGGGTTCTAATGAAATTACGCATGCTTATTTGATTTTCATGGGCAATGTCAATGCAAACAAAAATGTACTTTTACATAAAGGTCAAGGTCACAGATCAAGGTCAAAGGTCAACTTTTATCAACTCTGCGTAAGCAGAGTTTGGTATCGCCTCTCCGTATAGTGGGTACCACCGGAAAAAAGTGTCTGTCGTCGTCATTGTTGTCGTCCGTCTGTCCCGAAACTCCTAGACCGTTGGACGGATTTTCACCAAATTTCACACGAACATTTGTTGCGTGAATGCGAACGTCAGTTAAAAAATATTTTTTGAATTTATGCAATAGTTATTTAGGTCCAAAATATGGTTTTACCCCCCCCCCCCACCATCCTGGACCCCCCCCCCCCCTTAAATCCCGGACACCTCCCCCCCACCAGCAATGATGGTGTTCTTAGTGTGCACTAAGAACGCATTCGTTCTGGGGGCGAAAACATCTCGCTATGCATTTGCTACATTAAGTTAGTTTAGTTGGCATTAGAAGTGATGGTAGTAATAGTGGGATTGATGGTGATAGTAGTGATGATGGTGATAATAATAGTGATGATGGTTGTAGTTGTATTGATGATGATGACAGTAGTAGATATGATGGTGACAGTACTAGTAGTAGTGATGATGGTCATAATAGTAGTGATGATGGTGACAAGTAATGATGATAGTTGTAGTGATAATAATGACAGTAGTGATGATGGTAGTGACGATGGTGTGAGTATTAGTTATGATGGTGAAAGTTGTAGTGATGATGACAATAGTTGTGATGATGAAGACCATAGTAATGGTGATGATGGCAGTAGTAGTGATGATGGTGACAGTAGGATACATGAGGGTAATACTTGTGAGAGTAGTAATGATGATGGTTATAGTAGTAGTGATGATGTTAACAGTTGGAATGATGATTGTAAGATGGTGGTGATGATAGTAGTAATATGGTTGATAGTTGTAGTATCAATGATGATGGTAGTGGTTAAGATGGTAGTGACAATGGTGTCAGTAGTAGTGATGTTGTTGAGAGTAGTAGTGATGATTGTAATTGTAGTAGTGATGATCATAGTAATGGTGATGATGACTAGCCTAGTCGTGATGATTGTGGCAGTTGTAGTGATGATGGCAGTAGTAGTGATGATGGTGATTGTGATTGATGATGGTATTAGTAGTGATGATGGAAACCCATCGCAGAGTTGGGTATGCCGCTTTGACTTTGGGCAAAACGGCACGTCTACTTTATTAACAATGGTATAAATGATTTTGTTGATCGTCTACACCGGACATGTGACGTCATAGGAGTGACGTAAGGCCACCATCCAGTCCAGGATGAGGATACTTCTGTGACGCCACTATGACGTCACAGGTCCGGTATAGACGATCCACAAAATCCTTTATACCATTGTAAATATCTATTCCGGTGTCATTGCATTTTGCAAGATAATTATGTAAAGGTTGGCGATTATTATTCCATGTTTATCTCAACCCATGCACCACCACCTTTAAGTATTAGTTTTTGCTCACCCTTTATTTCGCAGATACATAATTTGATGGATAGCGGCTGGCAACACAACAGCACTGTTATGTGCTACTTCCCTACACCTTTGCCAGATTAATTTATTTGTTTATTTGTTCTCTACTCCAACTTTTATCTCCGGATATTGGCTTGAAACCTGTAGATTGAACCGCTCAACACGGTGAAACCAGCTCCTAGCCTAGACTCGAAGCTGCATCGCCACTGTCCCGCTGTCCCATCTCACAATCTCTGACCTTCTCTCACTCAAATGCCACCAATTGAGGTGTTTACTCACTAGGCACTGCCTCCATAATTTCCTTTGAATACGGGAATACTAATTTAATGTGATTTTGTTTTAAACAGCGAGGGTATTTTTTATGGCATGTGTATCGGTGGGATTTGTAGTGATGCATTGAAATTAAGTACTGCACAAATTCCACCCCAATAATATCTTCCCATTGACACTTAGGAATTTGAGCCCGGGACCTTTAGCTTACCAGTTCAACAGCAAGACCACTCCACCACCCCTTCCTACAGGAGGTGATCTACAGGCTGAGGAAGAGAGACTCTCACATTAATTAACCCTTTGTTGGGACCAGACAGAACAAATATATATATGCCCTAAACTTCTATCACATCTAAACTTTCTTGTAACCTTTTACCTCAACCAATTTCACTCAATAAAGGTTTATATTAGAGGGAGGGTGATCAAGTTACGGTGAATATTCTCTGCCACTCCTAAGTTTAGACGTAACAGTGATCTTTTGGCATTCATTAGTTTACACTATATTGAAAGAAATGGCTTTGCTTGCAGATGATTTTGTTGATTAGTATTTAAATTAATGAATCACAATGATATTATTTGTATAATTATCAGTTGTATATTATGTGTATAATAATCACTTATAGATACCGTTTTCGTATAGTTTCTAGAGTGTATACTCTATAAGGGTTTGTTTTGCTTGGTGTCGATGGATCCGTGTATCGCCGAGAATTCGAAAAACATTGTAAGACCTTTCCCGGCGCCCATTCCATTATTGCCCTCATATCTATTTATCTATCTATCTATCTATTTATCTATCTATCTCTATCTCGCTCTCTCTCTATATATATATGACCAATTAATTTCTTTGGTTCATACCATCTTATTTTGTAAATGATGCAGGTTCCGGATATGTCTAGGGAATTATCGAATAAGAATAGCAATAAGAATACAAATATGTAGATTAAATAAACCAAAGAGAGTTTATCCTTGATTTTTGTGGAAGCCAGACTGCCAGGCTTAATAATATAGCATAAAAGGAAAACACACTTCTGAAGACGTCAGTTCCTTATTAATTCAGAGGATCTAGAAGTCCTCTAACATTTGACCGTACAATTTTAACTCACTTTGGAAGAATGTGTGTGTAGTACTCTTTAAGTTAAATATCTAAAAACTTTATATGTGATGAACAAAAATATGCAGCTGCGATATATAGTCAGTCAGTCAAGGGCCAAACCCGCACTACCTTAAAGGGGTAGGGAGGATCAGCAAGAACAAACTTGCTTAGCCGTTAGTGGGAGACAATTCTAGAAGTGGGATTCCCAGTCCCAACCTCTGGGGGCTATCTGCACCACAAAAGATACGGGCGATTGGGTCGCCACATCCCTACGCCAAATAAGTAGCCTTTTGATATTTATAAAATCATACTTATGGCCAATTATACAATATGATAATTTTGTTCTCTCTCTCTCTCTCTCTCTCTCTCTCTCTCTCTTACACACACACATACACATAGTACCAAGCGCAATATGTGAACGATATTTTGTATATAATATTTATTCATACATACATACACACAGTTTATGTATCATAATATTGTCGACAGATTGACTAGAATGAGAATATGCTGATATATCTTGAAATTATTTCGCGAGTTAACTGTGTTAGACTTGACACTTCAGATGTCAACATTCTAATTTTAGCTGCATATTCATCTGGCTGAGAATTACACTCTTAGAGAGTTTTAGACTATATTATTTAACTTCCATTGAATTTGTATATTCTGAACAACGATACTATTAAATAATTATACAATTCGGTGACGATCATTCTAAATTTTTGAAAGTTGAACAAGCTATAATTTATCTTTGATGAATTATATCTAAAACAAATTCATATAAATTCAAAAATTTGAGACAGATTGGCTCAGTGTTGTTTTATATGCTTAGATTGTATTATTTGTTATGCATGTTATTGTTTGTGCCTTGCTAAATAACATTAAACGATCATGAAATGGTAGATTCAAGTGTTTTTAATCAAAAGATACGAATATAACCAGTGAACAGACCACAATGTACGATAATATATGATATTTATTCCACGAACCAGAGTGTAAATGGTACAACCTGAGTGTCCGTAAACATGTTTAACCAGGCGTTTTTTTTAATTGTTTGAAAGATTAATTTAAATTGATATCTCGCCATTGAGTAATTAGAGTATGTTACTTAACAGCGAGTGCTACAGGTTGCTGATAAGAATAACTGAAACTCCTACTTCACCACCTGGCCTCCTTTGCTGACCTATTATCTGCCTCACAAACATAGAGGGCAACTCCAGTTTATCCTCCTTGTCCTTCTATGAATACACTATACCACTTACATATTTCGTATTACAATTTTGTTTTCAAAATTCTACTACAAAGGCTCAACTACGACCTGCCTTTGAGTCCCTAGGGATTGGAGTTGGGGTGGGTTGGAGGGGGAGGGGGACAGAATTACCTTGACCACTACCTAGTACTCCTACTATCAACTTCTGCACTATTCGGGGCCTTTCCTCTAACTTTCACTCAGTATGACATCATCTCTCCTCTGCCAAACCTGATCTTCTTTTCCTCACTGAAGCCCAATTGTCTGAGGCAACTGACAGTAAAGCCTTATCTGTATCCTCCTACTATCTCTATCCCCAATTCACAGCCAAAGGTGGATGTTGTGTGTACGTACGCAACAATCTTACTTGCCGTCATGTTCCCAACTTTGATCCTTCTAAATTCTCAACTCTTAAGCTACCTTGTCACTCACGAACTAAATATAGCTGTGTTGTTATATCTCTCATAATTCTACTGATTATCCAGAATTCTTGTATTAGATTGCCTCTAAACTGGAACACATTATAACTATCCTTCCCTTCTCTGAAATATCCATCTGGGGCGATATCCAACCTGGTGAACAAGCCTACATCTTTTCTATCCTAATTGATCTGGAACGGTTAGTTCAGCACAATACTCATATCCCTGACCACCTTGGAGATCAGACCAACATTCTTGACTTATTTCTAACCACTAATCATACTGCTTCCACTGTAAAAAAAAAAATTGTGTTGGACTCTTTCGATCATTCCCTTATCTGTATTATCTGTCCTAGCTATCTCTTCTGTGCAGCCATCAAATTCTCCCAAACGGTGGCGCTTGTGGCATTTTGGCACTGCCGATTGGGAGGCTCTTTTGCAGTACTCCTTCCCATGGAATGATTTTTACTTCCATGGCCGGGGACCCTCGGAGTGTGCCAACCACATTACTAAAGTGATCATCTCAGGCATGAAGGCATTAATTCTAATTTTCTAATGCATAACATTATTATTTTTACTCACGCTTGTTCTACTGCTGTCCGCAACAAGGAGGAAGCATACAAACACTACCGACGCCTTAAAACTCAAGAATCTCATTCTTCCTATGTTTCTACCCAGAATCAAGCCAAATCTGTTCTTCGACTTGCCAAACACTCTTTCATCAATAATAAATGCACTGAAATATCCAACTCTAGCTCTTCCCAAGCTTTCTGGCATCTAGCCAAAAAACCTCTCCAACAATTTTTCGTCCTCGTCTTTCCCTCCCCTTTTCGACTCTGATGGCACAACCATCATTTCTTCCTCTGACAAAGCTGAACTCTTTTGCTAGAAATTCCACCTTAGATGATTCCGGTGCTATTCCTCCCTCTCCAGCCCCCTCTCCCTTACTTATGCCTAATATCCTAATCTCTTCTAAAGATGTACTTTCTACCCTCTCTGGGCTTAATACTAAGAATGCGTACGGTCCGGACGGTGTTCCTCCTGTTGTACTCAAAAATGGTGTTTTCATGCTGACTCCCTGCTTAGGCAAACTCTTTCGTCTCTGTCTCTCCTCTAACGTCTTCCCTTCATGCTGGAAGTTTGCTCTCATTCAACCTGTCCCAAAAAAGGTTGACCGCTTTAAACCCTCCAACTACTGTCCAATTGTTCTCATCTATTGTATCTCTAAAGATTTTGAAACTATTCTTGCTTCCAAATATCTTAAGCATTTCTCTTCTCATAATCTACTCTCAGATCGCCAGTAAGGCTTCCTCTAGGGTCGCTCTACTGGTGATCTTCTTTCATATCTTACTAACTCTTGGTGATCCTCCTTTCGGGACTTCGGTGAAACCTTTTCTCTTGCGCTAGACATATCGATGGCCTTCGATAGAGTCTGGCACATATTTTTAATTTCTAAACTAACCTCCTTCGGTTTCTATCCCTCCATCTGTGCCTTTGTGTCTAATTTCCTTTCCGTCCGTTCCATGGCTGCGGTTATGGACGGCCATCGCTCACTTCATCATCCTATTAAATCTGGTTTTCCTCAGGGCTCTGTCCTATCTCATATTCTCTTTCTAATTTTCATAAATGATCTTCTCAACTGTACCTCCAGTCCCAACCATTCATATGCAGACAACTCTACCTTACACTACTCAATTAGTTTTCCAGAACACCCCAGCCAGCAATCCGTCAAAAACAAACGTAATGAAGCCATACAACACTTATCTTCTTATCTAACTACTAATTTCCAATTGGGGCAGAGAAAACCTTGTTTCCTTTAACGCTTCCAAAACCCAATTTCTCCATCTATCTACCCGTCCAGAACTCCCAGCGAACTATCCCTTATTCTTCAACAATATAAAAATCAATCCTTCATCTTCTCTCAATATTCTTGGTGTCTCTTTTTCTTCTGCTCTCACTTGGAAGGGCCATATTAAAGTCTTGCTAAAGCAGCCTCCCAGAAGCTGGGTGCTCAACGACCTCAAGGGGTTCTTTACCCCTGTACAGCTTCTTGCTCAGTACATGGGCACAGTGCGTCATTGTATTGAGTATTATTCACTGTGTGGGGAGGATCCTCTCACACCGCATTCCTAAACAAAGTAGGAAGAAAGGCCTTTCATATTATTAATTCCCGCCCACTCACCAACTCTCTGCAAACTCTCTCTCTTCGCCGCAATGTTGCATCTCTCTCACTATCCTATCGCTACTACAATAATCAGTGCTCCTCATAGCTCTCCCAGTGTATACCACCTCCTCTACATATGGTACGTGGTAACCGACTTGCAACACAATCCCACCCCTACTCTGTGCAACTCTCAAACCCAAGAGTGATACGTTACTCTCAGACTTTCTTCTATTCAACAGATGAGCTCTGGAACTCTATCTCAGAATCAGTCTTTCCCTCTTCCTATGACTTAACCCTCTATTAGCGGCGCGCAACATAAGTCGAGTTAAATAAATTTGGACTATGTGGCGGCGCGCGACATAGGTCGTGTGGCAATTTCAGCACGTAATGTTGCTGAGAGAGAGAGACAAGAGGTGGCAGGAGAGTAGCGAGCGTATGACTGCTCCAGACCACCGTGGCGGGCCTACTGAAACGAATCCCACCCTCCTCCACCCTCTCACACTCGCTACATACTGAAATGTATGGGGAAAGTACCGAATTACATGGTTTTTGCACTCGTGTTGCGCGGTTGTTGCACGAAAACTAGCGGTCATACAAGGATCGTTGTGGTGTCATTGGAAAGCTCTGTTTATGCCCTTTCAGGGATAGATGCTTGTTTTACGCTCTGGGTCTTATTTAGGCATGAAAATGATCACGTAAACAGCCCTATTTGGGCTAAAAACACCCCGCTGGGCGGTACATATAAATAGACCGCCTAGCCCGCCAATAAGGTGTTAAATTGCTTCAAACTCTGTGTGTCCAGTCATTTTGGCTCGAAAGTCCCTTATTTTGGCACTGTCACTTTTTCAACTATGGGGATGCACTCACCACAGGCAGTTCTGCCTTTTGTCTCCCTCACTCATAAAAAAAAACAAAAAAAAACCAGTTCCAACGTCATCAAACTCAAGAATCTCAGTCTTCATGTTTCTGCACTAAATCGTGCCAAATATGTTCATCAATATGCTGAAAACTCATTTATCAATAAAAAATGTAATGAACTTTCTAATTCCAGCTCTTCCCAGGCGTTCTGTTACCTATGTCAATCTCTCTTTCTCTCTCTCTTTCTGTCTCTAATATATATATATATCTTAACTAAGACTAGTTCAGAGAAAAATAATATTCATTAATGTTGAGCCGCATTTTTGACCTAGCCGGATTACAAGCTAACTCTCTCAGGTAGGCGGCTCCCTCTTATTAATATTGCAGCTGGGATTACTAGAATATATAAAAGTGTCTTTTGAACTAGTAATATAAGACAATAGTTTGATATTTCAGCAAAATAACGCGATCCAACACTGCATTTTTGGATGTACTCGTATTGTCAATAGACAATTGTTCAGCTAAAACTCTTGTAAATGTATAACAACATTCCAACTGTTTATTACGGGTTCAATAAATGAGTGTGTGTAATTAAGATGACATTATGTTTAAAGGATAAATAACTTATTTATTTGTTACTATTGATAATAGACACATGTCAAAATATAAATGACGAAAAGAGGAAATGATAACGGAATGAATATTGTTGGTAAAGAAAGGGAAATATAATAAACAAGAGGTAGCGATAACAAATGATAACGGAATGAATATTGTTGGTAAAGAAAGGGAAATATAATAAACAAGAGGTAGCGATAACAAATGATAACGGAATGAATATTGTTGGTAAAGAAAGGGAAATATAATAAACAAGAGGTAGCGATAACAATTATC
Organism: Paralithodes platypus; assembly: GCA_032716605.1. Taxonomy (NCBI): domain Eukaryota; kingdom Metazoa; phylum Arthropoda; class Malacostraca; order Decapoda; family Lithodidae; genus Paralithodes; species Paralithodes platypus. The sequence continues at coordinate 18,777,974 of CM064579.1, read as the reverse complement.
AGAAAGGAAAATGGAAAAGGAGAGGAAATGAAGGAGAAAGAACAAGAAGAAGAATATGAACATGAGAAGAAACAATTAGGGTTACAATATCGTTCCTCCTCCAAGGGATGCCTGGGAAGGTTTATTGGAATTTGGCCAAATGTGTCCGATGTTAGTACATTTCCTTCAACTTCCGTCTTGTTCAGGTTAAAGGGGGGGGGGGGGTAGTTTCCTCCCTAAGCATCTATTAAACTTAAGACAAATAAACACACTCTCAATACCCCGCTTTACGATGAAGTTGTACGTTCTTAGATAGAAAAATGACCCTTGCTAAAGGCCAGTTATTCCGAAAATGAAGGTTCGCTATTGCTCGCCAATAAGATAATTAAAACCTAAATGACACGATAGGTCTTAATATTGACAAAGAAATGGGGCAAATGATCATAAAATAGGCAAATTAATTGGAAAAACGCGTTATCATCTCCAAATTCATGCGGCTAAACATAAGAAAAGGGGGTTTACACAAATCTAAACCCTTCCCTTAATAAGTTTACTTGTATTCAATTTAAGAGTTCTCGTCATGTTATTATTATTATTATTATTATTATTATAATAATATTGTTATTATTATTATACAAATACAGAAGTCTCCCAGTGGAAAGAATAAGCCTACAAGACCATGTGTGGCCCCGCTGGGAGACATACTGTACGGGGAGACAAACAAAGGAAACCAGGAAAGCAATGACAAAAGTTTAATCTGAATTGATGAAACACTAAGCTTATTTATTTTATATTTAAATGATGTAATATCAGAAGCTGATACACATTTTTCTGGTAATTTATTCCACTCCTTGCATAATATTAGGAATGAAGCAGCGTGAAAATTGGGATGTATTACATCTAACAACAGAAAACGCTTTGCTGTTTCTATTTACAATGTTATTAGAATGTCGTGTAAGGCGAGCAGCTGTGAAAGACTCCGGAAGAGCTGGATGAAGTGGATGTTGATTATTATTAACAACCGTAAATAGAAATGATGGTGACCCAACCAATCTACGTTTCAGCATGTTATTAGTTAAATTGGGCAACAAGAATTTTGTGTTATTGATTGCTCTATCAAGTAACCTAAGATGACAATCAGCAGCAGACATCCACACAGTAGAGCAATATTCAAATTTTGGCCAAATGAATGCAAAGTACGAACGTATAATATATACCGTATACGTATACTGTATATACCGGGTATATATATATATATATATATGCCTATACTGTATATATATGGAGAGGTCTTGCCACTGTACTGCTAATCTGGTGGACCCGGGTTCGATTCCCGATATGTCATTAGTAAGATATTATTGGGATGGAATTTGTGCTGTGCCTTGTGTCAGTGCATTACCACAAAGCCTACCGAAACGCCAAAAAAAATACCCTCATTGTTCCCTGATTAAATAGTAGCTACATATGCTATAAGAGGCAATGACTAGTGAGTTAATTGCTCAATAGGTGGCGTTCTGAGAGTGAGCGTCCGAGTCTAGGGGGTGAAATGGTGAAGAGCGGAGGCTAAGCGACTGCTTCTGTGGGTGCTTCGCATGTCTCACTCCCTAGACTGGAACAAGACTTCACGGGCTTCACCTTGTTCAGAGGTAGAATGAACAGGCTCTCAGTCCATGCCGGATAGGGAGTAGTTGGAATATAGAAACAAATAAAAATAAAAATATATAAATATATATACTGTATATAATTATATATATATATATATATATATTGACAAAGCAATTGGGGAGAAAGATATTAAAATCACCAAGCTCATTAAGTTAATGTCGTAAAGTCTCAAAACTAATTGGGCTAACCATGATGAAAAAGGGGGTCCAGAAAATAAAATCTTCTTAGGAGAGAGTCAGCCGTTACATTTCTGCATTTAAGCTACCAGTACTGTTTTTGGGTAACTAACAAAAACAGGGTACTCTCAATAATTATGGTAGTTGGCCGCCATCTTGGCTTCACATAAAGCTATATTATATTCTGTACCATTACAATAAGTGCAGTGTACTAATGAACTCGGAATGGAGTATCTTATCGTAATGGGCCACATGTTCTTTCCGAGGCTAACAAACCCTTGTAATTCTCTCGGGTAGTTATAGAAAAACAGATACCTTACAAGTTTCAATGATGTAAGACCAATTTCATAAAATTTTTGAAAATATAATAATTATATATATATATACTGTATATACTGAATATATATATATATATGTATATATATATATATATACACCGTATGTATATATATACCGGTATATATATATATTGTGACGCCTGCAGCTTGGCAAAACGCCACGTGGGCTCAGCCGCTCGCTTGGCCACTCGCTAGCACTCGCCAGGGCAGTGTATTTGGCTACAGTCTATCTACAATGTTGTACTTTCTTTCTTGTGAATCGTCATGTCACAGGCAGTACAGAAGTAGTATTTATTTTCGCCTGTGACAATGCATTGTATTTTATATCATCAGTTGTAAGTTTAATGTATAAGACTGAATGATACAGCTAGATAGTGTGAGTGAGTAAGTGCAGGAGACAGAGGGTACTCGCGGAGGGTTACACGTTGCCTAGGTGACGTCATGCCACGGCCGGGCCCTCTGAGAGCCAGGCTGCCTCACCACCCCTCCCGCCGTGTCAGGAGGTAGTTCCCCCGCACTTCCCTGCTGCCTTGTGCCTTCCTTGCTCAGAGATTGCTTGACCAGCATACCCTTAACATATCCCTTGCCACCTGTCGCCGACCTCTACCTATAGAGCACTTTCTCTCGCTCTCTACTTCTTACCTCTCATTCTTCCTCTCTATTTAATATCATAACTCCCCTTTGGTTCTGCACGATTTCATATCTCGGCCATCGTATTATATGCTGAAGCTCTCAGATATTATATGTTTAGTTAGGCATTTTGGAGGGGTTATCATTTTGTCTGTAGAGGTTCGACACACTCACGGTGTCTCCCTACCTATTCCTTGGCTGTCTGCTTGGCTATTTAATGCTAGACTGGGGTAAGGCTACTTGTGTTGTGATTTCCGATGTGTAACAGGTTTTGGTGAACCTGTACAATCGCAACGGAGACGTGGGAAGCCTAGGTGGTCTTTCTGACTGTGTACCTTGTGAGTTTAGCACTGTGCTGCGAGCGAGGGCTTTTGCCTCTGCCACCCAGCACTGTGCTAACTCGTTTTGTTTTGACTTTGAGAGGGTCGCCAGGAGAGAACCAGATACTAGCGATCTGGATCTCTCAAGAGAGCACCCCGTCAATTAATGTAATTTGGCCGCACGGTCTTAACATTAAGGACCTCGCTAGGCTACGAGCCGCTTTCTCAGCCATTGTTTCCTAGCCTACGACATCCCAGCTAGACTTTATTAGCCTAGCAGACACCCGTTTAGAATTATAAACTCTTATGTTATGTATGCAGCATTCTTATTCACGTTGACTGTAAGCCTTGGTTGTTGTTGAGTTGCACAACCTGAGCAGGCTTTTTGAGTTGCCTGACTAAGTACTTCTTTTGTTGTTGGAGATAATACTAGTGTGCATTTACCGTTATTCCCATGTCAGTTAACACTGTCTGCCTCTACACTTGTCCTATATTGTCTCTGCTTTATATAACAGTTCAAAATCCGATACGATCATCTTACCCCAGCATCAGACTTTCTTCAGAAGATTCCTGCTCGATGCTTTGGGACTTTTGTTCACTTTCTTTAGTATAGGAGTGACAGTTCATTATTGTTTAGAGTAACTTTAAATATACCTTCTTCTAGTTTGCATTAAATCATTGCAGTTATTTAATTAAGATCTCTATCTTTTCCTTGTATACCTTATTAACGTAATTGTATGTTGTTGTGATCAGGCTGTATCAGAGATCATCAGCCTGTAGTAGTACTGCACTTATACCGAGTTATAGGATACCCTGTTATCGCAGATTTAACTCTGGAGGGTATAGGTGTTTTTTGTGCGCCGGCATTATAAGTTCGAGTGTTGGATCTAGTGTTACCGTTGTGGCTGTGTGCCTTTCTAGTCCAATGATTAAGAGCCCTTGTTTTATACTAGCCCCGGTCGTAACAAATGGCGACCTTGCTCAGGATTTTGTGAACTTAGAGAAATATTGCAGGAGTGTTGTGGTCATTTGTTTTGTTTAAAGGAATATAGTGGACACATGGATTTTGTTTTGCCAATCAGTATAACACTTAAGAGTCTTCAAGCATTTTTGAGTGAATAGTGCTACATAAGAGTTTAGGTACTTCTCTGTTTTTTTATAAACGTTGAGAATTTTCGGTAGACAATATGTCGGACGACGGATCAGTGTACAGGTGGGATACAGTACGGGAAACAGACTCGGAGGTGCAGCAGCGGGGTTTGTCAGAAGGCATTAGAGTTATAACTAGTGAGGAGGATGCAAGGAAGTTTCTGGAGATACCTATTACTGTTGACCGGGTGTCGGGGATTGATCGGTATGGTCTCCAGTGTTTGGCCACGGTCATGGGGCATGTGGGCACTAGCAGCATGTCGAGAGGTGACCTGGTGGCCAGTGTGCTCGGCGGGGTGAGTGGGGCTTCGGGTGGAGTGGGAGCTGGGGCACCATCGGCCCAGCCCCCATTCCACTCGACTCCTACCATGGCGCCCCCTAGGGCTCCGGAGCCGGGTACGTTCCCGCAGGCCGATAGTCACTGGCAGCGTGGTTTGTACATGGGTGGGTCTCCAATTGTTGCATCTCCTCGTCCTCAAGGTTTGACTCCAGATATGCTCTTCCAGCTTGAGATGGCTAACCAGCAGCGGCAGTTTGAGATGGCTAAGATTCAGGCTGAGGAGAGAAAGGCCAGATATGAGCTCGAGCAACGAAAGCATGAATCTGAGCAGCAGATTGAGATGGCTAAGATTCAGCAGCAGCAGTGAGATGCTGAGCTTAGGGTTGAGGCTACGAGGTACTGTGCAGACATAGATCTTGAGAAGTCGCGGGTGGAGTCGACAGGGCAGCGTCTCGGTTCTGGGAATCGAGGTCTTGATCAGTCTTTATCGCACCTGCTCAAGTTGGTCCCTGTATTTGATGAGTCGGGTGTCACTGAATTTTGTATGCGTTTTGAGAAGAAGTGCCGGGAGCACCAATGGCCCGAGGTTAAGTGGGCAGCCCTTGTTTCCTCTAGGTTGGTTGGCAAAGGACTCAAGGCATATGATGCGTTGCCCTTGGAGTCTTGCATCGATTATGAGGTATTGAAGGAGGCTGTCCTGCGGGCATATGAGTTACAACCAGAGACGTACAGATTGAAGTTCCGGGGTGTAACGAAGGGTCGTGAGTTCACCTTTCTTGAGCATGCCCGGGATCTGTCCGATGCATTTAGAAACTGGCTGTGTTCTGAGAAGGCATCGACGTTTGAGGAGTTGAAACAGCTGATGCTTCTAGAACAATTTTTCAAGTGTACGGGCGGCGATCTGACGTTGAATATTAAAGAAAAGAACCCGAAAACTCTTCAGGAGGCAGCTGAGATGGCTGACCTTCAGTTATCTTTGATTCGTGGGTGCGGTCTTGCACAGAGAAGTGATGCAGGCAATAAGGAGCGTAACCCTCCTCCTCCCCGAAACACTGATACACATAATTACACTAAGAACAAGAGCAACGACACCAAAACTGAATATAAACCTAGTACCGTCCCGTTTAAGAAGGGTCAGTGCCCTTCCCCACTTCATGGGAAGCCCAAGGGGGAGCTAGAGTGTTTTCATTGTCATGAGAAGGGGCATTTTGCAAGAGCCTGTCCAAGCAAGCTACCTAATGCAGTTGTGTCTTTGGTTCGCAACATTGGGGTGTCCCCGAAGTCGTCTGAGTTTGCCCGGGGTATAACATCAGAGGCTGGGACACAGCCAGTGGAGAAGAATCCGGAAGGCTCGAACCCTGTCCGCGATGTCTTTTGTGACCATCGAGGGCATGGCTGCGTGAAGTGGGCTGGTAAAAAGCATGGAGTTGAGCTGTTGTGAGACACGGGTGCCTCTCAGACTTTGTTGAAGAACCTTACTGGTAGACCAATAAACGTGGCACGGGTGGTTGTGGTGCAAGGTATCAATGCTATCAGGTCAAACCCGTTGGTCAGGATGGAACTGGAGGTAGATGGTGTGACACAAGAGTTGGATGTGGGAATTGTGGAGAACTTGCCTGTTCGGGGCGTCGACCTCCTTCTCGGCAACGACTTTGCGATACCTACTTCTGAGGTTTCCCCCTTAGTCGTGGCCGAGAAGACGGCCGACGTGAGTAGGGAGGAACAGGAGTGGGTAGAGAAGTGTCAAGTACAACCTATGGCGTGCGTTGTTACAAGACCTCTTGCATCCAAAGTGTTACAGCCTATTCCTCAGTCTTCTGATCAGCGGAGGTACGGTTGGAAGAAGACAGCTAAAGTTAGTAAAAGTTTGGAGAGTTTAGTACAAGCAGCTCTTCTTGGCAACTCAGTATTGGCACCATTGTTGGAGTCTGGAGAAGCCCCAGGACCTACCACAGCTAGTGAGGAGGTAGGGCAGGAAGAGACTCCGAGGCAGCAACATTACACACAGAGAGAAAAAAGGGTTGCTCAGTTTGATATTGGTGGAGGACTTGGGTTGCTTCGGAAGCATTTAGACAGGTTGGTTCCTCAGATATTTGTAAACTGCAGTTGGAGGATCCGGAAGTTCAGAAGTGTGGTAATGGTGCTGTCGAGATCAAACACGAGGACGGGGAAACATGTCATGTGAACCTGTTGGAGGAGTTTGTGAGGCAACCACCTGAGCAGCCTACTGTCCCTGCGTTGGTCTGCAGCGGCCAAGGTGGAGAAGGAGAGGGGGGCAGTAGGGCACAGGTGGAGGAGAGTAGGGATTGTCATGTCTCGGCGGAGCAGTGGGCGGGGGACACGAGTCTGGTGGCTGTGGAAGCGCTAGAGCACCTGCCTGAGCAGCAGTTTGCAGCGCTCCAGCACCAGCTCGGTTCATACCCCACTGGTCGTGCCGAGCCCCTGAGCCTCACAAATCAGGCGGTGCAAGATGTTCCGCGGGCAGTTCACGTGAATGTTGAAAGACCGTTAGCCTCGTTGTTTCGGTGGTTCAAGGTGGGCGACGAGGCTTGGACATGGTTGTCAGGTCAAGGTCGACCCATGGCTGCCAAGGGTGGTGGTCAAAAGGAGGACTTTGAGCAGATTGGTGAGGTTGGCTGTGGCATCGCAGTGCCCGGTCGTCGCATTGCCTCCCAATGCTGCTCTGGTCGAATGCAACAGCGATACCATAGACCGACTGTATCTGGCCATGTCGCTAAAAGCGGTGATGCTGCGCTGGCAGATGTAGTCGTAAGGAATGCGGGGGAGCGCATGTTCGGTATCGGCGGGAAGCCTTAGCAATAATGAACTATGGGAGTGACTGCACAGGTGATACTGATTGTCCCTCTCATGACCTGGCTGTTCTAGGGACGAAGGTGGAGAAGGAGGGAGACTACAGGGTAGAAGATGCGGTCTCGGCTGGGTTGTGGGAGGGCACTAGGCATGTTCTGCGAGATAAGTTGTTTACTAGGCTGTGGCAGTGCATCCGCATGTTTGTTGCTTCTCCAGGCCTGATGTATGGGGTAGAATCCGACATGGAGGCTGGAGACAGTGCAAGGTTCAGTTTAATTCCCTACTGTATAAATCCTGCTCGACAGCCTGTGGTGCAAGCAGAGCTGAATTACGTGTTGACGAAGGGTCTGAGGGATAAGGAATGTCGTGAGTGGTTGTTGCCTGTAACTTTGCAACCTGTGTTAAGTGGCAAGATCAGTGAGTGTGTTGATTGCGAGTGTGGGTGTGCATTATCCCTGACATACGCCTATACCTTATCGAGAGTTGACGACACCATAGACCGCATCGGGGCTGCATCGCTAATCACGAAGGTAGAACTAGTGAAAGGCTTTTGGCAGGTCCCGTTGCCGGAAAGAGCGAAGAGAAGTGCCAGTCTTGTGATGAACTGGGCAGTTTATCAGTGTCAGGTGTTGTTGTGCTGCCGGAACACAAGTTGGATGTGTGGCATGCTAAGGGCACTGATAATGTTTTGGCTGATTGTTTGTCACGGGAGGGTTTGTTTGCAGGAGAACCCTCGCCGTTCAGTCAGTGTGTGTTGAGAGTGGAGACAAACTAGGCTTGCCCCTGTAAGTGCAGCCGCCATAAACATATTAAAAATGAAAAATTCTATAAAAACTCTTTCTTTAATAGTTAATTTTGTTTTAAAGTATGTTATTGCTAAAGTTCTGAGTCAAACCTATGCTTCTCTCAGAAGGCTGGGCTAGTAGAAGCTCGCTCTAGGAGCATAGCAGTGTGAATTAATTAAGCTATTGTGTTGGGAGGGGTTGTAATTTTTTTGTTGATGAGAACTGAGCTTTGCCTCCTTTGTTGCGAAGTGATTAGGAGTGGCGAGTCTTGTCGGCATTCTGCTTGTCAGATATGGAGCTCATGGTTGAGCGTCTAATATCTTGGGGGGGGGGTGTGACGCCTGCAGCTTGGCAGAACGCCACGTGGGCTCAGCCGCTCACTTGGCCACTCGCTAGCACTCACCATGGCAGTGTATTTGGCTACAGTCTATCTACAATGTTGTAATTTCTTTCTTGTGAATCGTCATGTCACAGGCAGTACAGAAGTAGTCTTTATTTTAGCCTGTGACAATGCATTGTATTTTATATCATCAGTTGTAAGTTTAATGTATAAAACTGAATGATACAGCTAGAGAGTGTGAGTGAGTAAGTGCAGGAGACCGAGGATACTCGCGGAAGGTTACACGTTGCCTTGGTGACGTCATGCCACGGTCGGGCCCTCTGAGTGGCTGGCCGCCTCACCACCCCTCCCGCCGCGTCAGGAGGTAGTTCCCCCGCACTCCCCTGCTGCCTTGTTCCTTCCTTGCTCAGAGCTTACTTGACCAGCATACCCTTAACATATCCCTTGCCACCTGTCCCCGACTTCTACCTATAGAGCACTTTCTCTCTCTCTCAACTTCTTACCTCTCATTCTTCCTCTCTATTTAATATCATAACTCTCCTTTGGTTCTGCACGATTTCATATATCGGCCATCGTATTTTATGCTGAAGCTCTCAGATATTATATGGTTAGTTAGGCATTTTGGAGGGGTTACCATTTTGTCTGTAGAGGTTCGACACACTCACGGTGTCTCCCTACCTATTCCTTGGCTGTCTGCTGGGCTATTTAATGCTAGACTGGGGTAAGGCTACTTGTGTTGTGATTTCCGATGTGTAACAGGTTTTGGTGAACCTGTACAATCGCAAAGGAGACGTGGGAAGCCTAGGTGGTCTTTCTGACTGTGTACCTTGTTAGTTTAGCACTGTGCTGCGAGTGAGGGCTTTTGCCTCTGCCTCCAAGCACTGTGCTAACTCGTTTTGTTTTGACTTTGAGAGGGTCGCCAGGAGAGAACCAGATACTAGCGATCTGGATCTCTCAAGAGAGCACCCCGTCAATTAACGTAATTTGGCCGCACGGTCTTAAGGACCTCGCTAGGCTACGAGCTGCTTGCTCAGCCATTGTTTCCTAGCCTACGACATCCCAGCTAGACTTTATTAGCCTAGCAGACACCCATTTAGAATTATAAACTCTTATGTTATGTATGAAGCATTCTTATTCACGTTGACTGTAAGCCTTGGTTGTTGTTGAGTTGCACAACCTGAGCAGGCTTTTTGAGTTGCCTGACTAAGTACTTCCTTTGTTGTTGGAGATAATACTAGTGTGCATTTACCGTTATTCCGTGTCAGTTAACACTGTCTGCCTCTACACTTGTCCTATATTGTCTCTGCTTTATAATAACAGTTCAAAATCCGATACGATCATCTTACCCCAGCATCAGACTTTCTTCAGAAGATTCCTGCTCGATGCTTTGGGACTTTCGTTCACTTTCTTTAGTTTGGGAGTGACAGTTCATTATTGTTTAGAGTAACTTTAAATATACCTTCTTCTAGTTTGCATTAAATCATTGTAGTGATTTAATTAGTATCTCTATCTTTTCCTTGTATACCTTATTAACGTAATTGTATGTTGTTGTGATCAGGCTGTATCAGAGATCATCAGCCTGTAGTAGTAGTGCACTTATACCGAGTTATAGGATACCCTGTTATCGCAGATTTAACTCTGGAGGGTATAGGTGTTTTTTGTGCGCCAGCATTATAAGCTCGTGTGTTGGATCTAGTGTTACCGTTGTGGCTGTGTGCCTTTCTAGTCCAATGATTAAGAGCCCTTGTTTTATACGAGCCCCGGTCGTAACAATATATATATATATATATATATATATATATATATATATATATATATATACAGTATATATAGATATATATATATATATATATATATTCTGACATACGGAGCCCTGTATGTTAATTTAAGAGTTAGAATTAGAGTTGAAGGAGTCAAACTACCCAAACGGCGAAGCAGACTAGCGAGCGAACTAGCGAGTGGGGAAACCAGCTCGCCCACATACCAGCAAACAAGCCTTCACACCTGCGTGCGTCATAGGGGACCCTGCAAACTACTTCGATGACCCGACGCTATGACGTATGATCGACGCCAGGAGCTGTGATTGGACCAGGCACCTGCTATGCAACTAGAGGAGCTATGATAGGGGCGCGCACCATCACTGGCCTCCTGATTCGTTCCTACACCATCATTGTTTAGTATATAAGACCCGAGTTGTGGGCATTCAAATCAGTCTCATTTGGAGTTGGGGAAGGTGAACTTGCAGCTGGAGGAAGACGGGGTGAAGTATTATAATGGGATTTTGACTGTCAGTCAGATTATATATGTGTGTTAAGTGTGTTCCGTGTAAACACTTACGTTATGTTGGTTAGTGAGATATGTGATTGGGACGTTAACGCTATTATTGTGTACTTAACTATTTGATTGGGAATTAACGTTAACGCTACTATTTATGTACTTAACTATTTGATTGGGAATTAACGTTAACGCTACTATTTATGTACTTAACTATTTGATTGGGAATTAACATTAACGCTATTATTATGTACTTAACTATTTTAGTTGACTAACTTGTGGACTAAAGCAACTCTTTAAGTAATTGGGTTATGATGAAAGTAATACTATTGTTTTATATTAATACTTACGAGTTCTTTCATTTTCTTTTAATTAGGCTTACATTGCTTAACGGTGCTTAGTACGGTGATGCTATTGTCTCATATTAGTAATATCGCCTTAGACTAACATGGCTGTGTTAATATTACTTCTAGTGATTTCCTAAGCTGAAGAAAATTCTTTTAGCTTCAAAATATTATTTTTGCTTTTCATATCATTTGAGTGAGATCTGAATCGAATCTATGAAGCGATCCTGTAACTTAATTTACTCATAATCAAACCTCAATGTTATGTGGTTAAGAAATACATTTAACTAATTATTAAATATATATCTAACTATTTATGTGACTTTGATATTAATCCTGATGATTATAATAATATAATACTATTAACGTAAGACAAGAACCAAGAATAATTACATTAAATATAATTAAAAGGACATGTAAGAAAACTATCTATTCATTTCAAAAAGGATAAGAGACAGAAATATTCTTACTTTAATATTTATCTTTCAAGACTTTTTATAGAATTAATAGTCCTTCTTTAGATATAACTTATTCGGTTCATAACCATAGCCTACTAAGCTTCGGTTAAATAATAATTCTTTATAAATACTACATGACTTTAATTAGTTTCGGTATTTTTATAATTAAAGAGTATCAGTCAATAAAGGATACAAAGTCCTAAGATCCAAAAGTAAAGGAAGCAACAACAGGAAATAATTTTATTAGATTTTACTTTTGTTTTGCCTTCAGCTGACTGATACCTTAATATATATCTCTGTGCTATCTAGATTCATCAAGTTAACCACTTGAGGATCAAGATACGTAACAGAAGAGTGGCGACCTCGCCAGGATTCGTTTCATACAGTTTCACTCAGTTTCATTAACGTTTCACTACTTAAAAATCAAATATTAATCATGCCTCAACTAATTAATGACGAAGATGCTCGAGTTTTCATAGAATCAGAACCCACAGCCCCTGATATTGACTGTCTGTCAAAATCCGAACTGAAAGTGCTTGCCTCACATCTCCAATTAACTGTCTCAAACATGTCTAAAGTAGAGGTGGCTCAGACCATAAAAACCCACCTGTTCCCTGTAGAAGGCGGGGAGGGTGACGGAGCAGTTGGTGGGATCTCGAGTAAACCTAGCCAACTTGATGAACAATTGCCACCTGGTTTGACTGGTGATCAAATACTAGAACTAGCCAGAATAAAAGCAAATACCGAAGAAGCCAGAATAAGAGCAAATATCGAAGAAGCCAGAATAAAGACCGAACATTATCAATATCAATATCAAATAGCTCAACTAAATGTCAATACAAATTCTCCCGTAATTGCTCCCCCTCTGGGATTGACTATGACCAGTGTCATTCCACCTTTCACTGAGGATAATGTGCAGGATTTCTTTGTTTTGTTTGAGGAAGTTGCTGGAGGTATGAAGTGGACAAGAGATCAATGGCCTTTTATGTTGCAAACCGTTTTGACAGGGCAGGCTCGAGCCACGCATTTGTCAGAAGTAGCAGAAGTTAGGCAGGATTATGACAATCTCAAAGAAGCTATCCTAAAAACATATCAATTGCAGCCTGAGTCTTACAGGCAATCTTTCCGTAAAAACCAGAAGAAAGTAGAAGAAACCCATAAGGTATTTGCTAGGACCATGACTAAAACTTTCAATCATTGGGTCAAGAGTAAGAAAGTCACAAGCTACAACGATCTGAAGGAGTGGTCCTGTTAGAAAATTTCCTATGGAAAATTGATTCTTCTGTATCCTATCATTTAAAGGGGAAAAAGGTAGATTGTCTTGCCGACGCCGCTGACATGGCTGACACATACGTGCTCAACAACAAATTTTGTGGAAAGAAGCCCTACGATAATTCTAGTTCTAATTTTAAGTATCCCAATCACAAATCTGACAGACCCAGTCACATGCCTATAACGTCTTCCCCAGCTAGCCAAAATAGAATTGTTCCCCCAACTAAAAATGCGACTCAGGGCAATGGTAACAGAGGTGGGCCCCAAAGTAATAGTAATGCTCAAAGAGGGAACGTTCCCGTTATCCCTAAAGTATGTACTTTTTTGTGGCATGAGAGGCCACCTAGCTTATCAGTGCTGGGCCAAGGAGAAAACCGAGAGATCGGGGTAGACAGTTGCCGCCGTATCTCAAATTCCATATGTGCATTTAATGCAGGGCTCCCGACAGAAGGAGTACCTAGCACCAAAAGTTCCTTTAATGCAGGACTCCCGACAGAAGAAGTACCTAGCACCAAAAGTTCCTTTAATACAGGACTCCCGACAGAAGGAGTACCTAGCAGCTAACGTAAACCATCTAGACAGGGGTGTAGTAGCATGTGTGGTGCAACCCACTAGGGTTAAGCCAATAATAATTTCACCATCAGTGCAGGACAGTTACCGTCCCTTTATTTCATCTGGCAACGTGAGATTAAATGGTTGTATGCATGAGGTAAAAATTCTGAGAGACACAGGTCCTACTAGCACCCTCATGGTGAATCCTTACACTGAGTGCCCACCTGGCGAACCAGTTGTAATGAGAGGTGCTGGAGGCCAATTTTATGCATACTTGGTAAAAGGCGAAATTGAATGTGAGTTACTACAGGGTGAGGCCACCATAGCTTTGTGTAGGTCCCAAGATATCCCTGTGCCCGGGGTAACACTCCTTTTGGGGAATGATGTAGCAGGTGAGAAGGTCCGACCAGACCCCATTTTGTCACTTTCCCCTGTTAACGGACCACTAACCGGTGAGCTCGACAAGGAGATGCCAACAGTTTTCCCTGTGTGTGCTGTCACACGTTCAATGTCTCAAGTAGCAGTTCCCTCAGACAGAAATGTACCGAATGTAAGAGTTGATGAAAGGGATGATGAGAGTGTGAATGACGCTCCAACTGTGCCTGATGATGTGACTGAGGTGGATTTATCTGACACCTTTATGGCTCATCTTTACCCTAACGATGACCATGAAACCCCTCCAAATTGTCCTAGTGGCCTGGTAGAGCTACAGAGAGATGATAGTGAATGCAAGGAGTTAGCTGCCAGGTCCATGAATGAAGAGGAATGTGAGAAGGAAGGTGGTGAATGTTTCTACCTCAAAGGAGGAGTATTGTGGCGTAGATGGAGACCGCCACACAGACCAATCGATGACGGGGCCTGGGACGTCCATCAAGTACTAGTCCCCAAACCTTGTCGTAGAGATATCATGGAAATGGCACATCGTATACCATTGGCAGGACACCTAGGTGTGAGAAAAACTCTAGACAGAATCAGCGCCCACTTTTACTGGCCAGGAATGCGTGCAGATGTAGTGGAGTTTTGTAGAGTGTGTCACACTTGCCAGATGACAGGAAAACCCAATCAGAAGGTTCCTGTACATCCTCTGGTGCCCTTGCCCGTTTTCGAGAATCCTCTTGCTCGGGTGGTAGTTGACATTGTAGGCCCATTGCCTAAGACTTCCCAAGGTAACATTTATTTATTAACTATCATGGACATGGCAACTCGCTACCCAGAGGCTATACCCTTAAGGACTACCTCTGCTCCAACTGTCATCAAGGAACTGCTCAAATTCTTCACCAGAATGGGTTTCCCCCATGAGGTGCAAAGTGATCAAGGAACTAATTTTACCTCTAACATTTTCCAGCAGTCCCTGAAGGAGTTGGGTATCGAGCATGTTAAGTCTAACACCTACCACCCAGAGAGTCAAGGGGTTCTCGAACGATATCATCAGACATTAAAGGGAATGTTACGTAAGTATTGTACAGAGACCGGAGTTGAGTGGGATAAGGGGGTACCTTTTCTTTTATTTGCTACTCGTGAGGTTCCAACTGAATCCCTGGGTTTTTCCCCTAATGAGCTAGTTTTCGGTCACCAGGTAAGAGGTCCTTTGCAACTATTGCAGGATAGCCTAGTTGGCCAGGAGGGGAACCAAAACCTCCTCAAGTATGTTTCAGATTTCAAAACCCGGCTGAGATCCTCATGTGAGTTTGCCGCTCAAAACTTGACAGTGGCTAAAAGCTCCATGAAGAAGTGGTATGACAGAAAAGCCCGTGAGAGGGAGTTTCAGCCCGGTGATGAGGTTTTGGTCCTGCTCCCCCTTTTTGGCCAACCTTTATCTGCCAAGTTCAGGGGCCCATATAAGATCATTCGGAGGGTGAGCATTACCGATTATCTAGTAACTACCCCAGACAGGAGAAAGCCCACGCAAGTATTCCATATAAATATGTTGAAACCCTACCATAGGTCCCCTGATTCCTCTCCTCCAGATTCTCCCACTGTGGCAGTGAATGTCAGGACCTGTGGACAGCCTGGTGCAGACAAAGTCTTCAGTTCTCTTACTTACCCGCAACAGACTGTTCCAGAGCCTGAAGGTATCCATGCAGACTTTGACTTGTCATGTAGCCTATCCAACTTTCAGTATAATTCAGTAGCTTGGGGGGAATTACCATCTAAACTATGTCATCTTCCCTCTGATCAAGCGAACCAACTAATCTCTGTTTTATCTCAGTCTCCCAGTGTGTTCCGTGATACTCCAGGGCTCACTTCTTTGGCCTTGCACGATATCGACGTATGGGATGCAACTCCCATTAAACTATCCCCCTACCGTGTCTCACCACAACGCAGGAGTATACTGCAGGTCGAGCTTGACTTCATTTTTTAAACCAGCTGATTACAAGGGCCTTAAGCCAGTGGAGTAGTCCGGTCATACTTGTGCCAAAGCCAGACGGGAGCCATAGGTTTTGTAGGGACTATAGGCAAGTTAATGCTGTCACAAAGAACGATACCTACCCACTGCCACGGATCAAAGATTGCATTTACCAGGTTGGCCTCATACCGCAGTAAGTTTAATTTAATGAGAGGATTTTGGCAATTAGCTCTCCCTTGTAGCGAGGTAAATATTATGCTTTAGTAGTGCGCTGTCAAGCCTTCAGCTGTGAGATAATGCCTTGCAGTTCGAATAACGCTCCAGCTACGTTCCGGCTATGTTCTGATGTGGTACCTGGAGACGTTGCCTACTTTGGGTGATATCCTTATTATATCCTCATTATAATCTTGCTGTTGCCAATCTGGTAGTGAATCTATTTATGTATTATGTTTAATATTATGTACTATACTCCTTACTCCTTAAACTCTTTGCTAGGGGGGAGGTCTGACATACGGAGCCCTGTATGTTAATTTAAGAGTTAGAATTAGAGTTGAAGGAGTCAAACTACCCAAACGGCGAAGCAGACTAGCGAGCGAACTAGCGAGTGGGGAAACCAGCTCGCGCACATACCAGCAAACAAGCCTTCACACCTGCGTGCGTCATAGGGGACCCTGCAAACTACTTCGATGACCCGACGCTATGACGTATGATCGACGCCAGGAGCTGTGATTGGACCAGGCACCTGCTATGCAACTAGAGGAGCTATGATAGGGGCGCGCACCATCACTGGCCTCCTGATTCGTTCCTACACCATCATTGTTTAGTATATAAGACCCGAGTTATGGGCATTCAAATCAGTCTCATTTGGAGTTGAGGAAGGTGAACTTGCAGCTGGAGGAAGACGGGGTGAAGTATTATAATGGGATTGTGACTGTCAGTCAGATTATATATGTGTGTGTTAAGTGTGTTCCGTGTAAACACTTACGTTATGTTGGTTAGTGAGATATGTGATTGAGACATTAACGCTATTATTGTGTACTTAACTATTTGATTGGGAATTAACGTTAACGCTACTATTTATGTACTTAACTATTTGATTGGGAATTAACGTTAACGCTACTATTTATGTACTTAACTATTTGATTGGGAATTAACGTTAACGCTACTATTTATGTACTTAACTATTTGATTGGGAATTAACGTTAACGCTACTATTTATGTACTTAACTATTTGATTGGGAATTAACGTTAACGCTATTATTATGTACTTAACTATTTTAGTTGACTAACTTGTGGACTAAAGCAACTCTTTAAGTAATTGGGTTATGATGAAAGTAATACTATTGTTTTATATTAATACTTACGAGTTCTTTCATTTTCTTTTAATTAAGCTTACATTGCTTAACGGTGCTTAGTACGGTGATGCTATTGTCTCATATTAGTAATATCGCCTTAGACTAACATGGCTGTGTTAATATTACTTCTAGTGATTTCCTAAGCTGAAGAAAATTATTTTAGCTTCAAAATATTATTTTTGCTTTTCATATTATTTGAGTGAGACCTGAATCGAATCTATGAAGCGATCCTGTAACTTAATTTACTCATAATAAAACCTCAATGTTACGTGGTTAAGAAATACATTTAACTAATTATTAAATATATATATCGAACTTTTTATGTGACTTTGATATTAATCCTGATGATAATAATAATATAATACTATTAACGTAAGACAAGAACCAAGAATAATTACATTAAATATAATTAAAAGGACATATAAGAAAACTATCTATTCATTTCAAAAAGGGTAAGAGACAGAAATATTCTTACTTTAATATTTATCTTTCAAGACTTTTTATAGAATTAATAGTCCTTCTTTAGATATAACTTATTTGGTTCATAACCATAGCCTACTAAGCTTCGGTTAAATAATAATTCTTTATAAATACACATGACTTTAATTAGTTTCAGTATTTTTATAATTAAAGAGTATCAGTCAATAAAGGATACACAGTCCTAAGATCCAAAAGGAAAGGAAGCAACAACAGGAAATAATGTTATTAGATTTGACTTTTGTTTTGCCTTCAGCTGACTGATACCTTAATATATATCTCTGTGCTATCTAGATTCATCAAGTTAACCACTTGAGGATCAAGATACGTAACAATATATATATATATATATATATATATATATATATACAGTATATATATATATATATATATATGTTTGTAATTACAGTCTTAGGCAAACACATGTTTTTGAACGTTTTATATTCGCCAAATCTAGTCTGCTAGCTACCAATATAAACTGTAGTGAAAAGTCAGTGTCATCTAACAAACTGCCTTCATTCTAGGCGTTGGTATCAATGCAAATTATCAGGAACTGTCAGCATCATAATAATTCCTTTCAAACATTGTTGGAGGAAACTCCAGTAAGGTTTCATCATTAGACAGTCATCTGGGATTATTATTATCATCTTTAATATATGAAGCTAATTACAGACGACATTAACGTCCCACTGTAGTGCACCGCTGACCACATAAGTTCTGTTCCTCGTCGTGATCTTAAGTATGGAGTTAAAATAGTATGAATTAATTTCGAGTGGTTTTTTTGTTTGAATTGTCAGTTGACTTATCAGATGTGTTAACCACTGTATACGAAAATACACTCTTAATTCAATCATGCGCATTATAATTCCATGCGTAAGATCACTTATGAGAGCAACTGTACCTGGCCAATCCAATTAGTGTGATGTTGATCTGAGGCAGGGTGCTAGCTTATGTTGCAGGTGGTGCTTACTCAGATATAACCATGTCAATCTGATATGTCGTGTTTCCACTGTGTTCTAGGATTTAATACTGTGCAAGAATATATGATTATTATCTCTTTTTCTCTCTTTATCTCTGTAAATGTGTTTGTTATGAATGGTTGAGTATGGATTATAAACACTACAACAGGAGTATGATAGCAATGGTATTTTGTGACACTTTCCTAAAGAGAAGGGAACACCAAAGAAGAGCTCACTAGTCTGAGAAAAGAGCACCAAAGAAGAGCTCACTAGTCTGAGAAAAGGGCACCAAAGAAGAACTCACTAGTCTGGGAAAAGAGCACCAAAGAAGAGCTCACTAGTCTGAGTAAGGAGCACCAAAGAAGAGCTCCCTAGTCTGAGTAAAGAGCACCAAAGAAAAGCTCACTACTCTGAGTACCGAGCACAAAAGAAGAGCTCCCTAGTCTGAGAAAAGAGCACCAAAGAAGAGCTCACTAGTCTGAGTAAGGAGCACCAAAGAAGAGCTCCCTAGTCTGAGTAAAGAGCACCAAAGAAAAGCTCACTACTCTGAGTAACGAGCACAAAAGAAGAGCTCCCTAGTCTGAGAAAAGAGCACCAAAGATGAGCTCATTAGTTTGGGAAAAGAGCACCAAAGAAGAGCTCACTAGTCTGAGTAAAGAGCACCAAAGAAGAGCTCGCTAGTCTGAGTAAAGAGCACCAAAGAAGAGCTCGCTAGTCTGAGAAAAGAGCACCAAAGAAGAGCTCACTAGTCAGAGAAACTCTACGAAAACCAAGCATATAAGGATTTTTTTTCAGAGATGGTGTCTCTTTCTTTTACTGTTTATATGATGCATATGCAAATGTTCATCAGTTTATGAAAAAACCTTCTGCAAGGTAATCTTCTCTCTCACCAGCATCAGGTAAGAATGCATAGTTTTTGTCTTTCTTTTTTGTTCTTATTTATTATTTATATATCTATTATTATATTCATGTATTTATTGAAGTTTCTCTTTTTTTATATACTAATTACTTTATATTTGTTATTAAGTTTCTTATTTATTATTTGTGTTTGTATATTAATTTTGTAATTATAGTGATTGTATTTTACTGTATTTTGTATCTATTGATTTTATTATTATTTTGTTTTGGTGGTGGCTAAATGATATAGTAAAATCAAAGGTCAATAGTCGTGTAATACTTCACACCAACCCTGCAACTAGACACATTTGTTCGATCAGTTACATCAGAGATAATCTGGTGTGGCAGTTTAAACGGCTAACCCAAAATGTAACTTATCAAACAAATTTGCGTCATAATATATATGGTTCAGGGGATGGTGCGACTCGACTGTATGGATTTCACTGTATTTTACTATTCTCTCTTAAGTAGTATACAGTACTTTTATTTCCTTGGGACTGGAGGCTGTTCAGTGGCCTGTAACTCATGTGAGGCCCTGAGATAATAGATTGAAGCTTCGAGATGTTGGGTGCTTCAGTGCATTACCACAGCACACCGAAATGCCAAAATAATACCCTCATTGTTCCCTGATTAAATAGCATTGTATGAATATTCCCATATTCACAATATGCTACAGGGGGCAATGCCTAGTGAATTAATTGCTCAATTAGATGGCATTCTGAGAGTGAGGGTACGAGTCTGGGGTGAAGTGCAGAGGCAAAGCAGCTTCAGAGATGGGGTTGCTTCTAGCAGTGAATGGATGCTTCGCATGTCTCACTCCCTAGACTGGAACAAGAACTCACGGGCCTCACCGTGTTCAGCGGTGGAGTGTACAGGCTATCAGCCTATGCCCGAGAGGGAGTAGTTGGAATGTAGATAAAAAGAAAAAAAAATATGTGTAGCACTAGACAGTGACAGTGGTGCTACAAGGTGTTGGTTGCTTCCTTTCTGCCACATATGATGACGACACCATATAACTACACATCACTTGATTGAGAGAGCAGCCATAAGGTCATTCACAGTATCTTCAACAGGGTCGGGCATCTTCTATGCTATAAATTGGTGACGATATAGGGGGTATGTTCTTGACGTGTCGGTATAGCCAGGATATTTCTAGAAGAGCAGGAACGATCAGATCACTTCAAAACAAACTCTGACGTTTGGCGTTGACTCAATCTAAGGTCTATTTAGTCTGCAGTCCACCACGCTATTCATTGTGCTATCACACAGTAAATTATTATTATTATTATTTACTTTCCTCCCTAGACTTCCATCATGCTTAAGAACAATCCCCCTAAACTCCCAATCAAGATAACTTTGTGTGTGTGTGTTTTTTGTTTTTGTTTTTTGTTCGGTAGAACAATGCCCCGGCCAAACGCAGTTCCTATACTGGCTGAATTCTGAATTATCGGGCCAGATTTGGTCAGCCCTCTCAAACTTAATAGGTTACGAGATTTCCCATTCATCCCCCTACTTGCCAAAAGGCAACGCGATCTGTGAGACGAGCCACAGAAGCGTTAACTATCAAATTAGGACGAACCTTCTCGCGAGCCAGACAAAAGATTGGCCAAGTCAATTAGTGGGGTTTAAACTCAACTCAAAGAGAAGACGGTATTTCTCCCCACAATTTTTTGTCTTCGGTATCACACCTGTTCTACTACCCCTCTGCCACCTCATGCACCCCCCTCCCCCTCCCTTGACATCCACCCCACAGTCACACATATCAAAACGAGTCTAAAGCAACTCCAATCATGTCAAGACTTAGGAAATGACAACACGCCAGAAATCCTTATAAGGTTGGTAAGGAAGTAATGATAGCGAATCTGCCAATGCGTAACAAATTAGATCCAAAATTCAACGGGCCATTTACGATTAAAAAAAATCCTAACTACTACCAGTTTATGGTTAACTATAACGGAGATAATAGGGTATTCCGGAATAGACACGCCAGGCGCATCCATGTTCCAAAAGATCAGCAAACCTCATCTCACCCAAAACCTCAACCTCACTCACCCATCTACATCCTAGCTAGCTGGCTCCCTGCTCCACATCGGAAAAGAAAAATGAGAGAGAGAGGAGAGTGGTGGGTGTGCTTGTTTAGTGTAGTGAAGTAGATAGCAGGAGGAGGTATACGTGTTTGTGTGTGTGTGTGTGTGAGAGAGAGAGAGAGAGAGAGAGAGAGAGAGAGAGAGATAATAATAATAAATAAAGTAGGTGTGCAGTTTGCGCATTACCCCCCCCCCCCTCCAAAAAAAAATGCATACGCAACTCTGCGACCTAGAATTCTGCAAGTAGTATTGCATCTCTTAGGTACAATCGGTTTATATACAGTATATATATATATATATATATATATATATATATATATATATATATATATATATATCGCCAATACACATAAGCTACTAAATGTTTGTATACTCGCAGCCGGACTTGAACCACCGACAGTCAGAACATGTGCCCATACTTTAATCCACTATACCATGGCGTGATAGAGTATACTTGTGTGCAGTGGATTACAACATGGGCACTCGTCCTGACTGTTGGTGGTTCATGTCCGCCTGGGAGTATATATACTGTATATATATAATTACATTTATGATCACATTGAATCTTAACCATTGGAATATATATCTATAATAAGGTCAGCGTAAAAAAAAATTGTAGCTTTTTTAATATGGTGTAATTCACATTTAAAATATATATACGGAAGAAATAGTGACCATAATCTGAGACCTTCACCATTCACCTTGACCTTTGAATAACAAAAACACAAAATTTGGACAATCGTTACATTGACCAACCAAATTTGCCACAAAATTTGGTGACGATAAGCATCCCGTTCAGCACAGTTCTGTCGGTTTCATTTCATACTGGATATTAAGATTATTTTATTTAGATTATGAAGGACCTCCATAAAATTACCAGTCATTCAACTATCATAATTAACCTTATTTACTACCACAGATCCTTCATAAGCTCCACAAAATCGTCTGATTATAGCTAGAATACAATACAAAATATGTCACCGGTACACAACGGGTTAAACAGTCTAGGAAGAGTTTAAATACAATTATTATCACTCTTCTTTTGTTCTTTGACCTTGACCTTTAACCTTAAGTATTATAATATATACCGGGTATATATGATTGAAATATATGTTATTTAACTAAAATGCAACTAACAGCCGTCAGCTTATCGAAAATAGAGTATTTTTTATGATGAAGGGTAACTTATGACCTTGACCTGTGACCTTGACCTTGACCTTTATGTAGGATTATACTTTTGTTTTACTTTGATGTAACCCTAGAAAATCAAATAAGTGTCAAATTTTATTGAAGATCATCAGTTAGTTTCAGAGGTATTAAAGGAATGGTTGACCTTGACCTTTGACCTTCATCTTGACCTTCATGATGTCTGAAAATTTAACATTTTAATTTTCCCTGAAAGCACAACTGTCTCAACGTATTTTGTGAAGTTTACATGAATAGTAAAGAAATTAGCATATTGTCCTTATATTTGACGTTGACCTGTGACCTAGACCTATCAAATGGAATTATGTTTATTCTTGTATGACCTTGGTCTAGGCATTCCGAATATGCATGATATGCCTAATGAGAATCTTACATTAAATAGGAAATACTATTAACAATCATAATTTTGACCTTTAACCTTGACCATTGACCTTGACCTCTGACCTTAGCATTTCTTATCAAGGATTTAGTTAGCTTAACAGCAATGTTTGTATTATCTAGCATTATGAATATGGTGTAATTCGTATAAAAACTTATTGATTACAAATAGTGATCATATACTGTGACTTTGACTTTTGACCTTGGAATACAAATAAAATACATATATTTGGATGGTCGTCGCATTGAACAACTAAATTTGCCTGTATATTTTGATGGCAATACATTAACCCTCTCACCACGGAAGGGCTCTTGAACGCCCATAAAAAGCATATAACAGGTACCCGGATGGTATCTTGAACGCCCAGTGGTTGAAAGCCTGTGAGCTTCGTGTGCGAGGCGTCGGTCCGACGCATGTAAACAACAGCCGGCTGGACCGTCGCCCCGCATCTCCGGCCACAAGAAGGAGAGCGTCGCTTGTTCGTGTGTGCCTGTATGTTGTTGTTAAGTATCGAAAAGTGGTGTAAAGTGGCTGTTTTGGCCATAAAGTTATCTCCAATGAAATCATCATCACAGCTCAACCAGTTGACTTAGAGAGCTCTACTTAATGCCATTCTACAGGTAAATAACACAGCTACGCTTGGGGATGCGCGGGAATGCGGGAAGCAGTCTGATTAACGAATATACGGTAGCCTAGCCTAGACGTTTTTCGGCCAAAACACCCGGGTTTCGAGGAATATATATATAATACATAGCCGGGGCTGGAGGGTTAAACAGTCAAGGAGGAGTTTAGGGAAAATGACAAATACTCTTGTTTTGACCTTGACCTCTGACCTTAACTATTACAATATTAATGTGAAATTTGATATGTATGATATTTATGTAATGAGCCATAACACAGCCAGTTTTCTAAAATTTGAGTAATCTTTTTTAATGAATAATAAAAGTTTACCTCTGATCTTGACCTGTGACCTTGACCTTTATGTAAGAGTACATTTTTGTTTGCATTGACATTGCCCATGAAAATCAAATAATCATGCCTATTATCATTAAAACTCATCAGTTAGTTTCATATATATTAATAGAATAGTTGACCTTGACCTTTGACTATTAGCTTGACCTTTATATGTCTCAACATTGATTATTTTCCTTTTCACTTAAAGTACAACTATCTCACCAAATGTTGTGAAGTTTGCATGAAAAGTAAAGAAAATAGCATATTGACCTTTTATTTGACCTTGACCTGTGACCTTGACCTTTCATATGGAATTGAATAGTTTATTGTATGACCTTGGCCTAGGTTTTCCGAATATACATGGTAAGCCTAGTGAGAATCTTAACAGTTAGTATAAGAAATACTAGTAAAACACCTATTTTGACCTTTGACCTTTGACATTTTACCATACCCTTTTGAAAATGTATCTAAAATGTGTGCAATACGATATCAAGGTTACCAGTAACTTGCATAGTGAAAAAGAAGACATTTGAATAAAAACTAAAAATAAATAGTATAAGTTGACCTTTCACCTTGACCTGTGACTTTGATGTAACAGTAAAACAAAAAATTCATTGATATTGCCCTGAAAAATCAAATAAGCATGACCAATCTCATTAAAACCCATCAGGTAGTTTCATATATATTTATAGAATAGTTGACCTTGACCTTTGACTTTCACCTTGAACTTCATGATATGTCTCAAAATGTATTATTTTCCTTTTCATTTAAAGTACAACTATCTCACCAAATGTTGAGAAGTTTGCATGAAAAGTAAAGAAATTAGCATATTGATCTTTTATTTGACCTTGACCTGTGAACTTGACCTTTCATATGGAATTGTATAGGTTATTGTATGACCTTGGCATAAGTATTCCGAATATACAAGGTATGTCTAGTGAAAATCTAACAGTTGATATAAGAAATACTAGTACAAAAAATATGTAGACCTTTGACCTTGACCTTACCCTTCAGAATATTTATCTAAAATTTGGTCAATAAGATAGATATATATATATATATATATATATATATATATATATATATATATATATATATATATACTGTATATATATATATTTATATATATATATATATATATATATATATATATATGTTACAGGTAGCTCTGTCTTTTGTCTCCCTCATCCACATAGACAAACAAAAATATATACTGTATATATATATATACAATTTATATACAGTATATATATATAGGCTATATATACAGTATATATACAGGTATATATATATATATATATATATATATATATATATATATATATATATATATATATATATAATCTGAACATTAGTAGTACCAGTAACAAAATGTTGCTACCAAAATACAGGTATAAAGACTTAACAGTGAATTAGCTTCTTTTAAACAGTGGTAACTACTGATATTATAAATTATACGGAAAAGCATTTCATATTGTGTCCTCCAATTTGTCTTAATTTTTGTTAAGTTTTTCCTAATTTTTCGGTTGTCGCTACTTACAAATAGAGTGAGGGCTGGTCCTATTCAGAGTGAGGTTTGGCATCCTCTACCCAACCTTATCCGTTTCTGTCTGTCTCTTTTACTGTCCTACTTTTCCTTATGGGGACAGGGGGGAAGTAATCCCCCTCCCGTTGTAAAATTTACGTACAAAAGGAAACGGAGTAAGGGGCGAGATAACGCGCAATTGGTCCCAGACTATAAGAATTGGAACTTAATAAAATGTGTTGCTTCAGTTCGGATTCTGTCTCGAGTCGGCGACCCCTACCATGGGGTATGTGGCTGAGTATACAGTATACATACATACTGTACATAAACATTGTCCACGTATTCTCAGAGAATAAATATAATTTTCCGTTAAATTATTGAAAGTTTTCGTCATCGATAATTGCCAAAAGAAACAAACCGTTTATGCTGCTTCAATAATACAATTTGTCTTCACTGAAACCAAACATATGTTCTGTCTTGCTGGATATTCGTATTGGTGTATAGTATATATACAGTATTTGCAGTATTGGTGTATAGTATATATACAGTATTTGCAGTATTGGTGTATAGTATATATACAGTATTGGTGTATAGTATATATACAGTATTGGTGTATAGTATATATACAGTATTGGTGTATAGTATATATACAGTATTGGTGTATAGTATATATACAGTATTGGTGTATAGTATATATACAGTATTGGTGTATAGTATATATACAGTATTGGTGTATAGTATATATACAGTATTTGCAGTATTGGTGTATAGTATATATACAGTATTTGCAGTATTTGGTGTTCTCTCTTGTTTTTCTCTGTGTTGTTCCCATGTGTCAGGAACACACTACGGCCTTTTATGATGCTTCGTTTCATCTCTCTCTCTCTCTCTCTCTCTCTCTCTCTCTCTCTCTCTCTCTCTCTCTCTCTCTCTCTCTCTCTCTCTCTTTTATTACACGTTATCGCATGATAGTAACCAAAATACAATTGATACTGAGATAATTGTAATGAGAGAAGGTTTTGAGGAGTGGTCTTCACATTAACCCTCTCACGTTTTTGACGCAATTTTGAGCCTATTAGGGATACTTTAAAGCCTTTGTTACCATTAGGGGTATTTAGAAACCTTTAGTTTAGATACTTCAACCTCTGTAGTTGTCTTTGAGTTAGCTGTGGGCAGAAAACTAATTTTGGAGAGGTAATTATAAGAGTGAGAGAACTCTATTTATTATTGCTAATCTGGCAACCTCTGCGTCATAAAAACGTGAAAGGGTTAAACAGGTAATTGTGTTGTGCGGAGGGAAGATATAATTAGTATAGAATCTGTGCTGTGCTTCAGTGCTTTACTACAAACTCCACTTACATTACTTAGCATTGCATTTCAATATTCAACCCATGCAGTGGCAACAATACATAGAGACGGAGGCATTAGGTGGCGTAAGCGTTTGTAAGTGTGAGATAACGAGAGAGTGGCGATACTGGTTCGGGCGACGGATCCAGCATCATACAAACTGGCTGATCCATCACCAGACTCACCTTGTTCGCAATCTAGAATAAAACCTCCAGAATTCGTCATGCTCAGGGAGGGAGAGTTGGATGATTAAAATATAAATATACATCTAGTGGGGCTAAATATGAGAGAGAAAACACCAAAGAAAACAAATGAAAATATACCTATAATGTCAAACAGATGACCAAACGTTGTGATGATGCACTTGCAGTAGTAATGTGCCAAAGGAACCTGCTATCAGAGAACATTAACCTATCCGCGGCGAGACTCCGATTCGTTAAACATCGTGAGGGGCGAAGCTATTGCATTAATTTCTGACGAAAATCGGTATTATCCGATAAATATCACCATTACTTATTCATATGTGCCTATTTTATGTTTAATATGAAAATAGTTACATGTTGCAACAATAAAACAAGTGGGAATAGTATTTAGGAGGTGACAAACACGAAATATTGCCGAGTGGTTCATTCATGGGGTTGACAGAGAGCGAAACTGCACCCTTCCTTCACGAGCTCTCGAGCAAGACTGGAGGTAGTGCGGGCTAGTCTCTCACTCTCTCCTCCCTCCACACACCTCCCTTTTGATAAACCGATAATCACAGATATAAGAGAAAAATAGGTGATAATTGAGGGGGGGGGAGGGGGAACAGGGGGAAGGGGGTAATTTGGACACATGTGGAGTAGTGATAGGATGCATGGAGAGGAATTATCTCACATATTTACACATTCCTTTGTTTTGAGTGACAGTGGGATGTTTGGAAAGACTTTTCTTAGGCCATGGCTCATATGAAGACGTTCGCCGTTTATGGGTTAACGGGGTAGTGCTTTTTTTTCGGTCTATGGAATTATTTATTAATGCATTTTTGAGTTTCCTCGCACCCCCATCAAGCTTAACACCTTACGAGCGGCCTAGGCGATAATTTATATGTACCGCCCAGCGGGGTGTTTTTACCCTAAATAGGGTTGTTTACGTGATCATTTTCATGCCTAAATAAGACCCAGAGCGTAAAACAAGTATCTATCCCTGAAAGGGCATAAACAGAGCTTTCTAATGACACCCCAACCATCCTTGTACGACCGCTAGTTTTCTTGCAACGATCGCGCAACACGAGTGCAAAAACCATGTAATTAGGTAGTTTCCCTACATAATTCCCTGTGTAGCGAGTGCGTGAGGGTGGGGGAGGGTGGGATTCATGTCAGTAGGTCCGCCGCAGTGGTCTGGAGCAATAATATGCTTGCTACTCTCCTGCCACCACTTATCTCTCTCTCTCAGCAACATTACGTGGTGAAAATGGCACACGACATAAGTTGTGAACCGCCAATTAGTCCAAATTTCTTTCACACGACATAAGTTGCGCGCCGGCAATAAAGGGTTAACTTAAAGAAAACACCCCCTAGACCCCTTTTCAAGATATATTTGTACATTTTTCGGTAGAAAAATTTCACGGCCGAAGGCTGGTTCCATCTAAAATTACAGGCTCGCTCTCACTCGCCAGGAAAAAAATCGACACCTAAATAGCACGAAAGGTCTTAATATTGACCAAAATATGGGGCGAAACGTCTCAAAATCGCCAAACTAATGGAATGAACGTCTTAAGATTTCAAAAACTAATATGCTAAACATGAGGGAGAAGGGGCTCCATAAAAAGCGACTAGCTCCCCCTTAAGGTTACACCCTTCCGTTGTTTATTTCTGGTGGGTATTACAAGATATCCTTCACCTACTGTAGGATAGATTGGTGGAGTATGACACCCACATTGCTTGCACCCATTTAAGGGGAGGCTGACCGTTTTTCTGGACCCCCTTCTCCCTAATGTTTACCCCCACTAGTTTTGAGATTATAAGACGTTCGGCCCATTAGTTTGGCGATTTTAACACCTTTCGCCCCATGTCGTCAATTTTAAGACCTTTCGTGCCATTTAGGTGTCGACTTTTTTCCTGGCGAGCGAAAGCGAGCCTACAATTTTAAGAGGAAACGGCCTTCGACCGGGACATTTTTCTACTGAAAAATTTACAAATTTATCTTGAAGGGGGGTCTAGGGGATGTTTTTCTAAGCTTGATGGAGGTCTAGGGAGGCAACTAAAAAAATATATGAATAAATGAATTAATAGACCAAACAAACGGCCAGTCTCCCCTTAAGTCCTAGTGGCCTTTCCTAAGCTGAATATGTGGCATGTTTTAGTATACCCTTAATCAGTATAGAGCATTTATCATCATATTCTCCAATCAGTTACTAAATGATAATTTGTTAATGAATAGTATCTTAAAATACTCTCGGCCCAAACATGAAAACAATGTGTTGTAGATAAACAAACGATCTAGTCCTTTCTTATAGTGATGGTGATCATTGTTGCCTATGTTCCAAGGAGGGTTTGGATCTGAGATCATACAATTGGCTTCCCTACTTTAAGAAAAAGAATCAACTGTACACTTGTGGATTTAACATAGTAAAAAAGATGGTACTCACATTCAGCATATACAGATAAACAGAGAGAGAGAGAGAGAGAGAAGTATATAAATACATTCCTGACTGTCTTGAGTTTATTCACATATCCATTAACCACTTTTACATGAATCATGTAAACTGTGCGGGCAATTCAACAGTAAAATAATATAATATAACATAATACACAAAATATAATATTAACACAACATGGTTTGCTATATGAAGGTATTTAAACATTGTCAATAATGATATAATTACAATTGTTTTGCTATTTATATAATATTATAATTTGATAAACAGGATTATATTCGATTAGATAGTTTGACATACAGACATTTACGGGTATGTGTTATAGCGAATCATTACCATCAGGTTACCGAACACTAAACCCCCCCCCCCCCCCCCCAAAAAAAAAAGTAACAAAAACAAAAAGTAACATATATTATACTGTATATATATATATATATATATATATATATACTGTATATATAATTGTATACAGTATATATCATTGAGTGGATGACTCATATCCCTCAATGGTTTTATCTGTTATACTGGTATACTGTGTTCATACCGTAATGCATAAATGCACGGAATTTCGGTATGAGTGTTCTAGGTTCGAGTCCTTGGAGTGCCACATGTATTTGTTGATTTCATTAATTGAGTTTAGAAGTGAAGTTGGTTGGTGATCAAATATATTGCAACATAAGATAGTGATGATTTAATTCCATTAAGTTACGTAATTCCATATTTAAAGTCAATACGGTTTCACAATTAGTTACATCTCGTGGTACCTTATTGTAAACAACTACCAACCGTTTGTTTGTCCTATGTGTACAAAAGAGTGACAGAGGCACACATTCAAAGAACGTTGGGGTCAAAATGCCTGGACACGCAAAGTTTAAAGCAGTCCAAGTCAAGATAAAGGAAATATTGATTGAGGGAGAGAGTTCCAGAGTTTACTTGTTGAGTAGAAGAAAGACTGAGAAAATTTGACATTTCTTGGGTTGGAGACCTGGACAGAATATGACTGGGACTGTGTTGTAAGGCAGGTGCCTTGCACTCGCCACAAGGGAGGGGATATGCACTGAGATAGCTGTCTTAGCAAGAGTGGTAATATGATCTATCCATGAGAGGTGGGATGAAAACAAAAACACCAAGAATATTGAGAGAAGATGAAAGATTGATTTGTGTATTGCTGAAGATAATTTGCACACAAACTGGTTTGCTTTCTCAGATTTGAATCAATTTCCATAAAACTTGAAACCCTCTCCTTGGGTGTAATTAGCATGATCAAGCTTAATGTACTCTACGTACATGTGTACATCTAGGTTACCATGGTCATTCACAATTATTTATATTCCATTAACCCACTGAACCTCAGCTAGTTAATAATAAATGTACCACCCAGGACCAGCAGGTTGTGAATGTTTTTTTTCTCCTGAAAACACCAGGATGGGTTAGAAATGAAGGAAAACCCACAAAAAACCGATCCCCTAGGTCATTAAGGGGTCCTACGGTGCGCCCGAAAGTCGGAATTAACATGGGGAAATGGGTGGCAAAAACAGGCAAAAACAGGTTTTTGCGCGATCACGCGCACGCGGTTGGACTTTGAGAGTTTTCAACCATTGGCATTGTTGCGTGGGATAGTTACACAGTTCCCATACAAATCTGACCCTCTAGGTGCCATAGGACCGGAGTAATTAACCACGACGCACCCTACGCGGCTCTGGGGTTTAGCGTTTCAAACATTGCCGACGCAAACGTGTCGTCGGTGGGGTTCTGTGGGTTAAGGACAGGTTTTTATTTAGCACCCTAGACATACTTCAAGCTATATATATATATATATATATATATATATATATATATATATATATATACAGTATATATACAGTATATATATATATATATATATATATATATATATATATATTTATTTAATAGTGGCCCCTTCATCATTAACGATATTGCCTATTAGTATAATAGCTCCATTCAACATCCCGCGTCAGCCATTTTCATTTAACCGCCGCGGGAGGATCATGGAGTTACTCATCATAAGTGCATGCTTAATTCCCTTATGGAATCGTCATCTTGATTGGGTACCAAACAGAAAAAACTCTGTAAAAAATAAAATAAAAATAACTTAATAATGTTATCATATGACTTGCCATATGTGGATTTCTCGTGTTTCGCTTCCCCGACTTCAGGCCCTCTAGTGGCTATCTTCGTCCTTCTCCCTCACGCAGGCGTCCCGTGCGGATGGGGGTCCTTGTGCTCCACCTTCATTCGACGTCATCTCGCTTCTCGTGAGTCTTTACTCATTTGTATACATCTGAAGTGTTTCAGACAGGGTTTTAGAATAGCTAGCACAGGCTGCCCCATTGGTACGCCCGCAGGGAGTGTGTATAATTCAATTTAGGGTACTATTGTAACAGGCGCCGACGTGCAAGCCTACCAGGTTCAACGCGCCATGTGGTTTGTTTTGTTTTTATATTTGTGCCTTAGCTCTCTTATAGCTTAGTTAGGAGGCTACTTTACCGCAAGATTATGCTTCAGGCTAGTACTATGCGGTGGTTGCATTTTCGTTTTTAGCAGATGCTCTGGTTTAAGGGTGGCCGCAATTGGTGCGGTGCCTTCTGGAGTCCGTTTCTGCGTTTGGGCCCCGCTCCGGGCCCCTCTGCCTCATGCTGCCGTTGTGTATTCTTCGGAGCGTGTGGTGGCTGCTGTTGCTGCTGGTTTCTTCCGGGCGTTGGTGTCTACCATATTTTGTTTCATCGAGCCTTGTGGCCAGCCTCATTAGGGGTCTCCAGTGTAGGCTAGAGATTATAATTATTTATTGTTTATAAATTTACTCTGTGTTGTTATAGCCTATGTTATGCTTTGGGAGACGTCCCCTTGTGTGTGTGGGGGTTTTCTGGGGGTGTTTTGATTTCCCGGTTATGTCAACACCTCGGGAAACCTTTTGGTTAGTTTCTCCAGCGGCTTTCTCAGAGGGGCCGCCGGTTTCTTCCTCTTGCAGAGGTTTAGGTGCTATCCAAATGTTCCGCAGGGGTGTGCATGTTTGCGGGAGATTTTAGGGGGTTGACTTCCCCGGCTGAGTCAACCCCTAGAAGATTATTTGGTTTGTTTTTCCGGCGACTTTTGCTACAGAGCCGCCGGTTCCCACTCTTGGAGAATTTTCTGAAACTTTCCAAATGTCCTGGCGTTGTGCCTCACCACATACCTCCCGGCGGATGTGCTTTTTCCTAAAGGGAGCCTTTTGCTCGGCCCGCCGAGGAAACTCGCCATGAACGTTAGCCTCCCGCGGCGAGCCTTAAGCGCTCGGCGATACTATCTAACCTGGTCCTAATGCTTAGTCGCCCTGCGGCGGAATAGTCAGGTTGGTAGGACTATATGCCGTAGTCATTCATAGTAGCAGAGGAGCAGTGTTACACTTACTCTGTTTGCAATAGTCACGGAAAGGTAACGCGCTGTCAATATGTTTTTGGGCCAGTGACGCTTGTCACAGATACGCAGTTTCCACACTGAGTAATCCCAGTGTGCTGTGCTGGGTCAGGTCCGGTCGTAGGTTAGAATAGTAGTGGCTATTTCTAATTATCCGGCGGACTTGAGATATGATGTTTATCACCTTTCAGGTTATCCTTATGAGCATTGATTCCTGGATATTTTCTTTCCAGGTCTGGTCACTCTGAGCGGCACGGCATAGGGCGGTCCCGTTCCCCGCAGGGGGGGGGGGGAGGGAGTTCAGTTCCCTTTTTTACAAGTTTATCACTTCAGCCTCCATGCCTACCTGTTTGTTGCTTTAACGTTCCGCTATTCGCACACTGAAATTGGTGTAAGATGGACCTTAGTTGTCCCTGGACTTTCCAGTCACGCCCGGTGGGCGTAGATCTTTTGCGGCGCAAAACAAAGGGGGAAAAATTTTTCTAGATCATCCGGGCCTTGCAGCCTTCATCAAATTTTACCTACCTTCACCTCCTATAACACAGGAGGATATTGATTGTAAAACTTAGCTTTCAATGCTTATTTCCCTGAGGTCACAGTAATCGTTGTGTTATGCAACAAATACTAAACACTTAATTGAACAATGGGCCATTAGCAGCTGCTAGGGCCAAGTTGAGTTAAACCCGGAACCCCACCCCCACCCCCCGGTCCGAGAACCCGCCCGGCTTTGCCCGACACCGTTCTAGATTGCCACCCCGGCGACAGATCGTCCACTTCCGGCTGCGACCCTCGCTCTCCCTAGTGGCAGGAGAGAGCCGAGGTCGTGGAAAAGGGTTAGTCAGTCTTCTTTCTAGTTGAATCTAAGGTAAGATGGGCTCACTTAGTATCTCCTTTAATGGTCCCTAAGGTTAATGAAGCCAAGAAAACGGCTCATAATTGTGTCACGCAGTTATGCAGACGAGACGGCTCATAATTTTTCAGCTGAACCTCAGCCGGCAAGACGGCTTATTTTTTATCTTATCCTAACGTACGGTCGGTGAGACGGTGCCTCGTGTTTACCTTACTTTCGTTAATCTATCATAAGTTACACATTTTTGGTTTGATCCCCGAAGGGAAGTAGAGACAACCTAATAGTTAGTAGGGCCCCGTAATTATTGAAGGGGCCCTAATAAATATGTGATATATGGGTAACGAATATGAACTACGGTTGTTCAGCTGTCAACTAGGGGACATAACTCTTTTCAGGAGAGCTTCAATGGGTACTTTCATTATGTGGAACATATATTATCACGGTTATTCGTAAACACCAACGTTAATGTATCTACGGGCTGTCTTCTAAGATAAGTACTTCAACGTATCCTCGCCTGGTTTTCTCTTCTGGGAAAGTATAGGCTCACTACCTAGCACAAACGTCATTTTAGGGCGACGGGTTAAAAGTTAAAGGATCTAGTCTTGGTCTAACCCCTTGGATTTTGTCACCTGTTATGAACACGGCATATCCAATGGACCTTTAGCTCTTTTGACCACTGGACTCCGCCGGAGTCTCCGTTGTTTGTGAGTAGTGATATTTCCTCTAGCGCGTTCACCCCTGTTTTGGCAGAACACAACAGTCAATTACGCACTCAGACAGGCAAACATAGGTTTCTAATCAGGGTCACAAGTTGAGTACCTCAAATGACCTCTAGCTTTGTTTTCTCCACTTCCCTAGTGGATAGGTAGGAAGCGAAGACAAATACAGAGACACAGTTTCGGAATTTTTACGCTCGGTAGGCTGGGAGGCATTATGCTGTAAAACTCTAGGGTCATGGCCCGCCGGAGTTCACTACCTCCCGGTCGAAATACCACGTTATGATACGGCGATATATGTCGCATCAGTCCCAGGGATTTTTGAAGATCGCCTCATATTTTTGTGTACGAATGATCATCTCGGGCACTATCCTGTTATTTTCCGACACCGAAATGTCTTTTAATTCTTTGACCTACATATGCCATGTTAACATATCTAAGAGGGAGACTGAGAACATTTTCGCTTGGACACTTGATTTTCGGGTTAATAACACAATGTTAAGGCGGGCCAGCGCATACACGCAAGGGCCGCCGGACAAAGAGTCACAGTGTTAAGACGAGACGGCGTCTACACGCACTGACCGGCGGCCAAACGGTCAAGATAGACGCCTCCGTTATGCTTTCTACCTTACTCATTTCAATAGTAAGAGGTCCAGTCGAGATGACTTTTACAACCTCTACTAAAACGGTGATACTGCCTAGGGGGTTTTCCACCGGCGATAGGTGATTATCTGGTGCAGTCTACAAGTTTCTCGCTGACCAGAGGATACGGGGTTATACTATGGATTGGAATCAGTGTAGGTCTAGCAGCTTTGACACTGTCTACCTCCCCGACACAATAACAAGTCCCAGGTCGGTTGCTCCACTGTTTCTATCGAGTCGGGTTTTTTCTTACAAATTCGATGGTATGGGAATAGGCACAACAAATTTTTCCTAAGTCCCCCTCGCTCAGAAATCTTTGATTTTAGCATCGGAATCACTTCAAGTACGATAATGGGCTTCGGTTGGTTCAAGATTCAATCTCACCACCCTAACCATAATTTCGCCCTGGCAACAGGAGTTTTAGGAATACGCTCCGCCGTACGCACCCGGTGTCACACCATGGCTCCCCGGCGGGTTTCCGGACATTAGCACAGGTTACCGTAAAGTAGTGAAGTCCACTTCGAGTGGACTCAACCTACCAGGTTACGAGAGGTAAAGGCGTGAGGTAGGCTCACGCCGTGCTTACGTTTCTACCGGTTGGCGGACATAGCTCTAGACGTGCAAGGTTGGTCTTTAGGAGTTTATAGAATCCCTAACACTTCGCTCCGTTAAGGATTCGTTGTTTAACACCACTCGAAAAGACAAGGGGGGAACCCCTCGCAGTGGGCGCCTAATGAGGGCCCTACTACGAGTCTAGCCTATAAGGTCGCGTCTTGATCGAGTATCACAGACAGTGGTTACCGGACAAATGGACTTCCCGGAAGTAGACTCTTCAAATAAAACGAGCAGTTACTGCTAAGAATAGCAGTACACGTAGCTCAAGGCTTTCCCACCTACACAACGGCTCTAAGGTTGACCCGTCTCCACAGTTTGTCGTGTCTTTTCGTCTGCCTCAGCTGGGTTAGCTTCCTAGAGAAATTTGGTAACAAGTGTTTGGGGTTTTTCAGCCCCTAGGTCGCAGTCTTGTCTACTCCACGGAGATTCACTTTTTCAAAAAGTCTCGAGATAAGGGTCTCTACACTTTTCAAGACGCCTTTAGTCGGCCTGGTCTACTAAGTACCGTCTGAGCAACTCCGGTACTTCTACTGGGAGGGCTCAGTAATGCATGTCGTAGAGTACTTAATGTAGACCAAGCGCCGGCAGGCCTTCCCAATCATTAGATTAAAATGGCTCTGTTAGGTAAGTCATCAAGGGCTCCACGGTGGTAGTCCATACATACGGTGACCTACCCCTCGTGACTGGCTCGCCTCTTCTATAAGGAGAGATGGTTCGTTATTTGTAAAGTCCACGGTGGCAGCCCGCCGGGTTTCACTAAGTCCAGGCGCCATCTTCAAGACAGTAGGCACGGCCATGGAACCTCCACCGGGTGTCACTGGATCCCGGCGCCCCTCCTTAAAACAGGAGGGGCAGCCTTCTTTCAGTTGACCCTGATGTTGAAGTTTTTTGGGTAATCAACAATTCTTGATATCCAACATATCTTCTCTCATTAGTTTGTTTTTCGCCCCGGAGTGCGCCGGAAAATGGAAAAATAAACATACCTCCGGTTGTTTCAACCCAGTGGGTCCCCAACACCCGCAATGAGGTACTTTACAATAAGTTGGGGCGCTAATCGTGCCTTGGGCAGGACCCGATTCTCATATGTCAGATGTGTTTTAGCTCCACAGTCACTACCTGAGCCCGATATTAACAAGTTCCAAGAGCAGACACCGGTTAGGATCGCATTCCCTTTACCAGTAAGGCTAGAATGTGGTATTCATCGAAAATAGTGGAACCAGATCGACCTGAAATCTTCAGGATCGCTCACATCCCCTTGGATAATTCATTCAGGCGTGATGTCATAAGCCCTACGCGGCAACTGGAGGGGGTCTCTCCCCCCCCCCCCTTATAATATTTTGTTGCTAAATGGGGTAACGTGTTTACGGCCAGTACTCACCCTCCTTCCCTCCACCCAAGCACAATGGGGATCGCGCCAGAGGCATGGGCCCGGGAATATCCCTGGTACAATAGAAACATTACCGTTGCCCTTGGCACGTTTCTCCTCTACCAGCTCGGTTACTAATAGACCGTGCGTTTGACTAAAACTTTTTTCGGCAGGCTCCCGGCGTTTGCGGACATCGAACTAGCCACCGGCGTAATAGATCCGGTGCCTGAGTTCCAGGCAAGTTAATATGATTAGCCCAGCCTAGTCAGCCTAGTCCTTTCATGGGTTATCTTCCCTCTCTCTTTCTCGCTCGCCCAATCTCTCTATGGGCCTCGTTTCGCACAGGGTCTGAAGGTATGGTACCTTCTGAGTATGCTGCGTTTTAAAAAGTGTGGGGGGGGGGGTGAGGGTACTAGAGGACCATGACCTTCAACCCCGCCAGACTGGTAATACGTAGGTCAGTACAGACAAGAACAGACAGAGAAAGTGTTTGCAACAAAGATCTTTGTTTTCTTTTGGTCTCAAGTATGATTGGACAATCCAAGCAGAGGATCTGTCCTCGTTTCGAGATGGAGTTCTTTTACTCCCGCCGGCCACTAATGGGCCGTCTTTTTCCTTAACACTAGATTAGCGGGCTAGCGGTTTATTTATATGTACCGCCCAGCGGGGTGTTTTTAGCCAAAATAGGGCTGTTTACGTGATCATTTTCATGCCTAAATAAGACCCAGAGCGTAAAACAAGTATCTATCCCTGAAAGGGCATAAACAGAGCTTTCCAATGACACCATAACGATCCTTTTATGACGGCTAGTTTTCTTGCAACAACCGCGCAACCCGAGTGCAAAAAGCATGTAATTCGGAACTTTCCCCATACAATTCAGTATGTAGCGAGTGAGAGAGGGAGGGAGGAGGTGGGATTCGTGTCAGTAGGTTCGCCGCGGTGGTCTGGAGCAGTCATACGCTTGCTACTCTCCTGCCACCACTTGTCTCTCTCTCTCAGCAACATTACGTGCTGCAATTGCCACACGACCTATGTCGCGCGCCGCCTGATAGTCCAGATTTATTATACTCGACTTATGTTGCGCGCCGACACTTAGGGGTTAAGGGGAGCGTCCGGCTTTTACTCTAGAACGTGTCAGTGGATTTTGTCTGTATTTCATAATATTTGGTATACGTATAGGTGACCTAAAAACTAAGAAATTTCCAAAATTTTAATTCTCTAGGACAATTATTTTTTGAGTTAGGTGAGAATTAGTGTGTAAATTTATGACTTTGTCTTAAAATCAAAATCTCATTTCAATGTTGTTGCTTAATTGTTTCAATGCATTGGGGGTACTAACAATAGGTGTAGTTTCAATTGTCCGTGTTTACTTTTTCCATTTTGTATCTAATTGTAGAATGAGGGCATTTAAAATTAGGTACAAAATAGGTGACAAATGTCTCGGGGTGGTGTGTCGAAATGGGAAAGAAATAAAAAAAAAGGGCAACGTAGAGTTGTAGAGAATTTCATGCCCTTTCCAATGACACCCGAATAATTGTTGTAGCATGTTTGATTACGTCAGAATAACGCCGACGAGTGAACTTTCTTACGTGAGGTACTAAGGCGGGAGAGCGGTGGCAAACCAGCCAGCCAGCCGCACCCTACCTGTCACGCGGCAAGCAGCACACTGTTCTTTCTCCACCACCACCACCACACCCTCGGTGTTACCAGGATAGAGATAGCAGATACTGCTAGGGAAAATATCTACGAACGTCATATTTGCACCAAAAATTCATGGTTTTCGTTTTTTTTTTTCAGATCCGAAACCCATAATGCAATTTCTACGCGTCTGCGCGACCCGCGACCCGCGAAAGTTTGAAACTAGCCCAGAAATAATATGCTTCCAGATGGAATATTGCCTCAGGATTTTAACTGAAGACAGAGGGATGTCTGTGATGATTCACTAGCTATGTTCGAACTGGGGATACAGTTCAGCAAGTTTAAATTTTATGTGTTTGTTACTTCTCAGAAGACATCCAACTATATAGTTGCAACTATGTACGATTATCAGGATGTACAGACATATACTGTACAAATTATGTTAAGGATAGGACTAAATTCTACAGAGTTATAGTTCTATTGGCGGGGACACATGCGTGTCCCAACAAAATACCATGCATAGATCTTGAGGTAAAGATCTGGTCATGGGTAAGCAGACTTTCTTTGAAGTCACGCACTGCTTACAATCTTTTCTATTTTTTACATATTGTTTGCATACAATACAACTTAAAAAATGTTTTTACAGATTCTTTTGTCCCCAGAAGTGAGGATATTGTCACGAATGTCCCTCCTCCAGTCCTGGTTCTCAGGCAATATCGTTAATGATGAAGGGGCCACTATTAAATTATAGGTTTGATTCCCGAAGGGAAGTCATGAAAACCTAATATTTAGTAGGGCCCCGTAATCATCAACGATAAATCGTCCCTCCCAGCCATCCCACTTCCCATTAGTTGATTTCTATAGTTTTATCTTGGTATATCAGTGAAGGACAAAGATGGCCACTAGAGGGCCTGAAGTCGGGGAAGCGAAACCCGAGAAATCCACATATGGCAAGTCATATAATTATTAAGTTATTTTTATTTTATTTTTTACAGAGTTTTTTCTGTAGGGTACCCAATCAAGATGACGATTCCATAAGGGAATTAAGCGTGCACTTATGATGAGTAACTCCATGATCCTCCCGCGGCGGTTAATTCAAAATGGCTGACGCGGGATGTTGAATGGAGCTATTATACTAATAGGCAATATCGTTAATGATTACGGGGCCCTACTAAATATTAGGTTTTCATGACTTCCCTTCGGGAATCAAACCTATAATATATATATATATATATATATATATATATATATATATATATATACCTGTATATATATATATATAAATATATATATATATATATATATATATATATATATAAATATATATCTATAAGCACCTCCAGGTCCCCCCTCGATAAAATTCCCTAGCCGAAGGCTAGCTCTTCCTAAATTACAGGGTTGATATCGCTCGCCAGGATCTAATTCGACACTTAAGTGGCATGACAAATCTGAAAATTTACTAATACTGAAGCGAACGGTCTTATAACCACCAAACTATGGGGCAAGCGTCTTAACTTATCAAAATTAATGGAGCAAAACATCAGGGAGAAGGGGGTCCATAAGATACACCTTAAGGGTAGGGCACACCTTGACACCCCCAATCTTTAAAAAATCCTAAAACCCCCTTAATTTTATGTTTTTTAAATATGTTTGTTATTATATTAGTTAGTAGTACTATCCTCTATAATGTTCACCGAAATTGGTTGCTTTTCTATGTTTTTTTTATTTTTTATTTAATTAATGTTGTTTTTCCATTAAAAACACCAATTTCATCTTAAAACCTTTTGAAACCTCTTGAAACGTGGATAGGCATTGGTAAACCACATATTACACAAAGAATCGGTATAATATCACGGTTTTCATTAATATAAAGTGCCCAAAATTAGTTTTGTACATTATCGTATAATTAAAATCATGAATTCTCAAAATATTTCCTATATTATGTTCAATAGTTCGGTCCCATGAATAGAAAACGCAATTTTACTACGACATGTTGCTTATATAGGTGTGTTGCATATGTGTGCATCATTATACATATATAAGTCAATAAATACTCGTGGCAGAGTGCCTAGAAGGTGAAAAATGTAATTAAAAGTTACAGGAGATTCCATTTTCAACATTCAATATTATATTATTTTAGTGGCCTTGGCGGAAAAAAATAAGTTACTCCTCTTATTATCGTTTTCTTAGCGTACGCTCTTTAAGAGAAAACGAATTATCTGCGAATTTCATGTTAAACTATTATATTTTATAATATTTTAGTATTTCGACTGGATTCTGAAATTTGTGATTTTGTACTTCCTAATGTTATGATAGACATAACATGACATGACATTATTTATATATATATATATATATATATATATATATATATATATATATATATATATATATATGTAGATGCATTTTCGTACACTAAATATGGTTCCACATGTTCTTCTTGACCAAAGGAACATTTTAAGAAGAAAAAAAAAATCGAAATTCCATTGAAAATTTTGGGCTCAAGGTGTGCCCTACCCTTAAGTGAAAACCTACCTTAAGCCTCCCCTTATTCTGTGCAACACCATGCTCAAAACTGTGATATGTTAACGGCTCTCCTTGGTGTTATTTGTGTAAACCTGCATTGACCTCTCTCGAAATGTTAAACTGTAAGGCGGTGTTTATAACGGTCACATTGATAGGTACAACCAAAATAGATTGTGAATTATATATATTTTTTGTATATTACTCAATTTATAGCAAATATTCTTAAAAATAACATCCTAAACATTCAGATTGTTCAGTACCGACATATATATAATGAAGGATCTTTGTATGTACGGTTGGTATGCACATGTACGGTTGGTATGCACATTGAATTATAAGTATTGGAATACGTATTGCAAAATAATTATTAAACACAAACGTGAATAAAGCTTATGAAAAGAAGCAAACACATTACAAACTCGACAAAAGGAAACAACTTAGATCCTCTCTCAACTACGATCTTCTCAGAAAGCGTATTTATATAAACTCAGTAAATTAGCTTTTAGTCAAGAGCCAGACATGCACATTCATGCCTGTGACAGCAAGATCATACGTGGATCTCTCGTAAATATCTTTAACTGGCTGAGAGGGTATTCCTACGCAAACTATTTTGGCCTTATAGTCAAGCAAAATACATATACTATACATATACATGAATACACGTGTGGTTTACATGTCTGTTGAGAAGGAGAATTTGATTAAAATTTGGCAATCACTTCAAAAAATTGCATGAATTGAGGGGTTCTTGCTATTTTTTGATATGTCAATGTTCGGCAGTAACCTACAAAACTCTATACTATTAATTTCCATTCATCACCTTGAATCTGCTGCTTTGAAAACAATCGTCTAATAATAGCCAGAACAAAGGGAAGAAGACCATCATCGTATAGAAAGAGCTTTGATGATCAAGTCCGGTGTATCATGTAAATATTCACGGTCACGCTGTGAGAGAGGTTCGGGGTTCGCCATTCTGGAAAGTGGTCGGTATATCTTGAGTCTGAAGTGTTCCAGTATACAGCAATTTCATATTGCATGGGCTATGTACTACATTGTGAGCGGTTTTGTGCGAGTG
The DNA here is from genome assembly GCA_032716605.1 of Paralithodes platypus. NCBI lineage: Eukaryota > Metazoa > Arthropoda > Malacostraca > Decapoda > Lithodidae > Paralithodes > Paralithodes platypus. The sequence goes on along the minus strand of CM064579.1, from coordinate 18,735,591 downwards.
GGAGTGAGAACAAATTAAAATCGAGAACGAAAACAAATGTATTTATCAAACTTCCTAACCCCTCCCTCTTTTTCTTCTTCTCTTCTCTCAATCCAAAGTTACCACTAAATCCACCTTTCTTTGTGTTTATCCCGGGAAGGTAAATGAGTCGCCGATAAAATATGATCTTCCCTTCCACGATCAATAAGATGATTGTGATGTACAGAGAGAACATTACTTACCTCCTGGATGGTCTTGAAGATAGTCCTGGTACAGTTGTTTATATCATGTTTATATCATATGTCCCCACCAACATTGAAGTAGTAATAGGGAGCCAGTATCGAGGCACATTAGAGGTAATTTGGGTGAGTTGGAAAGACGTGTGGTGTCCATGTTAAGTGTACTGAAATAAATAGGACGAAGAGTTGTTTGTGTGAGTTTGCTGGATTACTCTCTGTGTAAGTGAGGCACACATATAAACAGCGGAGGAAGCTAGATAAATAAAAAAGGAGTTCCAGCCACTCCTTATCATATGCCTATGTGGCCTCTCCTGGGTACTGCCCTGCTCCATTGGTGCCTATAATCTCCCCAGTGCGCGTGTATGTAAAAAGAGGGAGAGAGAGTCAGATAGTAAGCGTACGTATGTATGTCTGTGTATAAAACATATTATAGTGCTATATATTGTATTATACAGTATATTATATAAAACATATTATAGTGCTATATATTGTATTATACAGTATATTATATAAAACATATTATAGTGCTATATATTGTATTATACAGTATATTATATAAAACATATTATAGTGCTATATATTGTATTATACAGTATATTATATAAAACATATTATAGTGCTATATATTGTATTATACAGTATATTATATAAAACATATTATAGTGCTATATATTGTATTATACAGTATATTATATAAAACATATTATAGTGCTATATATTGTATTATACAGTACATTATATAAAACATATTATAGTGCTATATATTGTATTATACAGTATATTATATAAAACATATTATAGTGCTATATATTGTATTATACAGTATATTATATAAAACATATTATAGTGCTATATATTGTATTATACAGTATATTATATAAAACATATTATAGTGCTATATATTGTATTATACAGTATATTATATAAAACATATTATAGTGCTATATATTGTATTATACAGTATATTATATAAAACATATTATAGTGCTATATATTGTATTATACAGTATATTATATAAAACATATTATAGTGCTATATATTGTATTATACAGTATATTATATAAAACATATTATAGTGCTATATATTGTATTATACAGTATATTATATAAAACATATTATAGTGCTATATATTGTATTATACAGTATATTATATAAAACATATTATAGTGCTATATATTGTATTATACAGTATATTATTAATCCAGTACTTGGTCGGCAAAATCCGTAATACACACACACATATATATATATATATATATATATATATATATATATATATATATATATATGTACACACAGTAAACATGTGCGTGGAAATTTCACAATTACGTGTGAGCTGCATGGATTAACATAAAGCCACATTACAACATTCGAACCACAGTCAATCAGTATGACATTCTACTCTTTAACACACTCGACCACAGCGTGATAAGAGTAAACTAACCCTTTACCGTATATATAGGAGGCAATTTCTAGTTTGAGAAACTTAATTCAATACCAAGACTTAATACCCAGGTTTCAGAGTACAGTACAGGGGATTTTTACAGTTAACCCCAGGCAACTTAATTGGGACGAATTGGTGTAATATATTTCTCCGGCGTACCAGGATGATAATTACATTATATCAATAAGTTCCGAGTAGCGTGGGGATAATGGTTATTTGTATAACCAAAAACTCACGACATTCAAACATGCCTACTGGTATAAGTTAGAGTCAAGTCCCATGCAAACTTTTCAGGCATTTTCTTGCCAGCTCGCTTATGCATCAGAGTGTGTCAGAATTCGATCACACTGGATTGCGAGGTGTTCCCGGATACAAATGAAAACAGCTTCGAACTCAGAAACCCTATGGAAATTGTCATATAACGCCGTTAAGGTGAATGTGCCTTATTGACTATATTTTGGAAACCAAACTCCAAATTTGATATTTGGTAACCTTTGGAAGTCAAACATTTTATTGCAAAATATTCTTAGCTGAAACACGAAAACTTTATGTATGTATGTATGTATGTATGTATGTATGTATTCAGGCACATACCCCATTTGCTGGGGGTGGCCGACTCCAGACAACATTTAAAGTTCCAATTGTTAGGGTCCGGGACCACTTTCGCGTTCTGTCACCCCTTTCTCTATCTCGTCAAGTAGGATCATTTGTACAAGGGGAGGAAGATTCCTAGGCCCCTGCCCCCAGAAGGAAAGGTAGGACAGTGAAAGAGACAGGCTGAAACGGTTAAAGTTGGGTAGAGGATGCCAAATCTCACTCTGGATAGAACCAGCCCTCATCCAAACTACAAAAGTCACATTTTGTTAGGTTTAGGGTTTAATGTACAGTTGGCCTCATTAATATTTTATACAATAAAGGTATTTATGTGTGGAAGGAAAATGTGTATGATTGAATTAGAAGTGTATAATATTATGCATTAGTTAAATAATATGACCAATTAACGGTTATATAGCAAATTATTCTTGTGAGTCAATCTTGCTATGTTTCCTTCCATACATAAATTCATGGCCTGGACCCAAACTACCGTGGCCAACTGTACATTCCATTCTTGGAATCCCAAATCAGAGATGCAGCTGATACAAACATTCACTCTGTAATTGAGGCTCTTAAGGGGGGTCACCGGCTTATTTTATCTTTCTCTCCGTTTCTCTCTTGTATCCATTTAGCCCCATTCAGCCAACTGTTTATCGCCATCCAAGTCTCGATTTCTTCCTGGAGAGCGATAGCGAGCCAGCATTGTATGGAGAAATCTGGCTTCGCCGGAGACATTTTTCTATCGAAAAATTTACAAATTTAGCTTGCTGTCAAAACAAAAATATATATATATGCTGGCTCGCTACCGCTCGCCAGAAAACATTGACACCTGGATAGGGGTAAATGTCTTTAAACAGTAGGCTGAATGTGGCCGAATGGATACAAGCCAAAGTGAGAGGGAGAGAAAGAGAAAAACAGCGAGGTGAGCTCCCAAATTATTATGGGCGAGCTCCACTATCCATTGTATACACTAAACCATCATTAGGGGTTATTTATGACACATGTATATCATTAAAGAGGAATTACAGCATAGTCAGCTGCAGCCATTGGAATATAATTAACAGTGTATATTAATATGTTGAAACAGTACAATAATATTAACAGTGTATTAATATGACAATAATATTAACAGTGTATATTAATATGTTGAAACAGTACAATAATATTAACAGTGTATATTAATATGTTGAAACAGTACAATAATATTAACAGTGTATATTAATATGTTGAAACAGTACAATAATATTAACAGTGTATATTAATATGTTGAAACAGTACAATAATATTAACAGTGTATATTAATATGTTGAAACAGTACAATAATATTAACAGTGTATATTAATATGTTGAAACAGTACAATAATATTAACAGTGTATATTAATATGTTGAAACAGTACAATAATATTAACAGTGTATATTAATATGTTGAAACAGTACAATAATATTAACAGTGTATATTAATATGTTGAAACAGTACAATAATATTAACAGTGTATATTAATATGTTGAAACAGTACAATAATATTAACAGTGTATATTAATATGTTGAAACAGTACAATAATATTAACAGTGTATATTAATATGTTGAAACAGTACAATAATATTAACAGTGTATATTAATATGTTGAAACAGTACAATAATATTAACAGTGTATATTAATATGTTGAAACAGTACAATAATATTAACAGTGTATATTAATATGTTGAAACAGTACAATAATATTAACAGTGTATATTAATATGTTGAAACAGTACAATAATATTAACAGTGTATATTAATATGTTGAAACAGTACAATAATATTAACAGTGTATATTAATATGTTGAAACAGTACAATAATATTAACAGTGTATATTAATATGTTGAAACAGTACAATAATATTAACAGTGTATATTAATATGTTGAAACAGTACAATAATATTAACAGTGTATATTAATATGTTGAAACAGTACAATAATATTAACAGTGTATATTAATATGTTGAAACAGTACAATAATATTAACAGTGTATATTAATATGTTGAAACAGTACAATAATATTAACAGTGTATATTAATATGTTGAAACAGTACAATAATATTAACAGTGTATATTAATATGTTGAAACAGTACAATAATATTAACAGTGTATATTAATATGTTGAAACAGTACAATAATATTAACAGTGTATATTAATATGTTGAAACAGTACAATAATCAGGATTGTAATACCATCCCTTCACGTATATCCACAAAAAAAAAAAAAAAAAATCAAAACTAATAGATACGTTTGAAATGACAGAAATTCGAATACAATTACCACGGAGAGCCGGTAGTCTAATACATTAATAAGAGGGAAAGACTGGTTCAAGTGGCACGGAATGAATGAAAGGATTCAGAAGAATGAGGTGAAAGAAGCAGTGAGGCAAATGAGAGTAGGTAAAGCAGTAGGTATGGATGGTATTGCTGTGGAGTGCATTAAGAAGGGTGGAGATGTGATAATAGATTGGCTGCAATGTTTGCTTTGTTGTGTCAATGTTACCATTAGACTGGAGAAGTGCATGTAATGTGCGTTTGTACAAAGGGAAGGGAGTGTTCAAGTTATGGTGGCATTAGATTATTATCAGTTGTTGGAAAGCTGTATGGCATGGTGTTGATATTTTAATTTGACCTCTATTATCAGTTGTTGGAAAGCTGTATGGCATGGTGTTGATATTTTAATTTGATCTCTATTATCAGTTGTTGGAAAGCTGTATGGCATGGTGTTGATATTTTATTTTGACCTCTATTATCAGTTGTTGGAAAGCTGTATGGCATGGTGTTGATATTTTAATTTGACCTTTATTATCAGTTGTTGGAAAGCTGTATGGCATGGTGTTGATATTTTATTTTGACCTCTATTATCAGTTGTTGGAAAGCTGTATGGCATGGTGTTGATATTTTAATTTGACCTTTATTATCAGTTGTTGGAAAGCTGTATGGCATGGTGTTGATATTTTATTTTGACCTCTATTATCAGTTGTTGGAAAGCTGTATGGCATGGTGTTGATATTTTAATTTGAACTCTATTATCAGTTGTTGGAAAGCTGTATGGCATGGTGTTGATATTTTAATTTGACCTCTATTATCAGTTGTTGGAAAGCTGTATGGCATGGTGTTGATATTTTAATTTGACCTCGACGACATTTCACACGAGTGTAAGTTCCTGAACTTTAGTATTTACTCCCCTTCATTTACAATCCTTTTTATTATGACTAACCCTTTACTGTCTTAACTAATTATCACGATTGTATAATATTAATCCCTACACTATTACAATAGTAGAAAAATACTTTATTTCGACCAATTTGTTTAGGTTTTTCTTTTATTGTAGGCTGATGATGGCTTTTGGAGAAGAAGAGAAGTAGTGGAGGAGGAGGTGGGGATCAGGAGGTCAGAAGTATGGGAAGCCATGAAAAGAGTGAAGTTTGGGAAAGTACCAGGAACAGATGGAGTGTGTGAGAGAAGGGGAGTGCACCTGATGACTGGAGGACTGGCATAATAGTCCCCCTATATAAGGGCAAAGGGGAAAGAGGAGTGTGTGGTAACCACCGAGGTATATTTCTTCTAAGCGTAGTAGGGAAGGTATTGTTACGACCGGGACTCGTATAAAACAAGGGCTCTTAATCGATGGACTAGAAAGGCACACGACCACAACGGTAACACTAGATCCAACCCTCGAACTTATAATGCCGGCGCACAAAAACACCTATACCCTCCAGAGTTAAATCTGCGATAGCGGCGTATCCTATAACTCGGTATAAATGCACTACTACTACAGGCTGATGATCTCTGATACAGCCTGATCACAACAACATACAATTCCGTTAATAATGTATACAAGGAAAAAGATAGAGAGCTTAATTAAATCACTGAAATGATTTAATGCAAACAAGAAGAAGGCATAATTAAAGTTACTCTAAACAATAATAAACTGTCACTCCTATATTAAAGAAAGTGAACGAAAGTCCTAAAGCATCGAGCAGGAATCTTCTGAAGAAAGTCTGATGCTGCTTAAGATGATCGAATCGGATTTTGAACTGTTATAATTATAAAGGAGGAACAAGATATGACAAGTGTAGGGACATACAGTGTTAACTGGCACGGGAACAATAATAAATGCGCAATAGTATTATCTCCAACAACAAAAGAAGTACTTCCTCAGGCAACTCAAAAAGCCTGCTCGGGTTGTGCAATTCAACAACAACCAAGGCTTACAATCAACGTGAATAAAAATGCTGCATACATAACATAAGAGTTTATAATCTTGATCGGGTGTCTGCTAGGCGAATAAAGTCTAGCTGGGATGTAGTAGGCTAGGAAACAATGGCTGAGCAAGCGGCTCGTAGCCTAGCGAGGTCCTTAAGACTGTACGGCCTAATTACGTTAAATGACGGGGTGCTCTCTTGAGAGACCCAGATCGCTAGTATCTGGTTCTCTCCTGGCGACCCTCTCAAAGTCAAAGCAAAACGAGTTAGCACAGTGTTGGGTGGCAGAGGCAAAAGCCCTCACTCGCAACACAGTGCTAAACTCACAAGGTACACAGTCAGAAAGACCACCTAGGCTTCCCATGTATCCGTTGCTATTGGACCGGTTCAACAAAACCTGGTACACATCGGAAATCACAACAACAATAGCCTCACCCCAGTCTAGCATTAAATAGCCCAGCAGACAACCAAGAAAAAGGTAGGGAGACACCGTGAGTGTGTCGAACCTCTACAGACAAAATGGTAACCCCTCCAAAATGCCTAACTAAACATGTAATATCTGAGAGCTTCAGCATATAATACTATGGCTGATTTATGAAATCGTGCAGAACCAAAGGGGAGTTAAGATGTTAAATAGATTGGAAGAATGAGAGGTAAGAAGTTGAGAGAGAGAGAAAGTGTTCTATAGGTAGAAGTCGGGGACAGGTGGTAAGGGAGGTGTGAAGGGTATGCTGGTCAGGCAAGCTCTGAAGAGAGTAGCTCCTCAGGACCCCCAGGATCACACAAAGGCATGGTGGTCAGCCAATCACAGGCCGCTACGTCACCAGGCAGCAGGCCTCCAGAAGGCGCCAGGAACCACCAGCCAATCAAAACCGAGAGAAAGGCCACGCGGCGAGAAACTCCTCCAGGAGGGAAGCAACGCTCACTACCCCCTCGCTGCCCGCTCGCTCTCTCTCTCTCCTTCGCTAAAATGCATCTTATGTTCTACTCATGATATAAAATATAATGCATTGTCACAGGCGAAATTAAAGACCACTTCTATACTGCTGTGACATGACGATTCACAAGAAAGAAAGTACAACATTGTAGATAGACTGTAGCCCATTTCACTGCCATGGCGAGCGCTAGTGGCTACCGGGAGGCGATTCTGCCAACGCTGGCAGGCGTCACAGTATACAGTAGAGTAGTGATTGAGAGAGTGAGAGTGAGAACGGAGAAATGGATAGGCGACGAGCAGGGAGGTTTTAGGAAGGGAAGAGGATGTATAGATCAGATTTGTACTCTGAATTGTGTTGTGGAGAAATATCTGGAGAAGAAACAAAAGGTGTATGTTGCCTTTATGGACTTGGAGAAGGCCTATGACAGAGTGGATAGAGAAGGTTTGTGGAAAGTACTTAGAATATACGGAGTAGATGGCAAGTTGCTGAAAGCAGTGAAGAGCATGTATGAGGGTGCAAAGGCGGCAGTACGTGTGGAGAGTGAGCAGAGCGAGTTCTTTGACCTGAATGTTGGTTTGAAACAGGGGTGTGTGATGTCCCCATGGTTGTTTACTGTATATATGGATGGAGTCATGAAAGAAATACAATCAAGAGCAGTGGATGTTGGTGTATCGCTGAAAAGGGAGGGAAATAAGTGGAAGCTACCTATACTGCTGTTTGCGGATGATACAGTTCTGATGAGTGATAATGAATGGGAATTGCAGGGTCTGGTAAATGAGTTTGGAACAGTGTGCAAAAAACGGAATTTGAATTTAAATGCGGGGAAGAGCAAGGTTATGGTCTTCGAAAGTCACAGAGTGTGAGATGAAGCTGATCGGTCAGGCTATGGAGATCGTCAGCTCTTTTAAGTATATGGGCAGTGTGTTGAGTAAAGATGGGACTATGGATGAAGAAGTGCGGGAGAGGGTACAACAGGGGAAGAGGTTGTAGGAACGCTGAAAGCAGTAACAAGAAATAGGGTGGTCAGTATGGAAGTGAAGAAGTCCTTAGGCTCCTGACCTTTGACCAGTGAGGACGTACCCAGTGACCGCTCGTGACATACCTGTTTATCCCCTAGTGAGGTGAACATTCCTAGTGATGGCTTGTGCTGATGAGATTGTCACCTCTTCCCATGTTCTCCAGCTTTGTCTTGCTTTGCAAGAGAGGCTGGAGAATGTTGAGCTCGAGGTCCAATCTCTCAAGGACGAGAACTTAGCATTGAAGATGGCATTTGAGGAAAACAAAAATGCCACTGGTGTAGGAAACCCGGACTCTTCCTGGAAGGTGGCATCTTCAAGAGGAATGAAATTAACCTTCAAGAAGCAGTATGTGACTGTTAAAAACAAGTATAGCACCCTGGATGACGAGTGTGATGGCAGTGAAGGGGGAAAGGAGGAAGGAGATGACCCGTCTTACAGCGGGGCAGTGAGAGGAGAGGGGAGGAAATCTGCAGCTACTTCTGCTGCTATTACTTCTGCTACAGGCCGGCAACAGAAAACAGCTAAGTCTATTTTAATTGTAGGGGATTCAATGGTTAAATACCTTGGTAGGGCTACTAACACACATGTTGGTAAAGTCGTCTGTCTGCCTGGTGCCGGAGTCGAGAAGGTGGCAGAAAAGCTAGATGGTGTCATGGAAGCGAGTGGAGAGGACCCCATCATCTTCCTCAATGCAGGGAGCAACGACATTTGGAAATGCAGAACTGAGGAGTTGCTCACCACGTACCAGGAAATGTTGGAGAGGATCAAGGAGAAGGGTGGAGTTCCTGTGGTACACAGTATCCTACCAAGAAGAGGGGTAAGGAAGGAATGGTCCTCCAGGGCTATTGGTGTAAATAGCCGGCTGGAGAAGTATTGCAAGGAAAATACTATTCCATTCCTGGATAACTGGACCCTCTTCTACGGTAAGGATGAACTGTATGCCCAGGATGGAGTACATCTCTCTTGACTAGGAGTTTCGACCTTAGCCAGCTCACTCGACAAGTTTGTTGCGGGGTTTTGTTAATAAACCATAGGTGTGTAAGTAAAATAGAATCCCAGCCACATGAAATTGATAGTAATAACGAACATTCTGATAGCGTAGCTTTTCGGTCTAGGTCCAGTAGTTCAACAGGTAAAAATAAATTAGTTAAAAACAATAGAAAAATATTTGCAAATACAAGTAATAGTTTGAGGGTTTATTATACAAATTGCAGGAGTTTATGTAACAAAATGAACGAACTTAGAGCACTGGTTAGCAAAGAAAATATAGACATAATAGCGCTAACTGAAACATGGATTAATACAGAAACCAGGCATTTTTTAGCAGAGTTTGATATACCGGGATATAGTTTGTTTAAATATGACCGAACAAGTAGGAGGGGCGGCGGTATAGCAGTGTTTGTCAGGAGTTCATTAAAAAGCTGTACTAAATCAGGTATTAGAGTAAATAATGAAAATGAAAGTGTTTGGGTAGAAGTTAACGAAGGTAGTGAGACTTTAGTTATTGGAGTTATGTATAGACCGCCAAATATGAGTAGAAATGACGGAACATCATTATGGGAGGAAATTAAAATAGCATCAAGGCTTAGCAACGTGTGCATTATGGGGGATTTTAATTTCCCTAATATAGATTGGCAGCAACAAATAGGCGACTCTGATTCAAAGGAGTTTATTGAGGTAGTACAAGATAGGTTTTTATCTCAATTCATAGATACGCCGACAAGAGGTGATAATATTCTCGATTTAGTTTTCAGTAACAATGAATATATGATAAATAGTGTAGAAATCGGGGACCACCTAGGAAATAGTGATCACAATTCTGTGTATTTTAATATTCAATGGAAAGGTAATATCAGAGAGAATACAACATTAATACCTGACTTCAGAAAAGCCAATTATGGTGGGTTAAGAGAAGCCCTGTTAGCGGACCCTATGATCAAAAAATTAAGTCGATCCAGGTGTCCAAATGGGTGTATCCTTTCTCAGGCACCTGTCATCTTAAGTCAGGAAGAGACGTCAAACTTGGTAGATACATACGATAATTTTATCAAGTCAGTATTCAATGCGCAAAATAAATATATCCCCAAAATAAAATTTAGATCAACACAGAACCAACCCAAATGGATGAATAATAGACTATTAGATCTTCTAGGAAAAAAGAGAGGAATATATAGAAAAATTAAAAAAGGCGAAACTCACCTACTTGCTTACTATCAGAATCTATCACGACAGGTAAAAAATGATATTAGTAAAGACAAAATAAATTATGAAATTAAGGTTGCCAATGACTCAAAAAATAATCCTAAAGCTTTTTACCAACTATATATATCCAAGGTTAGAGATGTAATTGGTCCCCTTAAAACTTCGATAGGAGAAATGACAGAAAATGATTTAGAAATGTGCAGTACATTAAATAGTCAATTTCTTTCCGTTTTCACTAATGAAAATTTGGCACAGTTTCCAGAAGTCCGTAAGGTATACAGCGATAGAATAGAAAATAGGTTAAGTACGGTTACTATAAGTAGAAATGATGTGCTTAAGGAAATTGACAGACTGAAACCTTATAAATCGCCTGGTCCTGATGAGGTATATGCTAGAGTATTAAAATAATGCAGAGATGAGTTAAGTTACCCATTAACATTTCTATTTAACAAGTCATTAGAAACAGGTATAGTTCCAGAAGCTTGGAAGCTTGCAAATGTAGTTCCGATCTTCAAAAAAGGTGATAAATCAATAGCATCCAATTACCGTCCCATTAGTCTCACTTCAATCATAGGAAAGCTACTAGAGTCAATTATTGCTAGGAAAATGAGAAACCACTTAGAAACATTTAACTTAATCAATTCTTCTCAGCATGGATTCACTCAGGGACGGTCTTGCCTTACTAATTTGCTTAGTTTTTTCTCAGAGGTATATGAAGCAGTAGATAATGACAAGTCATAATGATATTATATATTTAGATTTCAGTAAAGCTTTCGACAGAGTCCCTCATGAGAGATTGATGAGAAAGGTTGAGGCACATGGAATAGGTGGGACGTTGTTAGGATGGATTAGGTCATGGCTAATTGGTAGGAAGCAGAGAGTCAGCATAAATGGTACCAAGTCAGAATGGGGAGCAGTCAAAAGTGGTGTCCCCCAGGGATCGGTATTAGGTCCCCTGTTGTTTCTTATATACATAAATGACCTAGATTTAGGTATAACTAGTAGGATAAGTAAATTCGCAGACGATACTAAAATAGGGAGATCAATTGATTCAGATAGCGATATAGAGTGCCTCCAAAGGGATCTAGATACCTTACATGAATGGTCAGTAAATTGGCAGATGAAGTTTAACATTGACAAATGCAAGGTATTAAAGATAGGGAAGATGCAAACAAATGTTAAATATAAACTAGCTAATTTAGAATTAGAAAATTCAGACTGCGAGAAAGATCTAGGTGTGTTTGTTAGCAATGATTTGAAGCCTAGAAAACAGTGTATAAGCGTTCGTAATAAGGCAAACAGGATTCTCGGGTTCATCTCTAGGAGTGTGAGTAACAGAACTGCTGATGTTATCTTAAAACTTTACTTGTCATTAGTGAGACCCCATATGGATTATGCTGTCCAATTTTGGTGTCCTTATTACAGAATGGACATAGATTCATTGGAGAGAGTACAGCGTAGAATGACAAAAATGATCCATAATATTAGAAATCTTTCGTATGAAGAAAGGTTGAAGAAATTAGGTTTACATTCGTTAGAGAGACGCAGAGTTAGAGGGGATATGATAGAGGTGTTCAAGTGGGTTAGTGGGATTAACAAAGGGGACATGACAAATGTACTAAAGCTCAGTGATAGCGAAATAACTCGTACCAATGGTTTCAAATTAGATAAATTTCGTTTCAGAAAAGATATAGGCAAGTATTGGTTTGGTAACAGAGTTGTAGATGGGTGGAATGGACTACCAAGTGCTGACCTCGGCCTGTTACTCTTTCTATTAATTTCTGCAACATTCGCGGACTTTCCTCTAACTTTCACTCTGTTGAGCACCATCTCTCCTCCTACAAACCTGATCTTCTCTTCCTCACCGAAACTCAGGTGTCTGTAGCAACTTCCAGCAACCCCTTCTCTGTATCCTCCTACTTTCTCTATCCTAGTTTCAAAGCCAAAGGCGGATGTTGTGCATATGTGCACAACAAACTCACTTGCTCTCGTGTTCCCGATTTCGACTCCTCTGAATTCTCAACTTTATGGCTCAAACTTTCCTGTCATTCTCTTACTAAATATTTCTGTGGTGTCTATCTTTCCCCTAACTCTACCAACTTTCCCAAATTCTTTGACTATCTAAACTCTACAGTGGAACACATTCTATCCATTTCTCCTTTCTCAGAAATCTCCATCTTAGGAGATTTCAACGTTCACCACCGCCATTGGCTCTCCTCTCACACTACTGATCCACCTGGTGAACAAGCCTACGTCTTTTCTATCCTAAATGACCTAGAGCAGTTAGTTCAGCAACCCACCCGTATCCCGGATCGCATCGGAGATCGGCCCAACATTCTTGACTTGTTTTTAACTTCTAACCCTTCTTCTTATACTGTCGATCTTTTCTCTCCTCTGGGCTCCTCCGACCATAAACTTATCTCTGTCACCTGTCCTATCTCTCCAGTACAGCCACCCGATCCTCCTAGCCGGCGGCGCTTGTGGCACTTTGGCGCTGCCGACTGGGAGGCTCTTCGGCAGTACTTCTTTGATTTCCCATGGAATTATTTCTGCTTCCATGGCCGAGGACCCTCGGAGAGTGATGAACGCATTACCGAGGTAATCCTATCGGGCATGGAAGCATACATTCCATTCTCTTTCTCTCAGACTAATGCTAAAAAATCATGGTTTACTCACGCCTGTTCTACTGCTGTCCGCAATAAGGAGGAAGCATTCAAACGGTACCGACGCCTTAAAACTCAAGACTCTCATTTTTCATATGTTTCTGCCCGGAATCAAGCCAAATCTGTTCTTCGACTTGCCAAACACTCTTTCATCAATAATAAATGCACTGAACTATCCAACTCTAGCTCTTCCCAAGCTTTCTGGCCAAAAACCTATCCAACAATTTCTCTTCCTCGTCTTTCCCTCCCCTTTCCCACTCTGATGGCACAACCATCACTTCTTCCTCTGACAAAGCTAAACTCTTCGCTCAAACTTTTGCTAGAAACTCCACCTTGGATGATTCCGGTGCTATTCCTCCCTCTCCGCCCTCCTCTCTCTTACTTATGCCTAATATCCTAATCTCTTCTAAAGATGTACTTTCTACCCTCTCTGGGCTTAATACTAATAAGGCGTACGGTCCGGACGGTGTTCCTCCTGTTGTTCTCAAAAACTGTGCTTCCGTGCTGACTCCCTGCCTAGGCAAACTCTTTCGTCTCTGTCTATCCTCTAACGTCTTCCCTTCATGCTGGAAGTTTGCTCACATTCAACCTGTCCCAAAGAAGGGTGACCGCTCTCAACCCTCCAACTATCGTCCAATTGCTCTTATCTCTTGTCTTTCTAAAGTTTTTGAAACTATTCTTGCTTCCAAATTTCTTAAGCATTTCTCTTCTCATAATCTGCTCTCAGATCGCCAGTATGGCTTCCTTAAGTGTCGCTCTACTGGTGATCTTCTTTCATATCTTACTAACTCTTGGTCATCCTCCTTTCGGGACTTCGGCGAGACTTTTTCTATTGCACTAGACATATCGAAAGCCTTCGATAGAGTCTGGCATAAATCTTTAATTTCTAAACTACCCTCCTTCGGTTTCTATCCCTCCATCTGTGCCTTTGTCTCTAATTTCCTTTCCGGCCGTTCCATAGCCGCGGTTGTGGACGGCCATTGTTCACTTCCTCACCCTATAAACTCCGGTGTTCCTCAGGGCTCTGTCCTATCTCCTATTCTCTTTCTAATTTTTATAAATGATCTCCTTAACTGTACCTTAATTCCCATCCATTCATACGCAGACGACTCAACCTTACACTACTCCATTACTTTTTCAGAACGCCCCAGCCAGCAATCCCTCAACGACAAACGTAATGAAGCCATAGAACTCTTAAATTCTGATCTAAATACTATTTCCAATTGGGGCAGAGAAAACCTTGTTAACTTTAATGCTTCCAAAACCCAATTTCTCCATCTATCTACCCGTCAGGATCTCCCAGCGGACTATCCCTTATTCTTCAACAATACAAAAATCAACCCTTCATCTTCTCTCAATATTCTTGGTGTCTCTATTTCTTCTGCTCTCATTTGGAAGGACCATATTACCAGTCTTGCTAAGGCAGCCTCCCAGAAGCTGGGTGTGCTCAACCGCCTTAGGGGGTTCTTTTCCCCTGCACAGCTTCTTGCTCTGTACAGGGGCATAGTGCGCCCTTGTATTGAGTATTGTTCACATGTGTGGGGAGGTTCCTCTCACACCGCTCTCCTAAACAAAGTTGAAAGGAAGGCCTTTCGTATCATTAACTCCCGTCCACTCACCAACTCTCTGCAATCTCTCTCTCTCCGCCGCAATGTTGCATCTCTCTCGCTATTCTATCGCTACTAAACAGTGTTCCTCAGAGCTATCCCAGTGCATACCACCTCCTTTACGTAGGGCACGTGGTACCCGTCTTGCAACTCAATCCCACCCCTACTCTGTGCAACTCTCCAACCCAAGAGTGAAACGTTACTCTCAAACTTTCTTCTACTCAACAGCTGAGCTCTGGAACTCTCTCCCAGAATCAGTCTTTCCATCTTCCTATGACTTAAATTGCTTCAAACTCCGTGTGTCCAGGCATTTTGGCTCGAACGTCCCTTGATTTTGGCCCTGTCACTCTTTCAACTATGGGGGAGGCACTCGCTATAGGCAGTTATGCCTTTTGCCTCCCTCAATCACATAGAAAAAAAAAAAAAAAAAAAAAAAATAGTGGGATCTAAAACTGTAGGGAGCTTTAAGATAAAATTGGATAAGCATATGGACGAGAAGGGTTGGGTGTGAAGGGGGATCAGCCGGGTTGGGCCAATCAGCGGCTTTTCCTTAGTATATAGCCTACGACAATGTAACTAATGTCTGGGATATTCTTATGTTGTTTCACAGCTTGAAGCTGCCCTTATTCTTAACCAACACATCTTAGTATATTTTATTCTCGATAGTTGATTGTTTCATTATAATACATAAGATGCATTGTAGTGAAGGAGAGAGAGAGAGCGAGTGAGCAGTGTGGGGGAGGTGAGTGTTACTTTTTCTCCTCCTCCCTCCTCCCGCCCGGAGGAGTTGCTCGCCCGCGTGGTCTTTTCTCTCGGTTTTGATTGGCTGGTGGTTCCTGGCGCCTTCTTAGGCCTGCTGCCGGGTGACGTAGCGGCCTGTGATTGGCTGACCACCGTGCCTTTGTGTGGGATCCTGGAGGGGTCCAGAGGAGCTATTCTCCTCAGAGCTCACCTCACTGTCGTAGTCTCCCTCCTTCTCCACCTTCGTCCCTAGAACAGCCAGGTCATGAGAGGGACAATCAGTACCACCTGTGCAGTCACTCCCATAGTTCATTATTGCGAAGGCTTCCCCGCCGATACCGTACATGCACACCCCCACATTCCTTACGACTACATCTGCCTGCGCAGCATCACCGCTTTTAGCGACATGGCCAGATACAGTCGGTCTATGGTAGGGCTGTTGCAATTGACTAGAGCAGCATTGGGAGGCTATGCGACGACTGGGCACTTCTATGCCACAGCCAACCTCACCAATCTGCTCAAAGTCCTCCTTTTGACCACCACCCTTGGCAGCCATGGGTCGACCCTGACCTGGCAACCATGCCAAAGCCTCGTCGCCCACCTTGAACCACCGAAACAATGAGGCTAACGGTCTTTCAACATTCCCGTGACCTGCCCGCGGAACATCTTGCACTGCCCGAGTTGTGAGACTCAGGGGCTTGGCATGACCAGTGGGGTATGAACCGAGCTGGTGCTGGAGCGCTGCACACTGCTGCTCAGGCAGGTGCTCTAGCGCTTCCACAGCCACCAGACTCCTGTCCCCCGCCCACTGCTCCGCCGGGACATGACAATCCCTACTCTCCTTCACCTGTGCCCTACTGCCCCCCTCTCCTTCTCCACCTTGGCCGCTGCAGACCAACGCAGGGACAGTAGGCTGCTCAGGTGGTTGCCTCACAAACTCCTCCAACAGGTTCACATGACATGTTTCCCCGTCCTCGTGTTTGATCTCGACAGCACCATTACCACACTTCTGAACTTCCGGATCCTCCAACTGCAGTTTACAAATATCTGAGGGAACCAACCTGTCTAGATGCTTCCGAAGCAACCCAAGTCCTCCCCCAATATCAAACTGAGCAACCCTTTTTTCTCTCCGTGTGTAACGTGGCTGCCTCGGAGTCTCTTCCTGCCCTACCTCCTCACTAGCTGTGACAGGTCCTGGGGCCTCTCCAGACTCTAACATAGGTGCCAATAATGAGTCACCAAGAAACACTGTCGGCTCAAAACTCTCCAATTGACCAACACTTCCCGTTTTCTTGTGACCTTTCCTCCGCGGTTTGATAGACTGAGGTGGTGGCTGCAAGGCTCCGGATGTCTGAGAACGCGTCACAACACCCGCCATGGTTTGTACGCTACACTTCTCAACCCACTCCTGTTCCTCCCTACTAACGTCGGCCGCCTTCTCGGCAACGACCAAGGGTGAAACCTTAGAAGCAGGCACCGCAAAGTCGTTGCCGAGGAGGAGGTCGACGCCCCCAACAGGCAAGTTCTCTACAATTCCGACATCCAGCTCCTTCGCCACACCATCCACCTCCAGCTCCATCCGCACCAGCGGGTAGGACTTCGTAGCATTGATCCCCTGAACTACCACCACCCGAGCAGCGTTAATCGGTCTACCAGTAAAGTTCCTTAACAAGGTCTGAGAAGCCCCAGTATCACGCAATAGCTTAACTCCTCGCCTTTCGCCAGCCCACCTCACAAAACCATGCCCTCTATGACCCCCAAAGACGTCGCGGACAGGGTTCAAGCCTTCCGGACTCTTAAACACAGGCTGTGTCCCAACCTCTGACGAACTACCCTTGGCAAACTCAGAAGATATAGGCGACACCCCTATGCTGCGGGCCAATGACACAACCTTGTTTGGTGGCTTGTTCGGACAAGCATTTGCAAAGTGACCCTCCTTGTGACATGCAAAGCACTCTTTACTCTTTGGTTTCCCTTGGGTGTGGGAGGTACCATTAGACTTCTTATACGGGACGGTATTCGGTTTATGTTCAGTTTTATTGTCAGTGCTACATGGTTTTGTGTATTTATGTGTATCAAAATTCTTGGGAGGGGTACGATCCTTTGCACCCGACTCACTCCTAGCTGCTGCTTCGCACCCTCGAATTAATGACAGTCGGAGGTCAGCCATTTCTGCTGCCTCCTGGAGAGTTCTAGGATTTGTTTCCTTTATATTTAATGTTAAGTCCCCTCCTGTGCACTTAAAGAACTGCTCCAAGAGAACCAGCTCACTCAACTCCTCAAAAGTAGCTGCCCTCTCAGAACGCAGCCAATGTCGTAGTGCATCAGACAAGTCCCGGGCGTGTTCTAGGAAGGTACTATCCTTGCCCTTAGTAACACCCCGAAACTTCAAGCGGTAAGTTTCTGGTTGTAACTCATAGGCCCGTAGCACAGCCTACTTTAGCTCATCATAAACTACACAGGACTCTAAAGGTAGTGCATCATACGCTTTTAGCCCCTTTCCTAGGAGTCTTGATGAAACTAATGCTGCCCACTTTTCCTGAGGCCACTGGTGTTCCTAACACTTCTTCTCAAATCGCATAAAAAACTCAGTCACACATAACTCATCGAACACAGGAACTAGTTTAAGCAGGTGCGACAATGATTGGTCCCGATGTCTGTTACCTCCCCCAATATTTTGCCCTGTTACCTCCACTCGAGAGATCTCCAGCTCCCTGTCAGCCCGATACCTAGTAGACTCTGCCTGCAGTTCAGCCTCTCGTATAGCTGTTCTCTCTGCAGCCTCAGCCTGTGCACTAGCCTGTCTTTCGGTAGCCTCAACCTGAGCTCTAGCAACCTCAGCCTGAACTCTAGCAACCTCAGCCTGCACACTAGCCTGTCTCTCGGCAGCCTCAACCTGAGCTCTAGCCTGTCTTTCGGTAGCCTCAACCTGAGCTCTAGCAACCTCAACCTTGGCCATCTCAAGCCGAAACAACAAATCTGGAGTCAACCCTTGAGGAGGGGAAGGTGCATTTAATGGAGAGGGTCCCTGTGATTGAATTCCACGCTGCCATTGACCATCAACTTGGGGGTATGTACTAAATTCAGGCACCCTGACGTTTGATATGGGGGTAGAGTGGAGGGGGGGCCCCAGTCGCCTCTCCACCCAGGTCTCTCCCTTCTAAACCCAATATCAAAGTCCTCAGCTGATCTTTCCTCATGCCACTTAAACCCTGGTGACCCTGAAGACCTGCCACACACTTTAAGCCATACTTATTCAGCTTCAACACCCTGGCAGCGGTAAGGGGCACCTCTAAAAATCTTCTAGCACCCTCCTCGCTATCGACTAGCCACTCCACAGGTCTTTCTCCCTCCGAGCCCGTATCGTGACCTGACCCATCACTGTGTTCCGATTTATTAGACATGTTTGTGTACTGCAGTAATTATCACGGTTATAGAATGAGCCTTATCTCCTATGCAAGTATGTATATACTAATGTTATTTAAAGTCTTTAATGTGTTTTATTGGTTGCTCCAAAACAAAAAACTATGTCCACTGTATTCCTCTAATCATAAGGAATCTCAAAACAAATGACCACTATATTCCTCTGTTCAGTAAATCCTATGCAAGGTCGCCATTTTTTACGTCCTGGGATATATAAACACTGGGCTCTTTCTATTGGACTAGGTATGCGGCAACAAGCAACAACGGAAAACGCTAGATCCAACCCTTATCTATAAACCCAGGCAACAAACCACCCTAAACCGTCAAGAGTCCTGCCTGGACAACGAGGTATCCTATGACTCGGTTATAGGGTGCACGCACTATAGACTGCTGATAGTCAAGCAGGCTATATAAAAGATCACACAATCAAGTTGACTTAAAGCTTCAAGGAAAAGATAGATAACGGAATTAAATTGCAGAAACAATTTAATAACAAACTAGAAGAAAGTACATTTAACGTTACCTTAATTAATACAACTAGTCACCCCTGCGTGAAAGAAGGTGAAAGCAAACAGTCCTCAAAACATCGTACAGGTAGACAAGATGCAGGTTTCTAAACTGCATGCGGCTACTGTAGGATCTGATGCTTAGCAAAGAAAGTACGTTACGGATTTAGAGAACTCTTAACTAATAAGCAGGAATAAATACTAGTGATAGGACCTACAGTGTATAATGGCATAGGTATAATTAAATAAAGGCAGCAACTCGCAACATAACCACATACAGGTGTGCTTCTCACTCTTAGTCAGGCAAGCCTGCTCGGACAGAGTCTCTAAGCCACACCCTGACTCACAATGCTCACAAAGACGGTAAACTGTGGCACAATAACAAGCATACAGATATAATAAACCGCTAGCTGTTAATCTGCCAGGTGGCAGAGGTCTAGCCGGAAGGATATAGGCTTCGGATACCCGGACTGAGCCACCTGCTCTAGCCTAGGGACGTTCCCAAGTCTGTGCGCCAAATTACTCTAATTGAAAGGGTGCTCTCTTGAGACTCAGATCCCAAGTATCTGACTCTCTCCTGGCGACCCTAAAACAAATGCAAGGCGTGCTAGCGCAGTGCTCAGTGGACTAGGCAAGGGCCCTCACACAATACAACACTAGACACACAGGCACACAGACAAGAAAATGCCCCCAG
The DNA here is from genome assembly GCA_032716605.1 of Paralithodes platypus. NCBI lineage: Eukaryota > Metazoa > Arthropoda > Malacostraca > Decapoda > Lithodidae > Paralithodes > Paralithodes platypus. The sequence continues at coordinate 18,715,307 of CM064579.1, read as the reverse complement.
ACTCCCACAGGTATCCTAGAAAAGTCGTGCAGGTCCACAGGACTCGCACCAGCAGACTTTACTTAAAGGATCACAAAAAAACCTCCCCTCCGGTCTAGCCCCTGCTCACCTGCCACAAGAACACACCAGCAAGCATGAAACCACCAAATATGAGACAACAAAAAAGCTTCCTAGGTCTCATTAACAATTATATCTCTGCACAAGGCCCAAAATCCTATCTAGTTATCTGAGAGCTCGTCGTTAATACAATAATAGATATAAGGTCTATCAAGGGGATGGGATAATTAAATAGATTGGTGAAGTAGTGGAAAGAAGGTATACAAAGTAAGAGAGAAAGTTTCTAAGTGGGGTTGAGAGGGATAGATATCAAGGGGGTCCGAAGGGTACGACAGTGAGGTGAGCTCTGAGGAGAATAGCTCCTCTGGACCCCTCCAGGATCCCACACAAAGGCACGGTGGTCAGCCAATCACAGGCCGCTACGTCACCCGGCAGCAGGCCTACAGAAGGCGCCAGGAACCACCAGCCAATCAAAACCGAGAGAAAAGACCACGCGGGTGAGCAACTCCTCCGGGCGGGAGGAGGGAGGAGGAGGAAAAGCAACACTCACCTCCCCCACCCTGCTCGCTCGCTCTCTCTCTCTCCTTCACTACAATGCATCTTATGTATTATAATGAAACAATCAACTATCGAGAATAAAATATACTAAGATGTGTTGGTTAAGAATAAGGGCAGCTTCAAGCTGTGAAACAACATAAGAATATCCCAGACATTAGTTACATTGTCGTAGGCTATATACTAAGGAAAAGCCGTCCGGCCGGCTGACGCCAGCCGGTTTCTAAACGGCTGGGCAGCCCACACTCGCGCATGCCCGCACGTGGCTACTATGCAGGAGCGTCACACCAGACATACAGTATTTATGAATACATTAGAAAGTAGTGAAACATGCACACGCATTTGTCCATTATTCCACGGTTTCAAACTCTTGGAGAACATAAATATATATACTGTATATCAAGACTAATGTAAAATGTAAAAATATCCGCGTATGTCAACACTAGCAGAATGCAGAAATATCCGCGTATGTCAACACTAGCAGAATGCAGAAATAATAAATAGTGAAACTTTGTGAGTGCTCAATATAAATCAGACTTAATTCCCACATATCCTGCATTACCATTTTTTTTATTTGGGAAGGACAATTTTCGCCGCCCCCATCTCTTCCACCTAATGAGTTGAGACCTTGTGGTATATAGAGAATTAACAATAGTGGGGAGATTGTAGGCACCAATTGATCAGGGCTAGACCCAGGTGAGGTTATAGGCATGTGATAAAGAGTCGATGGAAATCCTGTTTCATTTGCTTGGCCTCTCTTACTGATTTTCTTTGTGCCTCATTTACACTGAGAGTAATCCAGCTAGCTCTCACAAACACCTCCTCCTCCTATCCACTTCACTACACTAAACATGCACACCACACTTCATTCCTCCACACCAAAATTGAATCAAAATTATGAATTTTAGCCCAGCCTCGGAGTCCCCAGGGGGGGGAGGGGGGGGGGCATAAATGCCCCTACGCCCGCCCGACCATCCCCTGACGACCTCATAAAATTACCTGGACCTCGGCCTGTTACTCTTTCTATTAATTTCTGCAACATTCGCGGACTTTCCTCTAATTTTCACTCTGTTGAACACCATCTCTCCTCCTACAAACTTGATCTTCTCTTCCTCACCGAAACTCAGGTGTCTGTAGCAACATCCAGCAGCCCCTTCTCTGTATCCTCCTACTTTCTCTATCCTAGTTTCAAAGCCAAAGGCGGATGTTGTGCATATGTGCACAACAAACTCACTTGCTCTCGTGTTCCCGATTTCGACTCCTCTGAATTCTCAACTTTATGGCTCAAACTTTCCTGTCATTCTCTTACTAAATATTTCTGTGCTGTCTATCTTTCCCCTAACTCTACCAACTTTCCCAAATTCTTTGACTATCTAAACTCTACAGTGGAACACATTCTATCCATTTCTCCTTTCTCAGAAATCTCCATCTTAGGAGATTTCAACGTTCACCACTGCCAATGGCTCTCCTCTCGCACTACTGACTAACCTGGTGAACAAGTCTACGTCTTTTCTATCCTAAATGACCCAGAGCAGTTAGTTCAGCAACCCACCCGTATCCCGGATCGCCTCGGAGATCGGCCCAACACTCTTGACTTGTTTCTAACTTCTTACCCTATGCTGTCGATCTTTTCTCTCCTTTGGGCTCCTCCGACCATAAACTTATCTCTGTCACCTGTCCTATCCCTCCAGTACGGCCACCCGATCCTCCTAGCTGGCGGCGCTTGTGGCACTTTAGCGCTGCCAACTGGGAAGCTCTCCGGCAGTACTTCTTTGATTTCCCATGGAATGATTTCTGCTTCCGTGGCCGGGGACCCTCGGAGAGTGCTGAACGCATTGCCGAGGTAATCCAATCGGACATGGAAGCCTCCTTCCGGGACTTCGGTGAGACTTTTTCTATTGCACTAGACATATCGAAAGCCTTCGATAGAGTCTGGCATAAATCTTTAATTTCTAAACTACCCTCCTTCGGTTTCTATCCCTCCATCTGTGCCTTTGTCTCTAATTTCCTTTCCGGCCGTTCCATAGCCGCGGTTGTGGACGGCCATTGTTCACTTCCTCACCCTATAAACTCCGGTGTTCCTCAGGGCTCTGTCCTATCTCCTATTCTCTTTCTAATTTTTATAAATGATCTCCTTAACTGTACCTTAATTCCCATCCATTCATACGCAGACGACTCAACCTTACACTACTCCATTAGTTTTTCAGAACGCCCCAGCCAGCAATCCCTCAACGACAAACGTAATGAAGCCATAGAACTCTTAAATTCTGATCTAAATACTATTTCCAATTGGGGCAGAGAAAACCTTGTTAACTTTAATGCTTCCAAAACCCAATTTCTCCATCTATCTACCTGTCAGGATCTCCCAGCGGACTATCCCTTATTCTTCAACAATACAAAAATCAACCCTTCATCTTCTCTCAATATTCTTGGTGTTTCTTTTTCTTCTGCTCTCATTTGGAAGGACCATATTACCAGTCTTGCTAAGGCAGCCTCCCAGAAGCTGGGTGTGCTCAACCGCCTTAGGGGGTTCTTTTCCCCTGCACAGCTTCTTGCTCTGTACAGGGGCATAGTGCACCCTTGTATTGAGTATTGTTCACATGTGTTGGGAGGTTCCTCTCATACCGCTCTCCTAGACAAAGTTGAAAGGAAGGCCTTTCGTATCGTTAACTCCCGTCCACTCACCAACTCTCTGCAATCTCTCTCTCTCCGCTGCAATGTTGCATCTCTCTCGCTATTCTATCTCTACTATAATAATCAGTGTTCCTCAGAGCTATCCCAGTGCATACCACCTCCTTTACGTAGGGCACGTGGTACCCGTCTTGCAACTCAATCCCACCCCTACTCTGTGCAACTCTCCAACCCAAGAGTGAAACGTTACTCTCAAACTTTCTTCTACTCAACAGCTGAGCTCTGGAACTCTCTCCCAGAATCAGTCTTTCCCTCTTTCTATGACTTAAATTGCTTCAAACTCCGTGTGTCCAGGCATTTTGGCTCGAACGTCCCTTGATTTTGGCCCTGTCACTCTTTCAACTATGGGGGAGGCACTCGCTATAGGCAGTTATGCCTTTTGCCTCCCTCAATCACATAGAAAAAAAACAAAAAAAACAAAAAACATTCCATTCTCTTTCTCCCAGACTAATGCTATAAAATCTTGGTTTACTCACGCCTGTTCTACTGCTGTCCGCAATAAGGAGGAAGCATTCAAACGATATCAACGCCTTAAAACTCAAGACTCTCATTCTTCCTATGTTTCTGCCCAGAATCAAGCCAAATCTGTTCTTCGACTTGCCAAACACTCTTTCATCAATAATAAATGTACTAAACTATCCAACTCTAGCTCTTCCCAAGCTTTCTGGCATCTAGCCAAAAACCTCTCCAACAATTTCTCTTCCTCGTCTTTCCCTCCCCTTTCCCACTCTGATGGGACAACCATCACTTCTTCCTCTGACAAAGCTAAACTCTTCACTCAAACTTTTGCTAGAAACTCCACCTTGGATTATTCCGGTGCTATTGCTCCCTCTCCACCCTCCTCTCTCTTACTTATGCCTAATATCCTAATCTCTTCTAAAGATGTACTTTCTAGCCTCTCTGGGCTTAATACTAAGAAGGCGTACGGCCCGGACGGTGTTCCTCCTGTTGTTCTCAAAAACTGTGCTTCCGTGCTGACTTCCCACCTAGGCAAACTCTTTCGTCTCTGTCTATCCACTAACGTCTTCCCTTCATGCTGGAAGTTTGCTCTCATTCAACCTGTCCCAAAGAAGGGTGACCGCTCTCAACCCTCCAACTATCGTCCAATTGCTCTCATCTCTTGTCTTTCTAAAGTGTTTGAAACTATTCTTGCTTCCAAATTCCTTATGCATTTCTCTTCTCATAATCTGCTCTCAGATCGCCGGTATGGCTTCCTTAACCCGTAAACGGCGGCAAAGCTCATAAGAGGTTTTACTGGGCGACGGTGGCAAAGCTCTTAAGAGGGAGGCCTAAAAAAACAATTTAAACGGCCCCAGTAGCACTAAACAATTTTTTTTCCCTATACCTCATATCACTCCTCCACATCCCCTCCTTCCCCCTTTTCCCCTCCCCCTTCAATTATCACCTATTTTCCCTGTTATTCCCTAATTCGTTGATATATTTTTGTGCTAACATTAGCAAAATGTGTGGAGGATGTGCTTATTTGCCTAGCGAGTGTGTTATACAAACGAGTGTGTAAATGAGTAGGCTCAGTGTGGTTTGAGGCCTCGTGGAGGGAGGGATTGCCTCAATTTTCTCCATAATTCATGAATGGGCTGGTCCATCTATATTCGCGATTTTGACCAGAAAAATTATATTTTCACTTGTTTTATTGTTGTTACAGGTTACTATCTTCATAGTGAAGGTAAAATAGGCTCATATGAATAAGTAATAACGATATTTATCGTAAAATGACGATTATAGGCCTGAATGGAGCCAATACGCTCGCCCATGGGCAGCTAGTTCAATACCCCCCCCTCGCCGTTGCCTGGTTAAGTGTCGCTCTACTGGTGATCTTTCATATCTTACTAACTCTTGTTCATCCTCCTTTCAGGTCTTCAGTGAAACATATTCTATTGCACTAGACATATCGAAAGCCTTCGATAGAGTCTGGCACAAATCTTTAATTTCTAAACTACCCTCTTTCTGTTTCTATCCCTCCATCTTTGCCTACGTCTCTAATTTCCTTTCCGGCCATTCCATAGCTGCGGTTGTGAATGGCCATTGCTCACTTCCTTATCCTATAAACTCCGGTGTTCCTCAGGTCTCTGTCCGATCTCCTATTCTCTTTCTAATTTTTATAAATGATCTTCTCAACTGTACCTCAATTCCCATCCATTCATACGCAGACGACTCAACCTTACACTACTCCCTTAGTTTTTCAGAACGCCCCAGCCAGCAATCCCTCAACGACAAACGTAATGAAGCCATAGAACTCTTAAATTCTGATCTAAATACTATCTCCAATTGGGGCAGAGAAAACCTTGTTACCTTTAATGCTTCTAAAACCCAATTTCTCCAACTATCTACCCGTCCGGAACTCCCAGCGGACTATCCCTTATTCTTCAACAATACAAAAATCAATCCTTCATCTTCTCTCAATATTCTTGGTGTCTCTTTTTCTTCTGCTCTCACATGGAAAGACCATATTACCAGTCTTACTAAATCAGCCTCCCAGAAGCTGGGTATGCTCAACCGCCTTAGGGGGTTCTTTACCCCTGCACAGCTTCTTGCTCTGTACAGGGGCATAGTACGTCCTTGTATTGAGTATTGTTCACATGTGTGGGGAGGTTCCTCTCACACCGCTCTCCTAGACAAAGTTGAAAGGAAGGCCTTTCGTATTATTAACTCCCGTCCACTCACCAACTCTCTGCAATCTCTCTCTCTCCGCCGTTGTTGCATCTCTCTCGCTATTCTATCACTACTATAATAATCAGTGTTCCTCAGAGCTTTCCCAGTTTATACCAGCTCCTTTACGTAGGGCACGTGGTACCCGTCTTGCAACACAATCCCACCCCTACTCTGTGCAACTCTCCAACCCAAGAGTGAAACGTTACTCTCAAACTTTCTTCTATTCAATAGCTGAGCTCTGGAACTCTCTCCCAGAATCAGTCTTTCCCTCTTCTTATGACTTAAATTGCTTCAAACTCTGTGTGTCCAGGCATTTTGACTCGAACGTCCCTTGATTTTGGCCCTGTCACTATTTCAACTATGGGGGAGGGACTCGCTATAGGCAGTTCTGCCTTTTGTCTCCCTCACTCGCATAGAAAAAAAAAACAAAAAACAAAAAAAACAGTTATGCTCAAAAGTGGGTCCTACCTCCATAATTATAACTTATATAATATTATATATACATTGATTAATTACGGTAAAGGGGGCCTGAAAGTCAGGTCACAATTGTTACAAAGTGTCTCTGTTATATCGCAGTAATAGCTTATATACAAGCTACCAAGAGGCCAGGTCGTACCTGAACAGAATAATCGTCAGGGAATCTAGGGCCAGGAAGCATCTAGATTCTTAATTGCCCGGGATTAGTCGTTGCAGGTAAGGCAGGTCGGATAACACTGCAGGAGGTCGGTTAACACTCGTAGGGCCAGAGAGCTTCTATGGGTCCTGAAATAACAAAGAAAGATGATGGAAACACAACACCACCAAGAGCAAACATTATCACCCTTGCCACCACACCACCGAGGAAAGAAGACACAAGCGCCACACCAACAGATGTGCATGAGTCGCCTCCATCACACCCGCACTTCCCCCAACACCAGGAAAGAACATCATAGTCACCATCAACAATCCTGGCAGCAACATAAACAAGAAGGACCGGAAGGAAGACAAAGCAAGCAAGATTTTGCATAAGTCTTACACCACCACGCGCCCTTCTTGCTCCAATCCGCACCACTGCCTTGACAGGGAAACTCAGAGGGGCTACCCAAGCCACCCCAGGCCCTCCTCCCAACAAATACGCCCATCTTGCACTGAGAAGGAGCACCGGGTGAAACGCCACCATCATTAAGACTATGACATAGATTCATTGGAGAGAGTACAACGTAGAATGACAAAAATTATCCATAATATTAGAAATCTTCCGTATAAAGAAAGGTTGAAGAAATTAGGCTTACATTCGTTAGAGAGACGCAGAGTTAGAGGGGATATGATAGAGGTGTTCAAGTGGGTTAGTGGGATTAACAAAGGGGACATGACAAATGTACTAAAGCTCAGTGATAGCGAAAGAACTCGTACCAATGGTTTCAAATTAGATAAATTTCGTTTCAGAAAATATATAGACAAATATTGGTTTGGTAACAGAGTTGTAGATGGGTGGAATGGACTACCAATGCTATTGTTGGATTAAAAACGATAGGGAGCTTTAAGATAAAATTGGATAAGCATATGGACGAGAAGGGTTGGGTGTGAAGGGGGATCAGCAGGGTTGGGCCAATCAGCGCTCTGCAGACCCCCGTAATCCTGCGTTAATCTCTAACCGTTTTGGTAAGATGATCCTCAGGGTATTAGAGTGTTGAGCCTATAATTGGGCTTTGTAATTGGGGTTGTGTGGGACAGGGATCTGCCTTGCTTAGGCCAATCGGCTTTCTGCAGACTCCCATTTTCTTATGTTCTTATGTTCTTTTGACAGACGAACAGGGATCAGTACAGTTGGAATGCTCTTAAAACACACTTCACTGAATGGTTTTTAACCCCTACTGTACCGGAGGATACAGTAATAAAAGTCCCCCCAGTCCCAAGCAATGTGGCCAAAATGGTAAGATAGAACAACCTCCCACCTCAAAAGATGAAGGAATACTGGCTCTCCAAACCTGCAGAGGGTTGGATATAAGCTGAGAAGTGTTGCCATATCAAGAGCAGTGTTCAAACGGTTGTGGGACCAGGCACTGCCTGATACTGGCAGTTACAAGGAAAGTACACCCTGCCGTCGCTGGTATTGGACGGGTTAAGAGCTGGAAGATTTGGGTTATATATTTGGTAAGTAATTAAAGCACTGGCATCAAGTTACTTATCGAAGATCATTAGATCTTGGATCTACTGAGAATTATTATTGAATCACCATGGTGGCACTTCAATATTAATTCCTCGCATCGATCACCAGGAATTACTGTCGCTAGAGAAAGCTGTACTGACGTGCGCTGTAGTGGTAGTAAACCTAACCCCAATAAGGCTTGTTAGAAGTTGATTCACTGGCAGTTGACTTCTTTCTAAGTCCGGGCTCGCGAGATACCGTAGCACTGGCATAACGGCACTTTGCATAGAGTCCTTACGATACGCTTTCTTAGGCACTGGCGACAAGGCATGTATTCGTAAAAGGCCCAAATACAAACCCATCCAAAGTCCCTGGAAGACTCTTATAAAGGTCAGGGCAGTTAAATGAAGTTGGAGAGCACTGGCATCCCAACCCTCTTTTGTTAGTCTGTTGATACGATATGTATAGCACTGGCAGAACAGACTCGTATTCATTTACGACCCTAAACCCAAAAGTACTGTAAAGGTTCTTGATTAAACGACTCTTATAAAGGTCAGGATAGTTGATCGAGACAGTATAACACTGGTACAACTTCTCCTCACATTAATCCAATAATTTGTTACATAGAATGTAACGTATTCATTTAAGACCCTAAACCCAAGAGCTCTACAACATCTTCCATCCTGCTGTCATCACCACATGACAGGACCACCACCACGGCCCAAGAACCTCGTCGGAAGTGCCACGAAAGTGCAACATCACCGGAAGTGCCTAGCGTCATCACCGGACATGCATAGTGTCATCCCCCTGGAACTTATTGTGGATCCTCGATCGTGCTAGGAAAATTGTGTATATACCTAACCATGTCTGAATGTAACTCTGTATAAATATTATAGTTTCGTTGAACAAGTTACTCTATGCTTGTACTCTGTATTATATTTATCCTTTATTACCTTTGTGTATGTGTTCATGTGGTTTCAACTTCTCCAGTCGAGTAAGAACCTACCTAAATAGTCCAGTTAACCCCAGCAAAAACCTGGCAGGTTCAGAAAGCATCCAGATCTCAGGAGGGGAGGTTGAGATAAGATCCCCTACCAGGCCTGGATACCTTTCCACTTTCTAGGTGCTCTATGTCCTAGAAGAGGCACAGGGAAAAAGAACACGTCGGTGTGTGGTATCAATTAGGCCTATGTGTCTGGTCTCGGCAACAGGGGTAGGGATACCTTCCATGGACCAATCAGAAGAGCGGCCGGTGGGTGACGTCATGGCGTCCTGATTGGTGAGGGCGTCGGTTGTGCCGGCCAATCCTGGGCCAAGCTGTGTGGGTGATGTCACATCCGGTCCCTTTGCCAGGCGCCGCCGTTTCAGTATGTGGGGGGGGGGGGGGTTTGAGGGGGTTTGTTTTGACGAGGTGGGGAGCTGCACCTTTTAACGGGGGGATTGTAGTAGTTTGGGGTCGTGTCCTGTAGTTGTTCACCGAGTTATTATGGAGGGGGGTAACTGGCCCAGATTGCGGGGTTAGGGGTTTCTGTTGTGGTAAAACACCACCCCTGCCTTCAAGAAAGTCACGTCCTCGTGGCTGGAGTGTGAACTGCTTTTCTGTTGCTGTAACCAGCTGTGCCCTCATCGTCATGGGTTGTGACGCCTTCTTCAGCGCCCGCATGAGTTGGGCAGGGTGCTTAAACCTATGTTTCCTCTCCTCTACCGAGGTCCACAGAACGAATTGTATAAACATCTTGGATGCTTCTGCTGGGTGCGTGGCCTGAGGTGTGTACAGTGCAGCTGCTGGGTTGTGAACTTTGACCGTCTTGCTGACTATTTATGGACCTCTGCGGATGAGAAAGTAGAATTAATCCCTAATCTACTGGGAGGGTAAGATGCTCTGCCCGAGCGAGTCATTGTGTTTTTAGGGAGTACTTCAGGGGGGCTTCCCAGAGGGGGGGAGGGGGGTGGGGGTTATGTGGATGTGGGTTGGTTGAATGGGTGGGGTGATGGTTGGTGCAGGTTGGTGCAAAGTTACATTCCTGGATGACGTGGGGTTTGTGAGTAATGGGGATGGTTGTGCGGTCTGAGACGGCACGTTGCTGGTTATGGTGGAGATTTTGGGGTTTGGTGATGAGGTACTGGGTTTAGGTTGATGTGGGAGAGGTGTGGGAAGGTTAGGTGGGGTGTCAGCGTTTTGTGGGTTTACGCTAGATTGGGGTTTGGGTTAGGAAGTGGAAGGAATGGGGTTATCTGGTTGTTGATGGGTAGGTTGGGTGGGGTCAAGGGGTTTCTGTTGTGGTATGGGTGGTGGGGAAGTTGAGGTTCGGGGTTGGGCTGGTGGGGGTGGTGGAGGTTAGTTGTGAGGTATGTTTTGGGGTGGGGCTATGGATTTTGGAATGGCGAGTTATGGGGGTGGGGTTTGAGGTTGTGAGGGGTGGGGGGTGATTGGTCATGAGGGAATGGAGGAGGGGTTTGTGGGGGTTGGGGTGGTGAAGGTGTGGGAGCGGGAAGCCAGGCTATGTTGTTTGATGGTGCATGGGGTTGATTTTTAGGGTGAGGTAGTGGTTGTTGGTTTTTATTTATAAGGACCCGCCTGGCGTGCCTATGCAAGAACACTCGCGTCTCTCCGTTGTAGTTCACCACGACCTGGTAACAGTTGGGTTTTTTCGTGATTGTCAAGGTAATGAAAAACAAAATACAATGCGAATATCATAGTTTTATCTAACTAAGGAGAGCATTGTGTATAATTTTGACACATTTTGAAACCTAGAAAATCGCAACAGGAATATTAAAATGTAATCGTCAAGCAGATAATGAAGAAGACACTTCTGGACATAACAGCCACCCAAACACACACAGTTCTTCCTTCTTCCACTATAAAATGCCGGTCACCACAGACAAAAACAGACCCCCCCAACCCCTGTCAATTATAAAGTGTCCTCCCCTCCACCCTCTCGAACAATGCTGCGACTTAACCTGTAACTCCATCTCTCTCTCTCTCTCTCTCTCTCTCTCTCTCTCTCTCTCTCTCTCTCTCTCTCTCTCGTTTCAAATCAATGTCCTAACCCCTCATCAGGGAACTTTCTTGTGTCGTTAGGGCCATAGTGATAAATACTCAATAAGGCCCCTCGAAAAAGGTAAAATTGGGGGAGAGGTGAGGGGATTCTCTCTCTCTCTCTCTCTCTCTCTCTCTCTCTCTCTCTCTCTCTCTCTCTCTCCCTCCAGTTTATCATAATATATACACGACTGTTAACCCTTGCAAGTTGAGTCATTCACAATCCTAAGAAATTCACATGTTAATATCAAATCAATTAAATCACTTATGTCAGATAATACCGGTATAACTTTGAAGGCATCATCGTGCTAAAAGGGTTAACAATTATGTTGGTTTGTCGACTTGTCGATATGTAGTGTGACTAGAACTCTGTATAATGTATAATGTTTCTGTACATATACAGTGTATGTCAATGTATGAAATGTATCCATTCATGCTCTCTTAACTCAGATTGTACTACATTATGAACTTATGATTTTACCAAATAATATGCTTGTTTCAAAAGTGTAATGGCTGTTTGAGTAGCTACGGTATATGTATAACTTTTTTATAGTGGTTAACCCTTCACAGGATGAAGGGCGGCTGTCCAATAAACTCGCCCCTTGGGCCAAAATCGAAATCGAACCCTCCACCCTCACCCCCCACGTGCCTACACCCAGCTCCCCTCCTCTAATTCTATATGAAATTCCTCGATGTTCTGTGGACTGATTGTTTCCCGTAAAAGGTACTGAATATTTTATTGGAATAGTTTGGTTCATTGACCTGAGTGGAATTTTGGAATCAAACTGTGTGTGTGTTTGTGTGTGTGTGTGTGTGTGTGTGTGTATGTAAGAGAGGGCGAGGGAGAGAGTACAAATAAGTGTTTCAATTCAGTTAGGCCAGCACACACAACACTTATCGTTACAATTGACAATAATAATGCATTTGATGCCACAACCTTACAAACAAAATTCTTTAACATAAACATGCACAACAATACAAAAAGATGGCTCTAGCAGCCAGATATGCACATGTAACATGAGCCGGTCAGTTATCAAACACTAGAAATATTACAAACGGAGTCCCTCAAGGATCCGTCTTGTCACCAACACTATTTAATCTATACATGCACGACCCCAGATACACACAACTTCCTACACAGATGACATAGAACTCACATGTACACATCGAGATGCAAACACAACCGTACAACTCCTTCAACCGTACTTCAACATACTACATAACTGGTTCACCACAGACTCAAACTAGTCCTAGCCAAATCTACAGCGACCCTTCCAATCAACTGAATAGTAGAACACCACCATCCACCTCACCTCACCTTAAATAATGTAATGTCGGGTTATAATATTTATAATCCGTGATATAGTCTTTACTAAAATCCAAATATGGACTTATAGACCGTAAATATTCCCAACAAGAACACACCGAACACGTTCTTAATCTCACAATTGTGACGTCTACCTGTACCAGCGTGGGCAGAATCGCCTCTCGTTAGCCACTAGCGCTCGCCAGGGACATCGAAATGGGCTACCGTTATCCGAGAATGTTGTTATTTATTTCCCTGTAATCGCATTGTCACAGACAGTCCAGTGGTGGTCTTTGTTTTCGTATGTGACAACTCGAAGTATTTTATATCATTAGTAGAATATAAGATGAATGGTGTAAAGTTAAGGAGAAAGAGCGATAGAGGCAGCGTGGTGGTAATATGTGCGTGTGTATGTATGTTGCTGCCTCCCTCGCTCGGTGGAGTTTTCCCGCCCGCGCACGGGCTTTCCCGCACCCTTGATTGGCTGGCGGTTCCTGGCGCGTCCCAGGGGCCTGCTGCCTTGTGACGTATCGGCCCGTGATTGGCCGACCATCGCGCCTTTGTGGGCTCCTGTGTGACTTGCCTCCTGCATGAGGGTCCACAGGAGCTGTTCTCCTCAGGACAGGCTTGGCGCGCATGTTTCTAACATCCCTTTGCATACTCTCTCCCGATCACCCCCTTTACCACTGTCTCTCTCTCTGACCTTCTTCTTTTCCATTACTTCTCATCTTTATTCAATTACTTGTCCCCTTGGGTTCTGCATACGGTTTCCATAGCCGGCCCATTGTATTGTATGCGCCGTCCTCTGAGATATTTACATGTACTTAGAATAGGTTTTGAGGGTTCTTAGTTAGTAGAGGTTGGGAACTTAGTGTGTCTCCATTATTGATTTAGTGTTTCTGCTCTTTGATTTAATGCTAGACTGGGATAAGGTAACTGTAGTCGTCGTCACCGATGTGTGTATGGTTTGCTTATACCTACACAACTTCGACCGGTCCTGTGGTAGCCTATGTTGTCTTTTCGCTTACGTTCTTTACGAGTGCAGAATTGTGTTGACTGAGGGTTTTAGCCTGTTCCAGTTCCACACTTTGCTGCCTCATTGCTTGTCTTTAGAGGGTCGCCAGGATAGAACCAGATACTTGTGATCTGGATCTATCAAGAGAGCACCCTAGTCAATTAACGTAACTTAAAGGATGCAGTCTTAAGGACATCGCTAGGCTACGAGCCTGTCTTGCTCAACCACAGTTCCTTACCTAGAGCATTCCAGCTAGACATTATTAATCGAGTAGACACTTATTAGTATTTAATATAAGCTCTTTGATATGTACGCATTATTATTCACAGCATTTATTAAGTCTAGGTTGTTGTTTAGTTGCCCATAGCAGACTGTTTCGTTGATGAGGAAGTACTTCTTTTAGTGTCGAGCATTGCTACCGTTGCGCATTTATAGTATTCTCGTGTCAGTTAACATTATATGTCTTATCTTTTAGTGTATTCAGTTTACATGTGTGGTGTCCTGCCTCCTGCCTTTATATAGTTTAAGATACGAGCATCTTATGAGCATCAGACTTTCTTCAGAAGTTTCCAGGTCTATGCTGTAGGACTATACTTCACTTTCTTTCAGATAGGAGTGAAGCGTTTATTGTTATTTAGAGTAACTGTATTGAAGCATCTTTTTATTGTATTAAATCTTGCAGTGATTTAATTGATCTTTCCATAGATTCCTTTTTATGCATTTTAACGTAACTTGCATCTTGTTTGTTATCAGGCTATACCAGTGTGGGTTAGCCTGAAGTAGAGTACATTTATGCCCAGTTAAGGATACCCCGTTATCGCAGATTAACTCTGGAGGGTATAGGTGTTTTTGTTCGCCGGCATATAAGTTCGAGGGTTTGGATCTAGCGTACCGTTGTTGCATAGTGCCCTATTACTAGTCCAATCATTAAGTGCCCTTGTTTTATTCGTAGCCCCGGTCATAACAAATGGCGACCTTGCCTAGTATCTTATCTTAGTCGTCATACCAAATGAACTATGAAATAATTGCAGGATTTTTGGACATTTGTTTTTTGAGGAATATTTTGGACACAGATTTTTTTTTTTTGGCAACGTAGTATAGCACTTGAGTTGTCTTCAAGCATTTTTGGAGTGAGAGTTTAGGTACTTCTTTTTTTTTTATAAACGTTGAGAATTTTCGGTGGACACTATGTCGAACGACGGATCAATGCACAGTGAGGACACAGTACGGGAAGCCGACTCTGAGGTGCAACAGCGGGGTTTGATAGAAGGCATTAGAGTAGTAACTAGTGAGGAGGATGGAAGGGAGTTTCTGGAGATGCCTATTACTGTTGACCGGGTGTCGGGGATTGATCGGTATGGTCTCCAGTGTTTGGCCACGGTCATGGGGCATGTTGGCACTAGTAGCATGACGAGAAGTGACCTGGTGGCCTGTGTGCTCGGTGCGGTGCGTGGGGCTTCGGGTGGAGCGGGAGCTGGGGCACCTTCGGCCCAGCCCCCATTCCACTCGACTTCTACCATGGCGCCCCGTCGGGCTCCGGAGCCGGGTACGGTCCTGCAAGCCGATAGTCACTGGCAGCGTGGTTTGCACTTGGGTGGATCACTGGGTGGATCTTCAATTGTTGCATCTCCTCCTCCTCAAGGTTTAATTTCAGATATGCTCTTCCAGCTTGAGATGGTTAAGTTTCAGGCTGAGGAAAGAAAGGCCATACGTGAGGCTGAGCTCGAGCAGCGGCAGCGAGAGGCTGAGCTCGAGCAGCGGCAGCGAGAGGCTGAGCTCAGGATTCAGGCTGAGGAGAGAAAGGCCATGTACTGTGCAGATATAGAGCTTGAGAAGTCTCGGGTGGAGTCGACAGGGCAGCGTCTCGGTTCTGGGAATTGAGGTCTTGATCAGTCTTATCGCACCTTCTTAAGTTAGTCCCTGCATTTGAAAAGTCGGGTGTCACCGAGTTTTTCCTGCATTTTGAGAAGAAGTGCCGGGAGCACCAATGGCCCGAGGTTAAGTGGGCAGCCCTTGTTTCCTCTAGGTTGGTTGGCAAAGGACTCAAGGCATATGATGCGTTGCCCTTGGAGTCTTGCATCAATTATGAGGTATTGAAGGAAGCTGTTCTGCGGGCGTACGAGTTACAACCAGAGACATATAGGTTGAAGTTTCGGGGTGGTACGAAGGGTCGTGAGTGCACTTTTCTAGAACATGCCCGGGAACTGTCTGATGCTTTGAGAAATTGGCTGAGGTCAGAGAAGGTGACGACGTTCGAAGAGATTGAGCAGTTATTCTTTCTAGAGCAATTTTTTAAATGCACAGGCAGCGACCTGACTTTGAACCTCAAAGAGAAACGTCCTAAAACTCTACAAGAGGCAGCTGAGATGGCTGACCTGAGAATGTCGCTGATTCGTGGGTGCGGGTCTTCACAACGGACCGATGCAGTTAACAAGGGGCGCAACACTCCACCCCCCCCCCCGAGTCAGTGATGCAACATTTAATAACGAAAGTAAGAGCAATGATACCGATTTTGATCACAAACCTAAAACCGTCCCGTTTAAGAAAGGTCAGGGCCCTTCCCCACCTCAGGGGAAGTCCAAGGGTGAAGTAGAGTGTTTTAAGTGTCATAACAAGGGGCATTTTGCACGTTCCTGCCCTAGTAACCAACCTACAGCAGTCGTGTCTTTGGCTAGCAACATTGGGGTGTCTCTGAGGTCTTCTGCATTTACCCGGGGTGATATGTCAGATGCGGGGGCACAGCCAGTGAAGGAGTGTCCGGAAGGCTCGAAACCTGTCCGCGATGCTTTTTGCGACCATAGAGGGCGTGGCTGCATGAGTTGGGCTGGTTGCAAGCAGGGGTTGGAGTTGTTGCGTGATACAGGTGCATCCCAGACTCTGATAAAAAACTTTACAGGCAAACCTATAAACGCGGCACGGGTAGTTGTGGTGCAGGGTATTAATGCTACAGGTTCATACCCGTTGGTTCGAGTGGAGCTGGAGGTTGATGGTGTGACACGAGAGATAGATGTTGGAATCGTAGAGAAACTGCCAGTAGAGGGCGTCGACCTTCTTCTCGGCAACGACTTTGCGGTACCTGCTTCTGAGGTTCCACCCTTAGTCGGTGCCGAGAGGGCGGCCGACGTGAGTAGGGAGGGGCAGGAGTTGGTAGAGAGGTGTCAATCACAGCAGAGGGCGTGTGTTGTCACCCGATTTCGTGCATCTAAGGTGTCACAGCCTATTCCTCAGTCTCTAGACCAGCGGAGAAACGGTCTGAAGGAGAAAGCTAAAGTTGGGAGTTTTGTGAGTTTTGATCCAGCGGCTCTTCTTGGCGACTCAGTATTAGGACCAAAGATGAGCTCCGGAGTGGCCCCAGAACCTGTCCCCCCTAGGGACATGGTAGGGCGTGATGGCACTCCGCGACAGAGTAGTTCCCAGGTGGAGGAGAGTTGTTGGAACGGAGCTATTGATCTCGAGGACGGGGAGGCATGTCATGTGAACCTGTTAGAGGAGTTTGTGAGGCAACCACCTGAGCAGCCTACTGTCCCTGTGTTGGCTTGCAGCGGCCAAGGTGGAGAAGGAGAGGGGGGCAGTGGTGCTCAGGTGGAGGAGAGTTGGGATTGTCATGTCTCGGTGGAGCAGTGGGTGGGGGACACGAGCCAGGTGGCTGTGGAAGCGCTAGAGCACCGGCCTGAGCAGCAGTGTGCAGCGCTCCAGCCCCTGCTCGGTTC
This sequence comes from Paralithodes platypus, assembly GCA_032716605.1. Classification (NCBI taxonomy): domain Eukaryota; kingdom Metazoa; phylum Arthropoda; class Malacostraca; order Decapoda; family Lithodidae; genus Paralithodes; species Paralithodes platypus. The sequence goes on along the minus strand of CM064579.1, from coordinate 18,698,135 downwards.
ATACCCCACTGTTTGTGCCAAGCACCCAGGCCTCACAACTCATGCGGTGCACGAGGTTCCGCTGGGAGGTCACTTGAGTGTGAATAGACCGTTGGCCTCATTGTTTCAGTGGTTCACGGTGGGCGACGAGGCTTTGGCATGGGTGTCAGGTCAGGGTCGACCCATGGCTGCCAAGGGTGGTGGTCAGAATGAGGACATTGAGCAGATTGGTGAGGTGGGCTGTGGAGTGGATGTGCCCGGTCGTCGCATAGCCTCCCAACGCTGCTCTAGTAAGAGGCAACAGCCCTACCGTAGACCGACTGTATCTGGCAATGTCGCTGAGGGCGCTGATGCTGCGCAGGCAGATGTAGTCGCAAGGAATGCGGGGGTGCACATGTACGGTATCGGCGGGGAAGCCTTAGCAATTATGAACTATGGGAGTGACTGCACAAGGGGTACTGATTGTCCCTCTCATGACCTGGCTATTCAAGGGACGAAGGTGGAGAAGGAGGGAGACTATAGTTTAGAAGCTGCGGTCTCGGCTGGGTTGTGGGAGGGCAATGAGCATGTTGTTTTTCGAGATAAGTTGCAACCTCTTGTTCCTAAGCGTCAAGAGAAGTTGTTTACTAGGCTGTGGCAGTACATCCGCATGTTTGTTGCTTCTCCAGGCCTGATGTACGGGGTAGAATCCGACATGGAGGCTGGAGACACTGCAAGGCTCAAGTTAGTTCCCTACCGTATAAATCCTGCTCGACAGCCTGTTGTGAAAGCAGAGCTAGACTACATATGGAAAAAGGGTCTAAGGGATAAGGGATATCGTGAGTGGTCGTTGCCAGTGAGTTTGCAACCTGAGTTGAGTGGCAAGATCAGTGTGTGTTGATTGCAAGAGTGTGTGTGCATTATCCCTGACAGACGCCTATCCATTACCTAGAGTTGACGACACCATAGACCGCATCGGGGCTGCCTCATTTATCACGAAGGTAGAACTAGTGAAAGGTTATTGGCAGGTCCCGTTGCCGGAAAGAGCGAAGAGAAGTGCCAGTCTTGTGATGAACTGGGCAGTTTATCAGTGCCAGGTGTTGTTTTGCTGCCGGAACACAAGTTGGATGTGTGGCATGTTAAGGGCACTGATAATGTTTTAGCTGATTGTTTGTCACGGGAGGGTATGTTTGCAGGAGAACCCTCGCCGTTCAGTCAGTGTGTGTTGAGAGTGGAGATAAACCAGGCTTGCCCCTGTAGAGCAGCCTTCAAAAACAATATTAAAATTAAATACAAAAAATCACATACAAACTCTTTCTTTTTGATAGTTAATTATAAGTTGCCAATGTTATAGCTAAAGTCTTAAGTTGAACCTGTCTTTCACTTAGTAGGCTGGGCTCTGTGAAGCTCGCTCAGGGAGCATAGCAGGCTAAATTATACTATTATGTTTGGGAGGGGTTATAAGATTTTATTTATGCTAATATGTTGTTTTATGTAAGAATTGAGCTTTGCATTTCATTTCTGGTGGAGTGGCTATGTGTGGCGGGTCTTGTCGGCATTCTGCCTTGTCAGATATGGTGCTCGCCTAATGTTGAGCGTCCAATATCTTGGGCGGGGTGTGACGTCTACCAGCGTGGGCAGAATCGCCTCTCGTTAGCCACTAGCGCTCGCCAGGGACATCGAAATGGGCTACCGTTATCCGAGAATGTTGTTCTTTCTTTCCCTGTAATCGCATTGTCACAGACAGTCCAGTGGTGGTCTTTGTTTTCGTCTGTGACAACGTGAAGTATTTTATATCATTAGTAGAATATAAGATACATGGTGGAAAGTTAAGGAGAAAGAGCGATAGAGGCAGCGTGGTGATAATATGTGCGAATTTCTGTCTGAATCAGCGGGGCCGGGCCCCGCTGATTCAGATCAGATCCTTATTTATTTGATCATAAATTTAAAGGGTCCCGGGGTTTTCAAATGTTCGTTTTGAGGTAGAAAAACTGTGTCTGAATTATTAAAGCAATCAGATAATTATTCGAACAGCGCTGGCCAATTTGATTATATATAAGCATTTTTTCGTATTGGTTTGTATTATCGACGAATATAAACTAAAAATGTATGTTTCGAGTCCTTAGCATGTCACCTTATGTAATGTATTACCTCATGTATACTTAATTGTATAGCAAAATAATATAAAACCAACCAGTAAACACTTCATATTCTTTTCTTTTTAGATATGTCAAAAACACGTGCTCAATCAACATTCTACTTGCTTGGTCACGTAAACCCCGTGATTCTGGGGAGCAAGCTACCGTCCAATCGCCAGGCCTTGGGATTGTACCTCTATCACCACTTTGAGGAGAAGAAGGTCTCGAAGATCGCCTTGAAAACTTCCATTGCTGAGGTTATGCAGTGGTGGCTGAGAGCCCGTATCCCGACTCCTGCAATCCAACACTGCCAGGCGGAAGGGATTGAAGAAGTGTGAGGGAAGGACCAGTGAGGCTCACAAATCCAATGAGGAGTCTTTCGTTCAGAACCTGGATGATCTCTTCGACATAGCCCACGTCAGCGCTATGGAGATGATCAACATCCAGGAAGACCGTGATTTTCTCCTGGCCCAGCGGGAGAAAGGTAGGAAGGGAACAATAGCAGGGTTTGATGCTACTCTGGCTTCGAAGGAGGCTCGTGCTGCTGCATTGAATGATACAGTTGAGAAGCGGAAGCGGAAAGTGAAGGAGGATATGGCAGCCGCATCAACGAGAGCCATTCTGGCAAGCAGCGGGTCCTCGAGTGGCACAGAAGATCCCGATGCACCATCAGGAGATTCAGTTGGACGAATGTCTCAAAAAAAGCGGGGACGGAAGACCGTCATCTCGCCAGATCTAGCAGCGTCTCTCGATCGAAGCAAGCTCTCGGACCGAGCTGCAATGAGTGTGGTCGGGGAGACTGCCCGAAGTCTCGGACATGAAGTGGACAATCTCGCCTTGAACCGCAGCTCAATCCGCCGCCTTCGTCAGAAACATCGTAAAAAACGAGCCATACAAATTAAGGAAGAGTTCAAGGTTGGCGTTCCCCTCGTTGTCCATTGGGACGGGAAACTTCTCCCAGACCTCAACGGAAAAGAGAAGGTGGACCGGTTGCCTGTAATCGTGTCAGGAGAGGGGGTTTCCCAGCTCCTCGCTGTCCCCAAGCTGGAAACCGGCACAGGACAAGCCCAGGCCGATGCAGTTGCAGAGGTGGTGCGACAATGGGGAGTTACGGAAGACTTGGCTGGGATGTGTTTCGATACGACAGCATCGAACACTGGACGACTCGCTGGGGCCTGTGTTCTACTCGAGCAGGAGCTTCAGCGACCTATGCTATGGTTGGCCTGCAGGCATCATGTCTTGGAACTCGTACTCGCGGCGGTGTTCAAATCTGCCTTGGGCTCCCCCTCTGGCCCAGACATTCTGCCATTCAAGGCGTTCCAAACCAAATGGTGTTCCATCGACCAGGCCACCTTCAGTCCAGGACCTGATGACGAGGAGCTCTGTCCATTCCTAAAAGACGTCGCTGCACCCATGATCGAGTTCTGCAAGGGTCAGCTGGAAGAGCGGCAGCCTCGAGATGACTACCAGGAGCTTATGGATCTTATTGTTGTCTTCCTCGGTGGAGAACCTCGCCGTGGGATCCGCTTCCGGGCACCAGGTGCGATGCACCAGGCACGGTGGATGGCCAAGGCCATCTACGCCCTGAAAATGTGGTTGTTCCGCGTGCAGTTGCAAGGCGTGACAGCCAGCCAAGTGAAGGGACTGCGGAAACTCGGTTTGTTCGTCGCCCTGCTCTATGGAAAGGAGTGGATACTATCACCAAAGGCGGCAAGCGCTCCTCGCAGAGACCTCGGCTTCATTCAACAACTATTGGAGTACGAGAAGATTGACGACAAGGTCTCCAAAGCTGCTACGAAGAAATTTGTCACTCATCTGTGGTACTTGTCTGAGGAGATGGTTGGGCTCGCGTTGTTCGACGATGGTGTGGTCATGGACATGAAGCGGAAGATGGTGTCGGCCCTGTTCAAGAAAGAGGGTGAAGAGGAGCCACCCAAGCGTGTTGCGGTGCCGGATCCAAAAGTTCTTCTTGAAAAATCCCTCGACTTCTTCGTCACCACCAACACAATGAACTTGTTCCATCGCCTGCGCCTCCCAGACACCTTTCTCCAGATGGATCCTGAGGAGTGGGAGATCAACCAGGTTTACCAGACGGCAAAGAGCCGGGTCCTCAAACTCGCCGTGGTAAATGATAGAGCAGAACGTGGAGTTGCCCTCATCCAGGATCTGAACGGCAAGATAACACGGGATGAGGATCAGCTGCAGTTCCTCGTGCAGGTGGTGGCAGACCACCGGAAGAGGTTTCCCTGACGCTTCCAAGAAGACCATGGTGGAGCAGCACCGAAGTGGGCAACAGTGAGTGGTCGATGGTCGCCATGAAACCCCCGGCTAGGCCGGCTAATACTCTAGGGAGAGGGGAACCCGCGGGAATTACTATTATATATACGAAAAAACCCTATGTAGCCTATATATGGTAGTATATATATATATTTGAATTGGCCAGCGCTGTTCGAATAATTGACAAATCGCTCTGTAACTTTCTATGTCTTGTTTCTACACCCAAAGGAACCAATTTAGATCCCGGGATACAACGAATTCAACATTTAAAAAATTAGGTCATTATAAGGACCACCCTTATTGTGCGTGTGTATGTATGTTGCTGCCTCCCTCGCTCGGTGGAGTTTTCCCGCCCGCGCGCGGGATTTCCCGCGCCCTTGATTGGCTGGCGGTTCCTGGCGCGTCCCAGGGGCCTGCTGCCTTGTGACGTATCGGCACGTGATTGGCCGACCATCGCGCCTTTGTGGGCTCCTGTGTGACTTGCCTCCTGCATGAGGGTCCACAGGAGCTGTTCTCCTCAGGACAGGCTTGGCGCACATGCTTCTAACATCCCTTTGCATACTTTCTCCCGATCACCCCCTTTACCACTGTCGCTCTCTCTGACCTTCTTCTTTTCCATTACTTCTCATCTTTATTCAATTACTTGTCCCCTTGGGTTCTGCATACGGTTTCCATAGCCGGCCCATTGTATTGTATGCGCCGTCCTCTGAGATATTTACATGTACTTAAAATAGGTTTTGAGGGTTCTTAGTTAGTAGAGGTTGGGAACTTAGTGTGTCTCCATTATTGATTTAGTGTTTCTGCTCTTTGATTTAATGCTAGACTGGGATAAGGTAACTGTAGTCGCCGTCACCGATGTGTGTATGGTTTGCTTATACCTACACAACTTCGACCGGTCCTGTGGCAGCCTGTGTTGTCTTTTCGCTTGCGTTCTTTACGAGTGCCACATTGTGTTGACTGAGGGTTTTAGCCTGTTCCAGTTCCACACTTTGCTGCCTTATTGCTTGTCTTTAGAGGGTCGCCAGGATAGAACCAGATACTTGTGATCTGGATCTATCAAGAGAGCATCCTAGTCAATTAACGTAAATTAAAGGATGCAGTCTTAAGGACATCGCTAGGCTACGAGCCTGTCTTGCTCAACCACAGTTCCTTACCTAGAGTATTCCAGCTAGACATTATTAATCGAGTAGACACTTATTAGTATTTAATATAAGCTCTTTGATATGTACGCATTATTATTCACAGCATTTATTAAGTCTAGGTTGTTGTTGAGTTGCACAACCATAACAGACTGTTTCGTTGATGAGGAGGTACTTCTTTGAGTGTCGAGCATTGCTACCGTTGCGCATTTATAGTATTCTCGTGTCAGTTAACATTATATGTCCTATCTTTTAGTGTATTCAGTTTACACGTGTGGTGTCCTGCCTCCTGCCTTTATATAGTTTAAGATACGAGCATCTTATGAGCATCAGACTTTCTTCAGAAGTTTCCAGGTCTATGCTGTAGGACTATACTTCACTTTCTTTCAGATAGGAGTGAAGCATTTATTGTTATTTAGAGTAACTGTATTGAAGCATCTTTTTATTGTATTAAATCTTGCAGTGATTTAATAGATCTTTCCATAGATTCCTTTTTATGCATTTTAACGTAACTTGCATCTTGTTTGTTATCAGGCTATACCAGTGTGGGTTAGCCTGAAGTAGAGTACATTTATGCCAAGTTAAGGATACCCCGTTATCGCAGATTAACTCTGGAGGGTATAGGTGTTTTTGTTCGCCGGCATATAAGTTCGAGGGTTTGGATCTAGCGTACCGTTGTTGCATAGTGCCCTATTACTAGTCCAATCATTAAGTGCCCTTGTTTTATTCGTAGCCCCGGTCGTAACACAATCAGTATTCAACCAGGTACTACAGAACTCAGTAACTACACACATGTAATTTATACACATAAGTTTATTCAATGGCATGGGAAATGGTATCTTAAATATTTGATCTACGCTTAGGATATACTTCAGATCTTTCAGCGCGTTGCATAATCAATTCAATTTTCAAATCACGAATATATTCCCGTAAATCAGGATGAAGAATTACCCAGATTATTATAAGAAATATCAGGCAATGTATGGAGTACATGTGATCAAAAGTTAACAAATAAGATTGAGCATGAACAATTGTGGTAATAGTTTATGTAAGAAATATGCAATTAAATTTTAAACACGTAACCTATAGCATCAACCTTTAATAATAATAATGATGTGGGTCGAATGTCTAATGTGGGCAATTCTTCAATAAACAAAAGATTATAAAACTCTAAGGAGGAGAGTATGAATGGATTGAGATTTAAAAGACAATTACACGGGTGGCTGGTTCGAGTAATGTACGCGGAGTGGGGGCTCGCGCGCGAGCTAGGTAAACTCTCACGGCAAGTGCGACCTTTGACCAGGTAGCTTCTCAGGTCATACAAGTTACTGCGATGATGGAAAATGTAATTCATGTTTGTGTGATTACAAACTTAGTATCTGAGGTAATGCAATGAATTTAATGGCAATGCACTAATGAATAATTTTTACAATTCAATATCTACTTAGTTTGAATTAAGTAATTTATGATCTGAAATATATATTATTCAATCGATTGTATGTAATAATAATAACTCGGGACGAGGATATCAGATTTACTATTCACTATACGATTATGAATTAACTATAGAGGAATCTCTATTAATCGTAATTAAAGACAAAGTCTGATTAACGAAACTAACGTAGTTAACAGATGTCCTAGAAACGCTTAAATAAGGTTAGTGTAAAGAATAATTAAACGAACTGGTAATTATAAAGAAAGGAGCGTACATGACAAAGTTGTACTAAATGAAATACTCACAATGGTATAAACAAGATATCTGAACGGGTTAGCAGAGTCTTATGAAGAATTCACCTTAAGCGGTGAATTCACCTTAACCCTCCTGGCCCGGGCCGGCTCTCCAAAGGACGGAGCTCGTATCCGGGCGATCTGGCCGAATATCAACAAAAATAAACTAAGGCTAATCTCGCTTAATATATTACCTACATTATCTACCCTATAAACTCCGGTGTTCCTCAGGGCTCTGTCCAATCTCCTATTCTCTTTCTAATTTTTATAAATGATCTCCTTAACTGTACCTTAATTCCCATCCATTCATACGCAGACGACTCAACCTTACACTACTCCATTACTTTTTCAGAACGCCCCAGCCAGCAATCCCTCAACGACAAACGTAATGAAGCCATACAACTCTTAAATTCTAATCTAAATACTATTTCCAATTGGGGCAGAGAAAACCTTGTTAACCTTAATGGTTCCAAAACCCAATTTCTCCATCTATCTACCCGTCAGGATCTCCCAGCGGACTATCCCTTATTCTTCAACAATACAAAAATCAACCTTCATCTTCTCTCAATATTCTTGGTGTCTCTTTTTCTTCTGCTCTCATTTGGAAGGACCATATTACCAGTCTTGCTAAGGCAGCCTCCCAGAAGCTGGGTGTGCTCAACCGCCTTAGGGGGTTCTTTTCCCCTGCACAGCTTCTTTCTCTGTACAGGGGCATAGTGCGTCCTTGTATTGAGTATTGTTCACATGTGTGGGGAGGTTCCTCTCACACCGCTCTCCTAGACAAGGTTGAAAGGAATGCCTTTCGTATCATTAACTCCCGTCCACTCACCAACTCTCTGCAATCTTTCTCTCTCGGCTGCAATGTTGCATCTCTCTCGCTATTCTATCGCTACTATAATAATCAGTGTTCCTCAGAACTATCCCAGTGCATACCACCTCCTTTACGTAGGGCACGTGGTACCCATCATGCAACTCAATCCCGCCCCTACTCTGTGCAACTCTCCAACCCAAGAGTGAAACGTTACTCTCAAACTTTCTTCTACTCAACAGCTGAGCTCTGGAACTCTCTCCCAGAATCAGTTTTTCCCGCTTCCTATGACTTAAATTGCTTCAAACTCTGTGTGTCCAGGCATTTTGGCTCGAACGTCACTTGATTTTGGCCCTGTCACTCTTTCAACTATGGGGGAGGCACTCGCTATAGGCAGTTATGCCTTTTGCCTTCCTCAATCACATAGAAAAAAAAAAAAAAAAAATCAAACATATATAGCAATGGGCGCCTTACCTTGCTGCGTAGAATGGCGTTGAGTAGAGCTCTCTAGCTCAACTGGTTCCGGAGTGATGGTGATGGAAGTGGAGGTAACTTTTGCCGCGTATTTACCTCGGCGCGTCCGAACACTGAACCGCGGACCCGGCTACGACGCCCAGTTGCACTAGTCGCTCCATCCGCAATTATGCCGGGAAGCGATTTGATAGTGTTTTATTGGTTATTATGTCATTTATTATAGTTATTATGTTATTTTCACTCAATAATGTTATTTACATGAACTTATTTGTGTCTCTGTCACTTATTACTTCGTTTTATTATTATTATTATGATTATAGTGTCACTTTCACTGTACTTTGATAATTGATAGTGTCATTTTCCCTTTTATGTATTTTTAGGTAAGCTAATAATATATATAGTGTCACTGTCACTTGTTCATATAGTTATGAAGGCACTTATTATTACTTGTGTGTGTCTCTTTCACTTATACTTAGTTTTATTATTATTATACTGTCACTTTGACTGGCCTAGGCTTATTGAGTGTCATTTTCACTTATTTATTGTTAGAACTATATATTTTAGTGTCACTTTCACTTGTTCATATTGTTATTGAAGGCACTTATTATTACTTATATGTGTCCTTTTCACTTATACTTAGTTATATTATTATTCTTAACCTACATTTGAGTGTCACTTTCACTGTTGTCACTTCCACTTCAAAAGTTTATTAGAGTATGGAAGTAGTTGAAGCAGGTGCCAGCACACAGTCCAACTTGACACTCGAGGCATTCCCAAGTGGTTTTTGTCACTTTGCGGGGTCTTCTTGTTGTGTGGCTGCACACATGGCACCTCTTCTGACTCCTAAGTTTACTACCGGGTGCTTTGAAAGGAAGGGCGTTGAGCTGGTGCTTCCTGAAAAATTCAGCACACCCCGTTCTGTCCAGCTGGCCTGGTCCTTGTAGTGGCCTCCCTGGTGTACCCGCATGTTTAGCCAGGAGCTCAAGTATCACCTGTTTGTGGAACTTCCGCAGGGACTTGTACTTCTTGGCTCCTGGAGTCCTCAGACGGTAGATGTTGTAGGCATTGAGGACCGACATATCTACCGTATGCAGGATAAACTTCTTGTACCACCTGCAAGATGTTCGCAGGCAGTCGATGAAGCCCATCTGCATGTCGGACTTGTCGACGAGGCGCATATTTAGGTTGTAGTCCAGGACAGCAGCTGGTTTCTGGACGGGGTTCTTGGTTCTTCGGTCCACCTTCCCTGTGGCGACCATCTCGGCCTTGTGGCATGTGGTACAAAGGAGTACAAAGGAAATCAAGCAACAACATTCTAGTGACCCTTCTAGGCTGCTTGTCCTCCAAAACACTGAGGATCAAGTGTCCAAACAGTGGTTTAGAGTGGGTAAGGGAACATTGGAAAGGGAACTACTGCCCTGGAACTAATGTCCGTGGCAGGATTAGGAAGTTAGTAGGGGACAGATGGGTTAGTAACTGAGGGGGGGATAAAATAAAGTTATTTATTTACAAACGCAGTCAGTCGCGGGTTTGATGCGAGATATTTGTCTAAGCGGAGTTTAAATGAATCAACGGTGCTGCAGTCTATAACGTCTCGTCTCGGGGAAGCCCATTCCACAAGTTGACAACTCGATTGAAGAAGAAATTCTTAGATTCGTGTGAGTTAAAAGATTTACCAATAATTTTGCAACCGTTTCCCCGCGTGTAATTAGATTGGTCGATAGTGAAGTACTTACTACAGTTCATATTGTCGATGCCTTTGATGATTTTGAACACTTGAATTAAGTCACCTCTTAACCTTACGAGCTTAATCTGCGCTGGGTTAAAGGAAATAGATTTAATTCTCTAAGATGCTCTTCGTATGGTTTGTTCTTTAGGCTAGGTATCATTTTGGTAACTCTACGTTGAACTCGTTCTAGCTTGTCTATATCTTTTTGGTAATAAGGGCACCAGGATTAAATGCAGTATTCCAGAAGAGGGCGGACTAAGGAATTGTAAAGGGTCAGGATAACTTCTTTGGATTTATGCTCAAATGACCTGCCTATAAAGCCAATTATTTTGTTTGCCTTCTTAACAACTTCTGAACATTGTTGACTCGGTTTTAGGTTACTCGATATTGTTACTCCCAGATCGGTTTCTCTGTTTACATTCTTAAGCTGAGTGCCATTCATCGAATAGTTTGCTTTCTCATTTAGGTATCCGATATGTAGTACTTTACATTTATCCGCATTGAAACTCATTTGCCAAATTTGGGCCCAACATGACAATTTATCTAGATTGTGTTGCATATCGTCAACTTGTTCTTTTGAGAGTACGCTATTTGCAATTTTTGTATCGTCAGCAAATTTTGAGATTGTGCAGGTGAGACCCTCATCTATGTCGTTGATGTAAATTAGAATGAGAATTGGTCCTAGTACCGATCTCTGGGGTACCCCGCTACTTACATTGGTCCATTTAGATGTCTTACCGTTTATGACTACTCTTTGCTTTCTGTCGCTGAGCCAATTTTCTATCCATTTCAACACACCGTCTTGTATTCCATGCGCTTTTAGTTTTAGCAGTAAACTTTTGTGGGGAACTTTGTCAAAGGCCTTTTGAAAATCAAGGTATATAATATCTACAGCTTTACTCTCATCGTAGAGGTTGAGGATATCGTGGAAGAAGTCTAAGAGGTTTGTTAAACAGGAACGTTTTTTACGAAAGCTGTGTTGAGTATCTTTAACACCTTATTAGCGGCCTAGGCGGTTTATTTATATGTACCGCCCAGCGGGGTGTTTTTAGCCAAAATAGGGCTGTTTACGTGATCATTTTCATGCCTAAATAAGACCCAGAGCGTAAAACAAGTATCTATCCCTGAAAGGGCATAAACAGAGCTTTCCAATGACACCATAACGATCCTTTTATGATGGCTAGTTTTCTTGCAACAACCGTGCAACGCGAGTGCAAAAAGCATGTAATTAGGCACTTTCCCCATACAATTCCGTATATAGCGAGTGAGAGAGGGAGGGAGGAGGTGGGATTCGTGTCAGTAGGTTCGCCGCGGTGGTCTGGAGCAGTCATACGCTCGCTACTCTCCTGCCACCACTTGTCTCTCTCTCTCAGCAACATTACGTGCTGAAATTGCCACACGACCTATGTCGAGCGCCGCCACATAGTCCAGCTTTATTTAACTCGACTTATGTTGTGCGCCGACAGTTAAGGGTTAAGTAAGTTATTTGCCTTTAAGTGATTTACGAGTCTGTCTCTTATGACCGTTTCTAGCATTTTACATACAATTGACATTAAGCTAATCGGAAGATAATTACTGGGTAGGGATTTGCTGCCTTTTTTGAATATCGGTGTTACGTTGGCTAGCTTCCACTGATCAGGTATAGTCCCAGACTGCAAGGATTCATTGAATAGCAATGTCAGTGGTTTGGAGAGCTCATCCTTAGCTTCCTTTAGAACTCTAGGCGAGATTGTATCAGGTCCAGGCGTTTTATTTACCTTGAGTTTATCTAAACAATTCAATACTTCTCTCTCTGTAACGGTGATATTGCTTAGAACATATGAATTATCAATCTGAATCGGCGATGGTGTAGGGATATCACTGAGGTCTTCGGTTGTAAAAACTGATGCAAAGAAGGTATTGAGGGCATTACTCATTTGTACTTCGTCTTTGGTGTATTCTCCATTTTCATCGACTAACGGTCCAACAGTTGAAGAAACTACGTTTTTCTTTCTGATATAACTATAGAATTCTTTCAGGTTTGTTTTACTTTGATTCGCAACATGTAACTCCAGGGACTTTTTACTTTGCTTAATTAACTTTTTGGCTTTGCGTCGTACCTCTACAAATTTCACCCGTTCTTCGTCATTTTGTGAGGATTTTAATCTATCATTAGCAAATTTTTTAGCAAGCAGACAGTCTGAAATATCTTTATTCCACCATTTGGGCTTATCATTATGGCCTGGACGCCGTATTTTCGATGGTATGCAGTCTTGCACTGCCTTAAGGTAAGTGGTTGTGAAACACTCTCAAGATGTATTTATGTCGTTATTGTTAGTCAGAAAGCTCCAGTCAGTTTCTTTAAGCTTTGATTTAAGTTTATGAAAATTTGCTTTCTTGAAATTAGGGACTTTCTCAATGCTGCTATTTGATTTGTTACTAGTAAACTTTAAAGTGAAAGTTATCGTACGATGGTCGCTGTTACTGAATTCATCACCAACATTCAAATTCTCTATTAATTCTTCTTTTGTTGCGAGTACAAGGTCAAGCACATTATTACCACGGGTCGGAGATTGTACAAATTGAAAAAGTGAACTCTCTTGCAAGTTAGCATAGAGGTCGTGTCCAGAGTGTGAAGTAAGAATATCGCCCCATTTAGTCACGGGTAAGTTGAAATCGGCAAGAATTACGATATCTTGTATGTTAGTTATTTCTGCAATTTGTTCATAAATTTCACTGTCAGTTTGCACTGATTGAGCTGGGGGTCTGTATAATAAAGCTAGTGTTGTTCTAGTTCCTCGTTTATTATTTAATAGTACGTAAGATATGTCTATATTCGCAATTTGAGGTTTTGACATTAAGACAGGATTAAGACTTTCCTTTATAAAAAACAGAACTCCTCCTCCATTTCTATTGATCCGACTTTTCTCAAACATTGTATAACCAGGAAGCGTATATTCGGCTAAAAAGTCTCTGTCTTCCGTATTTAACCAAGATTCTGTAATGCCGATTATATCATAATGTTCTGTAAACACGATTTCCTCTAGATCTGAAAATTTATTGCGTATGCTACGAGCATTAATTTTACATAAAACACCTTAAGAGTATTAGAGTTGGATGTTACTGATTGTGCATTGTCTGAATTTTCAGTTCGTATTAGACTTACACTACCCCCGGATACCCCCGGTTGACCCTGTTTTTTGAACGGATATCCTTGACTGCATCGTTCAGCAGACGACCAAGACGTGCAGCTCCTACTTCATTGAGATGTACACCATCTCCTGAAAACAAAGATTTATCATAGTAAAAATGATCCCACGTGTCGACAAAGCCGATGTCCTCCTCCCTGCAGAGTTTGGTTAGTCGGCGATTTGTACTGGTAGCTATGTTGTAGAATCGGTTTTCTACATCAATCCGGGGAACAATTCCTGAAATTAAGATTCTATTAGATTTTTCCTTGAAGGCCCTGATCATCCGCCGGTACTTGCAAAGTAGTTCCTCTGACCGCGTCCGTTGGACATCGTTAGATCCAACGTGGATGACGTACGTAGTGCTTGCGGGGGCGAGCCTGGAAACCTCTTCCACAGCCGCAACAATGTCGTCCACGCCGCCACCTGGGATACAGAATCGCTTTCTGGTCCTGGGTGCCCTGGCGCAGAACTCGGATAATTGGCCACGGACCATGGAGTCGCCCACAAGCCGAACTTCTTCCGTTTCCTCTTCCTCGTCAATAGCAAGAATTTTGAAGCAGTTTTGGCATGTTGTCGGGATGACCTTCCTGGTACTGGTACTGGGATGCACATTGTTTCTCACTAACTGAAAGTTGTTCTGGGGGGGAGTGAGATAGAGTCATTATTATTTTCTGCAACATCTAAGGTAGCTGCTGGTGTGGGTACCGGTACCGGTACTGTATGCACTGGAATGGCGGTTGACATCGTAGTGGTTTCTTGGGCCGACGGCACTCCTACGTTGAGTGTCGCAAATTCTTGAAGGGATTTAAGCTTCGTAGTCAGGGCATCGACCTTGCGGTGAGCTGCATTCAATTCATCTGCAATCTTCTCTCGGAGCTGGCAAAATCTACAAATTTGGACATCAGTATCAGCAAACATGGTAGGGCCAAATTTACCGGAACAACTCGTGCAGGTTCGTTGCGGTGCCATGACGATATAATCACAATATGCCTGAAAATCACACAAATTTATGTTAGCAAAATGGTACAATTAAAGCCTGAAAATCACCAAAAATTTATGTTAGCAATGTGATACAATTAATTCCTGAAAATCACACAAAATTTGGTTAGCAATATGATAAAATTTAATATGCCTGTAAATCACAAAAAATATGTTAGGAATAGAACACAATTTATGCCTGAAAATAAAACAAAAATTGATGTTAGCAGTATGACACAGTTAAAGCCTGAAAATCACAAATGGACTAGATATTTGTTACAAAATTAACTGGAAAAAAACAAAAAGTGGGTCAGGGTTAATGTAGCCTAGTGAGAAAACTGGAAAACAGTATACAGTACAGTAACAACAAGTATTTGTTAGCAATATGGTACAATTAATGCCTGTAAATCACAAGAAGAATATGTTAATCACAAAAAGAATATTATGCCTGTAAATCACAAAAAATATGTTAGCAATAGAACACAATTTATGCCTGAAAATAAAACAAACATTTATGTTAGCAGTATGACTCAGTTAACGCCTGAAAATTGGTGAGGAGGTTGACCTTGCGCTGGTCATGCCAGTGGATGGAGAGGATGGGGCCACTCTTCTTGTGGAAGATGTCCGCCTTCTTCGTCTTGGTTGGGTAGCCTGGCATGCCCTTCCTCTTGCCCTTGACTGTGCCGACAGTTCCGGTCTTGCGGTCATGGAGGTACTTGGTCAGGAGAGGCGACGTGTAGTAATTATCTGTGTAGAGGATGTGGTTTTTATTGACGTGCCTCTCCATCATCTCACTACAGCGCCACCAAAACCAATGAGGGGGTCAGTCACAATTTCTCCACTCTTGCCGCTGTAGACTATAAAGTCCAGCACATACCCCATCAAACAGTCGCAGATGACGAAGAGCTTGATGCTGAAGCGGTGTCTCTTGGACGGGATATACTGTCGGAAGTGCAGCCTACCACGGAACAGGACCAGAGACTCGTCGAGGCAAATCTTCTGGAAAGGAATCAGGTAGGTAGTGAACCGATGACGTATCATGTCATACAGCTTCCTGATCTTCCATAATGAGTCGGGAAGGTGGACTGCCATGTTGTTTGTCAGGTGGAGATAGGAGAGGATGTCGAAGTACCTGTCCCTGGACATGTACTTGCCAAATGCTGGAGTCGTTATGATGTCGCCAGTGATCCAGTAGTCTGCCAGAGCGTGCTTCCTGATATGTGTCATCAGCATTGTGAGTGCCAAGAACATATATAGTTCTGCCACAGTGACAGCTCTCCATGCCACCATCTTGGCACTGGTCTTCCTCCCAAGAAAGTTGGCACAGATCTCATGATGGTTGTTGGTCTCCTCGACGAGGTATTCCATGACTTCATTGTCATAGAAGCCACAGAAAATTTCACTGGGGGTAGCAGCTGGGCCACAGGGAAATGTTGGTGACACCCCGGAACCCATCTGTACCTCGTCAAAGGCAGGACAATCTGGCTCAAAATCAGCCCCATCTGTCCACACAAACAGGTCGGATGCTGATGCTCGAGCACGTGCAGGTGCAGCAGGCACACGCCCTGGACGCCCTGGCACACGCCCTTGGCCACGCGGACGCCCTGCACGCCCACGCCCACGCCCAGGGGCAGCGGCGTCGGCAGACTGACTACGTCCATGACCTCGCCCTCTCGCTCGTCTTGTCGGGACTTCCTCTTCCTCCTCCTGTTCCTGTTCCTCTTCCTCCTCAGGCGACGTCAGGTCATCTGGGGCAATGTTGGGGTCGTCAGCATCCTCTTCAGGAAACAATTCGGGTGAAGAAGTGACCGGGTGTCGGCGGTGTGAGGCGCAGGAGGCTGCGGGAGCTTCAACAATGGGAGCCTCGGTCTCGGGAGTTGGGCTCCTTTTGCGGCGAGCTGAGGGCTTCTCCGCAGCAAATAATGCTCTGCGGTGTGTTGAGGGCTGTGGCACACTACTAATACTACTTGAAGAGGCCCTTTGGTCATCCTGAAGGAGAGATGAAGCCAAGGGCTGTGGGTGACCCACGCGGCGTCCCGGGTCAAGGCGTCGGGACAATGGAATGCGGGTGGTTGCTAGACCAGGGTCGGCGTCACTATCACTGTCTTCAGCTTCCCTATCCTTTTCTGCAGCTGCCCTGCGTGCTTTTTTAGCTGCACTTTTCACCAACGACTGTTTATAGAAATATTTGCCCACTTTCAAGGGCGTACGGGCAGGCAAAGGGGAAGGTCCTGGGCTACTAGGGCTAGGCCTAGGCTGACATAGCAAAGATGGCGAGGGGGTAGGCCTAGGTTCTAGCACACTTGGAAGTTCAATGGCACCTTCCTGAAACACTTCCACATCAGGGTCATCACTTCTGTCTCCCCCCTCAAATAAATCCACATTATCGTTGTCTCCAAAGCCAACGAAATCGTCATCTTCGCTTGCACTTATAAATTGTTCTTTGTCCACCAAGCTTTCGCCACTGCTCTCTTCACTATCAAAAAGTTGTCGCAGTATAGCGCTATCACTCAACAAACGCTTAACTTTCTGTCATTGAGCTTTCTTCTCGGTTGCAACAGGCGTCGAAGTTGCGAGCGGGGTAGCAGTGGGGCCCGCGGGAGGTTGCAGCGAATCGGACACGTTGGAAATAATTTTTTCAGTATAACTCGCTATGGCGGCCACGTACGAACTGATAACACTAGTAGTTGAGGCTTGGTGGCGCTGCGGTCGCTCCTGCACTGCAAAATTTGGCCGCGCGAATTTTGAAGCACGCTTTCAAGCACAGGGATTTTAAAAGGACACCCGGGCACCTGCCCTTCTTTTGTGGTGTCCTTTTAAAATGCTGCCCGGGCTGGAAGGGTTAAGCGGTGTATTCGAATGATGAATAATTAGATAACAGACTCTATGCAAGGCTAGAATTCCTAGACGAGAAGAATCAGAATTATCTACATCAGTAATCAAATGAACATCAATAATAGTTCATATAATAATTACAATACCGCTTAAGTAAACAACGTAACATTAGGATCTCGGGAAGCAAATATATATCAATAATCAATAATAAATCTTCTCAACGAGGGGGAACTGAGATAAATTAAATGTGAAATTGAGCGTAGGTTCTAGGTAACAGGTTATTATTAGGAAGGGAATAAGTACACGAAATACACTTCGACCTCAACTTGTAACATACATAAAAGAATAACATATACAAGGAAAATCTGTGAGTACGTGGCTAGGTGAATTAATTCACTCGAGTATGTAACGAGGTGTGGTGGAGTGGTCTTGCCACTGGATTGGTAATCCAATGGACCCGGGTTCAAATCCCGATATGTCAATGGGAAGATATTATTGGGATTGAATTTGTGCTGTACCTAGTATCAGTGCATTACCACAAAGCCCACCGAAATGCCAACAAAATACCCTCATTGTTCCCTGATTAAATAGCACTGTATGAATATTCCCATATTCAAAATATGCTACAGGGGGACAATGCCTAGTGAGTTCACTGCTCAATAGGTGGCATTCTGAGAGTGAGGGTCTGAGTCTGGAGGGTGAGACAGTGAAGCAATTGAACGAAGCAACCAGCGGCTTTAGAGATGGAGCTGCTTCGAGCCATGAATGGATGCTTCACATGTCTCACTCCCCAGACTGGAACGAGACCTCACGGGCTTCACCGTATTGAGAGGTGGAATGTACAGGCTCTCAGCCTATGCCCTAGAGGAAGTAGTTATAAAAAAAAAAAAAAAAAAAAAATGCACACAACGTTTTAGTGGTTATGAAGCACAATGAACACTAGATCTTAGGCACAGATCTACACATGAATTACAATAAGATTCAAAAGGATTAACACATACGCAAAAAATAAGGATCTTGGACACAGATCTATATAGAATCGTAGCACTATAATAATCACAGATCTTACCTATATCTTGACAACAATAATCACAACATAAGATATTCAGAGACACTTAGGGTAATTTGGGAGGGTAGAGAGCAAGTCTGGCCGACGTGGAACGTAGCGCAGTGGAGCAGCACTTCAGGATGAATGGGGTCTCACAATCAGGACTTCAGTGTCCAGACTTCAGCAGGTACTTCAGCACACTCTCAAGGCAGGGGGAAGGGCTAGGCAAGCTTCCACTGCTGTCATATGTCCCGTTGTTTGTAGAGTTAGGGGCACTACCTCAGTGAATGTTTGCAAACATTCTCACTCATTCTTTGAGGTTATGTTGGACTTAATTCTTGCCTCTCACTTGCATGAGTTCAACGCAATAGGGATATTGTGAATATGTTGTGATCGAGTTGTGAGGTTTAATACTTATCGTAGACATACATAATGGCTGTTTATATTGGTACATGTATGATAGGTAGTTTATTTATGAATTAAGTACTAGTTACTTAGCCTAATAATTGAGCAATCTTACTTATATGAATTATTCCATAATCCACACTCCTAGACAAACTTCATTGTAGCTCGCCTATTAGTTGTTCCTCGGAGAGGGTTATGATATCTACAGGTTCGTCATAACTCGCCCTCCTGCCTAAGTCCATTTATACCTGTAGACTTCTGGCCGTTGATGTTCTACTTGCATAAGCATAGTTTCATTATACTGTAGATCCAGGAACTGAGGAAATGCTGTCTGATGATTGGCGGGCACGGTTTGAAATCAAGGCTGTGACTGGTTCCCCGATTTTCCCTTTTCTTGGGGTAACTGCATTAGATGCTTGGGTGGTGCCCTGTCCCATAGAGAATGAGAAACTCCTGAAGGAAGGGGTTGCTCGAGTATATGTTTTGTTCTTCTTTGTCCCTGCTGTCCTTGCTTCTTCTTCTGGTTGACTTGCAGACTAGCAATTCTGCAACTGTCCTTCACCAATCCCGTCACTTCAAGTAACATCTCCATAACAAACACACACAAACAGCCAAGATCCTTGGTGTAACATTCAATACATCAATGTCATTTAAACAATATATTACACACATTAAAAACAAATTGACACTAAGTCTAAACGCCCTCGAGTCACTTGCCCATGCAACATTCGGACATAACAAGGAAACTACCACCACAGTATACAAACAATATATACGTTCAGTGACGGCATATGCGGGCCCCGATTGGACTTCTAATCTCACTGAAACACATCACAACACCCTACAGACTACAGAACAAAGCCCTCAAAATAATAATTGGCTGCACAACTGCCATACCCACAGATCACCTACCAGGAAACCAAAGTCCTCAAAATCAAGGTGATATGAGCGGCACAAATTTTTTCGCCGCAGCATCTATAAACAAACATCACCTACTACACTACATGGCAGAACACCCACACTACCAAGATACATACAACAAACCAAAACAATGTGTACACACCTAGCACTTGTTATCATAAGTAAATATTGTCATCAGTCCACATTCGCCCACCTCAAACCCGCTTCCAGAGGCATATCCATACTCAAATCACCCACCAATCCATCCAGTCACTCAAAGACAATACTCAGCTAGATGCACAGTCCCATTAACTCCATCACGCAGAAACCCTCCTTTCTTGTGAGGATAGAGTCCACCTGGTTATACTGCGATTTGGGCACCAATTATCCCTTCTGAGTAATCAGAAAAGACTGGCTGAGTTCTTCCAGGATACCTGTCCAGGCTGTAACACAACACCACACACTATCAAACACAATATGGAAGACTGCATAGCACACAACCACTTACGCCAACAACGCAATATACATTTCTTGAGAACCTTATGGGATAACTCGGTTTTGGCCATGGCCTTCCTTAGAAGCTCGGAGCTGTTCAGCCAAGCAGCTTAGGGAACGACTACTACTACTTCATTAATACCATTTCAGCTGGTGGAACATTTTAGCGGGTTAGGCAAAGAGCGCGATATCCACTGTTTAGTGAACATCACAATAGCTTTCCGCAAAATGTAAGTTTTTTATATATTGTTCAGGCTATTTCTTTGAAGTGGAGTAGGAGCAAACAGATAAGAATAAAAATATGTCTACACAGATGAAGTTGCCCTGTAGTTGAGAGCAGTTTTCTGCTCACAGTGATTTCATGTAGCCCCTGGAGATAGTATTGTGGTGCTAGAGGCAGGGACACCCACGTAATTGCTATATTGAAGTGGGGATTACGCTCTCTGTTTTCACAGCAACCTTTATGTGACCAAGGATCACACGCATATGAATTTCTGTCATGCGTACATGTAATTTTGTTAATTTCCACTCAAATATTTATTGTCCTAGTGACTTTTGGGCGGCTCCTCTGATAACATGTGCTGCTCGCCTGGTTAACCCGTAAACGGCTGCAAAGCTCTTAAGAGGTTTTACTGGGCGATGGCGGCAAAGCTCTTAAGAGGGAGGCCTAAGAAAAACATTTAAACAGCCCCAGTTGCACTAAAAAAAAAAAAAATTCCCTATACCTCATATCAGTCCTCCACATCCCCTCCTTCCTCCCTTTCCCCTCCCCCTTCAATTATCACCTATTTTCCCTGTTATTCCCTAATTCGTTGGTATATTTTTGTGCTAACATTAGCAAACTGTGTGGAGGATGTGCGTACGTGCCTAGCAGGTGTGTTACATGACCGAGTGTGAGTATGAGTAGGCTCAGTGTGGCTTGAGGCCTCGTGGAGGGAGGTGTTGCCTCAATTTTCTCCATAATTCATGAATGGGCTGGTCCATTTATATTCGCAATTTTGACCAGAAAAACAATATTTTCACTTGTTTTATTATTGTTACAGGTCACTATCTTCATAGTGAAGGTAAAATAGGCTCATATGAATAAATAATAACGATATTTATCGTAAAATGACGATTATAGGCCTGAATGGAGCCAATATGCTCGCCCATGGGGAGCTAGTTCAATACCCCCCCCCCTCGCCGTTTTTGGGTTAACTTAGGAGTTAGCCTTTTGTTTTGGACATTGACCTTGCGAGGATTACATTTATGGCTGGGATTGAATCAAGGCTGACACAGAGTTGATTAATGATTTCAAGAAACAATTAGTATGCATGCATATACTGTATAGGCTAAGTTGATTAACAACACTGGTGTCATATACCGTGAACAGGTTCACATGTTACATTGTTAATTATTTTGCTAACACAGCTGTTCAATATGTATATGGCAAACACTGACAAATTCATCGTTAATATTAGATTGTTAACACCTTACGAGCGGCCTATGCGGTTTATTTATGTGTACCGCACAGCGGGGTGTTTTTAGCCAAAATAGGGCTGTTTACGTGATCATTTTCATGCCTAAATAAGACCCAGAACGTAAAACAAGTACCTATCCCTGAAAGGGCATAAACAGAGCTTTCGAATGACACCATAACGATCCTTGTATGATGGATAGTTTTCTTGCAATAACCGTGCAACGCGAGTGCAAAAAGCAGGTAATTCGGTACTTTCGGTACATAATTGAGTATGTAGCGAGTGAGAGAGGGAGGAGGGAGCTGAGATTTGTGTCAGTAGGTTCGCCGCGGTGGTCTGGAGCAGTCATACGCTCGCTAGTCTCCTGCCACCACTTGTCTCTCTCTCTCAGCCACATTACGTGCTGAAATTGCCACTCGAGTTATGTCGAGCGCCGCCACATAGTCCAGCTTAATTTAACTCGACTTATGTTGCTCGCCGCTAATTAAGGGTTAAGCTTTGTTAACTGGCATCCATTTACTGTACCGGTATATATTGATAAGATACGATAATATTGACAGGTAATCTAATGTAGTGCTGTTTCAGTATATCTGTCAACCAAACATAACCTAACGGTAACAAACCAAGCCTCAATTATTATAACCAATTCCATACCAATATGGAACAAATAAAGCAAAGAAAATTATGTACAGTAAACCAGATTTCCATGTATA
Source organism: Paralithodes platypus (assembly GCA_032716605.1). Classification (NCBI taxonomy): domain Eukaryota; kingdom Metazoa; phylum Arthropoda; class Malacostraca; order Decapoda; family Lithodidae; genus Paralithodes; species Paralithodes platypus. Next base: position 18,675,883 of record CM064579.1, on the reverse strand, counting down.
TAAAGAATCAACCAGATGAGACACTATGTTAGCATATGTAATAAAAGGTTACATATACACATTTTGAGACCCGGCCTTCCAGTAAGGCAATGTGATAACACAGTAATAGCGGCCTAATTTTAAAAACTATATCCGGCCAGGCAGTGTTTCATAGTTAACCGTTTAAGCGGTTAAAATAACCCCCATACTTTTAAGCAGGATTTTAACCTTCCCTACTTTGGGGACTGGGTGGGGGCCGAAATTTGGTGAGACATTATAAATCATGGGATGGGAGAGGAACAGGGACTGGTAGGCTAGAAATGTACTATGCTGGGTGGTGGAACTAAATAGAAGGAAAGGTCGGCCAGCTTGGCCGACCATGTAAAGGAGGAGGGCCCGGGGCTACGCACCACATTTAAAATGTTCTCGTGAGTGAAAGTGATGTAGTCAATAGGTATATTAAATGAGGCTCCTGGGACAAAAGGGAACACCATCATCACCATTATCAACTTTACATGGTACACGTCAAAAAAGCCTATCTACATTGGAAGGATGGCCGCTCACCACGGTGGTTTATTCCCACCACCAAAGAGCCAATATGGAGTTTATAAACTTACAAACCAAATGGTATCTACATTACTTATTGATGGTAATAGATACAATTTTGTTTTAACCACTTTTACTCTTTCTTATTTTGTATTGACATTATGAGTCCACTACAGTAGTTTGAACTCCACTGCAATACTGTATACCGCTTGCATTTTCTGAAGAACGATGGACTAGTCTCTCAACCTCATCTCCATCCATTGGGAATTATAGGAATATGTCCAAATACATACAGTGAATAAGGTGAGGTTGAGGAAGATTATGAGGCTATCTGGAAAAGTAAAGCTGTATACTGCAACGGAATATTGAATTCTGGTCTTATAGTACCACATATATGTAACACACCTTCCTTGTTATCATCTCATATGTGATGAGGGAAAGATACAGTTGATTACATGAAATACCATTCACAAAATAAGATTCTATCCCACATGCATATTTGATCGAATGCGTACTATATGTATTTTTATCCATCATATAAATTTTGTTTATGACTAAACTCACTGTCACTGTCAATTACATCTAAAGCCACAGTCACCTGTAGAGTTGTTTGATTATCAAGCTTACATCTAATATCTGATTTAATAATTATGCTACTAATACAGCATCAAGAGTGTCGACAATATCAATCACAGCAACAACAAATCCTCCAACACACACACACACACACTGTCACACGGACAAAAAACAGCAACGTTGACACTTTCCTTGTCTTCTATTAAGATGTAGTGTAATTAATGTAAAGTGTTGTCATATTGAAATTATTTATTTCACACCCACCTATCTGTTAACTGATAATGTTATGATTTCCTTCTAGCTATTTCCCAGGTGGATATGTATTCACTTATACCTTATTTTGTGATTTCAAGATTAGGTAAAGCGTAATCTGTTTTGCCATATATAATGGCAACATCATCATTACTAACTACAATTCTTAGGAACAAATATATTTTCTGAAATACTCCGGGTGTATATGATGCGAAAATAAAGCAATTAGTAACAACAAAGGCTAAGATGTCGGGCAGGACAACTTAGCCAACGAGTAACAGCGAATAAAAATAACAAAGACAGCTGTACTACCAAAAATTAACTATACACTAGAGAGAGAGAGAAGGGGAAAGGAGGATGAAACATTAAGGCAGAGTAATTATGAAAGAGGATCACCAGTAGAGCGACCCTTAAGGGGAGATGTCCACCTGGAGCGTTTTTTTCTGGACCCCTTTTTCCCTCATGTTTAGCCCCATTGCTTTTGAGATTTTAAGATGTTCGCCCCATTAGTTTAGCGATTTTAAGAACTTTCACCCCATAATAAGACCTTTCGTGCCATTCAGGTGTCGATTTTATCCTGACGAGCGATAGCGAGCCTGTAATTTGAGAGGAACCGGCCTTTGGCCGGGAAATTTTGTTACCGAAAATTTACAAATTTATCTTGAAAGGGACTCAAAGGGGTATAATTTTTAGCTTGATGGAGGTCTAGGGAACAAAGTAAATACCTCCCCTTAAGGAAACCATACTGGCGATCTGAAAATAGATTATGAGAAGAGAAATGCTTAAGAAATTTGGAAGTAAAAATCGTTTTAAAAAACTTTAGAGATACAATAGATGAGAGTAATTGGATGATAGTTGGAGGGTTGACAGTGGTCACCCTTCTTTGGGACAGATTACACACATACATACATACATACAATTTTAAGACTGAGTGTTCCACACATACGTGCAGTTTCAGTCTCTTGTCCTAATGGCGGCGTTCCAGACAACCCTGTTAAGGGCTGCTTCACTTGTCAAGTTCTTGGATTTGAGATCGGCATGTATAGTCCGATCCCAGGTCTTCCTCGGTCCACCCCTTGGTGCAGCTCCCTCCACAATCACAGACCTGCATTTTTTCACCCAATTTTGTTCATCCATTCTCTCCACATGTCCATACCGTCCCAGTCTGCATCACCTCGCTAATACTCTTTATACCTAAACGTCTCCTCAGCTCAACATTTGTTATTCTATCCAGTAGCCTGGCCCCACACATCCATCTCACCATTCTCATCTCATTACGTTCCATTCTGTTGACATCCTCTACTTTAACGGCCCATGTTTCGGAGGCATACGTCATTGCACTTCTAACACATGAGGCATACACCTTTCCTTTCAGGGGGAGAGGCATTCTTTTCATGGTCAGGATTGGCAGCAGTTCTCTGAACTTCCCCCATCCACATCTAATTCTAGCAACAGTGGCAGCCTCGGCCCCACCACCGGCAGAGATGGTATCTCCTAGGTAACAAAACTTGTTCACCAGCTCCAATGACTCATTACCAAAATTCACAGCTACACATCATTTAACACATGCTCGCCTTTGCACACTATGCACTCAAGTTTCTCTATTTCTGACTTATCCTTCGGCGGGGGTCCCTTTATTCTACTACAGCGCTTATTCCCATGGTGCACCCAGCGTCGACAGATGCTACATTGAATTGAGGTAACGCCCACACCCTTTCCACACACTGCACATGGGTATGCACCACTCTTTTCCACATTGCCTGGTCTCAATCTACAATGCATAACTTTGGTTTTGTTAATATTGACTCTTAAACCCTTGCTTGCCATGCCCTCTCTCCATTCTCTGAAGTTGGCCTCAGCATCTTGCATACTGTCAGCTATTAGGACTAAATCGTCTGCATAAAACAGTTCCAACGGGAGTCCGCCTCTAAAAGCTCTAGACAGTGCCTCCAAGACCATAATAAAGAGGAGGGGGCTTAACACTGAACCCTGATGGACTCCAACACAGACTGCAAACTCATCACTCGGTACACCCTTCACCCTCACCGCACTTCACGAATCCTCATACATCTTCATTATCACACGCACCAGCCACTCTTCCACAGCAAGTTTCCTCATAGCCCACTGCACAACATCTCTAGGCACCCTATCAAAGGCCTTCTCCAGGTCTACAAACACAAAGTAAAGATCCCTGCCTTTTAGTAAGTATCTTTCCTGTATCTGCCTGACTATGAAGATAGCATCGGTTGTGCCCCGTCCTGGCATAAAACCAAACTGCATATCATCCATGGAGATGCTTTGCCTGATCAAACCCTCAAAGACTCTCTCACAGACCTTCATGAATAAAATGAATATGAGCAAACTTCCAACAAGAAGGGAAGATGTTAGAGGAGAGACAGAGACGAAAGAGTTTGCCTAGGCAGGGATTCAGCATGGAAGCAGAGTTTTTTAGTACAACAGAAGGAACAGCATCCGTACCGTACGCCTTCTTAGTATTAAGCCCAGAGAGGGTAGAAAGTAAATCTTTAGAAGAGATTAGGATATTAGGCATAAGTAGGAGAGAGGGGGTGTTTCTAGCAAATGTTTGAGCGAAGAGTTAAGCTTTGTCAGAGGAAGAAGTGATGGTTGTGCCATCAGAGTGGAAAAGGGGAGGGAAAGACGTGGATGAAAAATGGTTGGAGAGTGTTTTGGCTAGATGCCAGAAAGCTTGAGAAGAGCTAGAGTTGGATAGTTCAGTGCATTTATTATTGATGAAAGAGTGTTTGGCAAGTCATAAGACATATTTGGCTTGATTTCGGGCAGAATCATAGGAAGAATGAGATTCTTGAATTTTAAGGTGTCGGTACCATTTGAATGCTTCCTCCTTATTGCGGACAGCAGTAGAACAAGCTTGAGCAAACTTAGATTTGTTTGTATTAGTCTAAGAGAAATAAAATGGAATGTATGCCTCCATGCCCGATAGGATTAACCTTGGTAATGCGTTCAGCACTCTCTGAGGGTCCCTGGCCATGTAAGCAAAATTTATTCCATGGGAAATCAAAGAAGACGGAGAGCCTCCCAGTCGGCAGCGCCAAAGTGCCACAAGCATTGCCGGCTAGGAGGATAGGGTGGCCGTACTGGAGAGATGGGACAGGTGACAGAGATAAGTTTATGGTCGGAGGAGCCCAAATTAGAGGAAAGATCGTTATAAGAAGAAGGGGTAGAATTTAGAAATAAGTCAAGAATGTTGGGTCGATCTCCGAAGCGATCCGGGATATGGGTGGGTTACTGAACCACATGCTCTAGGTCATTTAGGATAGAAAAGACGTAGGCTTGTTCACCAGGTTGGTCAGTAGTATGAGCCGAGTGTCAATGGCGGTGGTGAAAGTTGAAATCTCCTAAGATAGCGATTTGGAAATTTCTGAGAAAGGAGAAATGGATAGATGTTCTATTTTAGAGTTTAGATAGTCAAGGAATTTGGGAAAGTCGGTAGAGTTAGCGGAAAGATAGACAGAACCTAATTATTTAGAATTCAGAGGAGTTGAAATTGGGAACACTAGAGCAAGTGAGTTTGTTGTGCACATATGCACATCATTCGCCTTTGGCTTTGAAATTAGGATAGAGAGAGTAGTAGGTTATAGAGAAGGGCCTGCTGGCAGTGTCTTCTGACACCGGAGTTTCAGTAAGGAAAAGAAGATCAGGTCTGTAGGAAAAGAGATGGAGTTCAACAGAGGGAACATTGGAGGAAAGGCCGCGAATGTTACAAAAGTTGATAGTAAGAGTGACAAGCCGAGGTGCAGAGTATTTTGAGGAGTCGTCAGGAGAAGGTCGGGTGGGCGTGGGGTTATTTGTGTCCCCCCCCCCCCACCCCCCACCCCCTCCCCCCCTGGGGACTCCTAGGCTGGGCTATTGTTCATCGTTATAATTATTTTTTGTAGAAGGAAGTGTGGTGTGCATGTTTAGTGTAGTAACGTATATAAGAGGAGGGGGTTTTTGTGAGAGCGAGCTGGATTACTCTCAGTGTAAGTGAGGCACAAAGAAAATCAGTATGAGAGGTCAAACAATGACACTGGAGTTCCAGCAACTCCTTATCAAATACCTATAGCCTCTCCTGGGTCTAGCCCTCTTCGATTGGTGCTTACAATCTCCCCCTGATATAAACACATACATAATAATCTACATTTAATTAGTGAGGTTCCACCAGTATTTATCCAATACCATTCAACATCACCCACAATTTATCAGGCAGTTAGTGCCATCACACACACAAACACACACACACACACACACCTACTCTGTGCAACTCTCCAACCCAAGAGTGAAGCATTATTCTGTCTTTCTTCTATTCAACTGCTGAGCTCTGGAACTCTCTCCCGGAATCAGTCTTTTCCTCTTTCTATGACTTAAATTACTTCAAACTCCGTGTGTACAGGCATTTTGGCTCGAACGTCCCTTGATTTTGGCCCTGTCACTCTTTCAACTCTGGGCGAGGCACTCGATACAGGCAGTTCTGCCTTTTGTCTCCCTCACTCACATAGACAAAAGTAAAACAAAAAACACACACACACACACACATTGACAGGTAAATATAGAGTAATTGTTCTGGTGTACAATAGGCTAGTATTTCAATAGCGCTTGGTTCCTCTCCCCCACCGACAGACAATAATTGCCCTTTAAAGGTCATATATTCTTAGGTTGAAGTCGCAGGATCACTTTCTCACCCATTCAGTACCGGTTACGTCCTTTTAACTTTATTCTGGCTAATATTAGACGCTTGTATTCAGCAATTAACAGGCTTCGAGACGATTTCATTCGGCTTAAGAAGGACGTCTAGTCATTAAAAAACTACAAATAATCTCATTTGATCCTTTTAAGTATCACAGATCCTTTCAGAGCTGAACAAAATCGTCTATGTGTTGCCAGAGAATAATAAAACGGAAATAGCCGGTACAGAGTGTACAAAGGAGTACAAAGGAAAACAAGCAACAACAGATTTATTGATCCTTTCGAGTCTGCTTGTAGCTGATCTACCTAACCTATGTGAAAAAAATAACGGTAACTCAATAAAATGTGCTGCTATTGTTTGTAAACGTAGTTAATCGTGGATTAAGAGTGAGATATTTATATAGGCGTATTTTGAAAGTTTCAACAGTACTGCATTCAATGACATGACTGGGTAGTCCATTCCATAGGTTTACTACTCGATTGAAAGAGAAATACTTTGCCTCATGGGAGTTAAAATGCTTTCTGATTATCTTGCAACCATTTCCTCTAATGTAGTTTGAATGATCGATTGTGAAATATTTGTTGACATCCATATTGTCAATACCTTTAATAATTATAAACAATTGAATTAGGTCCTCTCTTAGCCTGCGCTTTGCTAAACTGGAAATGTTTAACTCTTTTAGACGCTCTTCAAATGACTGTTGCCTCAGTCTTGGGATTATTTTTGTCACTCTCCGCTATATTTTCTCCAGTTTATATATGTCCTTTTGATAATATTGACACCAAAATCGTACACAGTATTCCAGATGAGGGCAAACCAAAAAATTGTATAAGGTGAGAATGACATTTTCAGATTTGTATTCAAACGATCTTCCAATGAAGCCACTAATTTTGTTTGCTTTCTTAACTAATTCGGTACATTTTTGGCTGAGTTTTAAAGTACTTGATAGTGTTACCCCTAAGTCAGTTTCTTTATCAGTATTTTTGAGTTGACTACCATTTATTGAGTAGTTTGAATTTGCATTCTTGTATCCTATACTGTATGTAGTACTTTACTCATTTGCCAGTTTTGGGCCCAATTTGCTAATTTATCTAAATCATTTTGGATATGTTGAACATGAAAGGGAGATACTACTATGTTTGCTATTTTGGTATCATCTGCAAATTTTGAAATTGTACATGAAAGATCGTCATCGACTAACACGTTAATGCCAAGAGTATTATCATGTATAATACCCCTAAATAACCTGATGTAGCTAAGGGATAGAATTATTATCTTGTTTAGGTTCCATGTCAAGGATTGTATCTAAACGTAGTAATAAGTAAGCAGTCCTACTTGAATCACTAAAATATTTATACAAAAAGGCTACATGAATTTGCTATGTCCAAAGAATTCTGAGTATATATCCATTTCAACTTAATAGAAAATACCTACAGGTTTTAAACAATTTAGTACCGGTGACGTCAATTTCATATGTTGTCGATTATTACACGTTATTATTCAGCTTCGGAAGGAGGTCTAACCATATAAAGGCTACAGATTTTCTCAATTAATCCTTTTATCTACCATATTACCTTCCTAAGCTTCATAAAATCATCTAAATATACCTGAAACCAAATATAGATCAACGTTGCCGGTATTGCATGGGTTAAATCCGCACCGCAGGAAGATAATGTACTGTATATTGTCTAAAATATATTCTCCCAATAGAGTTACGTTCTTGTCCGATAGGAAGCTCTAAATAATATGAATCCTCGATGTATATTCTAGACTCCACACGAGGAGTACCATATGTGTCCTAGGTATTCAAGGGTACATCTAGCTTATTTAGATTTGTTTGGTACGCTTACGGCTAAGTATACATCGTCCAGTATTTTATATCAATGGCCAGGTATCTATATTTATCTAAGGTTAAAGACAAAACCGCGATATTTATACCTCCTTTAAAAACAAATATATATATATATATATATATATATCATACGGGCACCAGCGTCTTGAAAATCCGTAATTTTGTGTGTATTCATAAATAATGACAGTCCCACGCATTTAGTTAAGGGAGTCAACAACTTAAGGGGAGGTTTTTAGTGTGTTTCCTAGACCTCCATCAAGCTTGAAATTACACCCCCTTGACCCCCTTTCAAGATAAATTTGTACTTTTTTCGGTAGAAAAAATTCCCGGCCAAAGGCCGGTTCCTCTTAAATTACAGGCTCGCTATCGCTCGCCAGGAAAAAATCGACACCTAAATGGCACTAAAAGTCTTAAAAGTGACATAAATGGAGTGAAAGTTCTTAAAATCGCCAAACTAATGGGGCGAACGTCTTAAAAACTAAAAATACATTGGGGCTAAACATGAGGGAGAAAGGAGGCAAGAAAAAAATCCCTCAAGTGGAAACCTCCCCTTAACATAAGAACATAAGAAAATGGGAGTCTGCAAAAAGCCGATCGGCCCATACAAGGCAGATCCCTGTCACACCCAACCCCAATTACAAGGCCCAATTATAGGCCCAACTCACTAATACCTTGAGTACTGCCCCCACCAAAATGGTCAGGGATTAACGCAAGATTACGGGGTCTGCTGAACGCCGATTGGCCCACACCTTGTAGATCCCCCTCACATCCAACCCATCTCGTCCATATGCCTATCTAATTTTATCTTAAAGCTCCCAATCGTTCTTGATCCCACTATATCACTTGGTAGCCTATTTCACCCATCTACAACTCTGTTACCAAACCAATATTTGCCTATATCTTTTCTGAAACGAAATTTATCTAATTTGAAACCATTTGTACGAGTTCTTTCGCTATTACTGAGCTTTAGTTAATTTTTCATGTCCCCTTTATTAATCCCACTAACCCACTTGAATACCTCTATCATATCCCCTCTAACTCTGCGTCTCTCTAACGAATGTAAGCCTAATTTCTTCAACCTTTCTTCATACGGAAAATTTCTAATATTATGGATCATTTTTGTCATTCTACGTTGTACTCTCTCCAATGAATCTATGTCCATTCTGTAATAAGGACACCAAAATTGAACAGCATAATCCATATGGGGTCTCACTAATGACAAGTAAAGTTTTAAGATAACATCAGCAGTTCTGTTTCTCACACTCCTAGATATGAACCCGAGAATCCTGTTTGCCTTGTTACGAACGCTTATACATTGTTTTCTAGGCTTCAAATCATTGCTAACAAACACGCCTAGATCTATCTCACAGTCTGAGTTTTCTAATTCCATATTAGCTAGTTTATATTTAACATTTGTATGCATCTTCCCTATCTTTAATACCTTGCATTTGTCAATGTTAAACTTCATCTGCCAATTTACTGACCATTCGTGTAATGTATCTATATCCCTTTGCAGACACTCTATATCTCTATCTGAATCAATTTTTCTCCCAATTTTGGTATCGTCTGCAAATTTACTTATCCTACTAGTTATACCTAAATCAAGGTCATTTATTTATATAATAAACAACAGAGGACCTAATACAGATCCCTGGGGGACACCACTTTTGACTGCTCCCCATTCTGACTTGGTACAATTTATGCTGACTCTCTGCTTCCTACCAATTAGCCATGACCTAATCCATCCTAGCAACGCCCCACCTATTCCATGTGCCTCAACCTTTCTCATCAATCTCTCATGAGTGACTCTGTTGAAAGCTTTACTGAAATCTAAATATATAATATCATGTGACTTGTCATTATCTACTGCTTCATATACCTCTGAGAAAAAACTAAGCAAATTAGTATGGAAAGACCGTCCCTGAGTGAATCCATGCTGAGAAGAATTGATTAAGTTAAATGTTTCTAAGTGGTTTCTCATTTTCCTAGCAATAATTGACTCTAGTAGCTTTCCTATGATTGAAGTGAGACTAATGGGACGGTAATTGGATGCTATTGATTTATCACCTTTTTTGAAGATCGGAACTACATTTGCAAGCTTCCAAGCTTCTGGAACTATACCTGTTTCTAATGACTTGTTAAATAGAAATGTTAATGGGTAACTTAACTCATCTCTGCATTCTTTTAATACTCTAGCATATACCTCATCAGGACCAGGTGATTTATGAGGTTTCAGTCTGTCAAATTCCTTAAGCACATCATTTCTACTTATAGTAACCGTACTTAACCTATTTTCTATTCTATCGCTGTATACCTTACGGACTTCTGGAAACTGTGCCAAATTTTCATTAGTGAAAACGGAAAGAAATTGACTATTTAATGTACTGCACATTTCTAAATCATTTTCTGTCATTTCTCCTATCGAAGTTTTAAGGGGACCAATTACATCTCTAACCTTGGATTTATATAGTTGGTAAAAAGCTTTAGGATTATTTTTTGAGTCATTGGCAACCTTAATTTCATAATTTCTTTTTTCTTTACTAATATCCTTTTTTACCTGTCGTGATAGATTCTGATAGTAAGCTAGTAGGTGAATTTCGCCTTTCTTAATTTTTCTATATATTCCTCTCTTTTTTCCTAGAAGATCTAATAGTCTATTATTCATCCATTTGGGTTGGTTCTGTGTTGATCTAAATTTTGTTTTGGGATATATTTATTTTGCGCATTGAATACTGACTTGATAAAATTATTGTATGTATCTACCAAGTTTGACGTCTCTTCCTGACTTAAGATGACAGGTGCCTGAGAAAGGATACACTCATTTGGACACCTGGATCGACTTAATTTGTTGACCATAGGGTCCGCTAACGGGGCTTCTCTTAACCCACCATAATTGGCTTTTCTGAAGTCAGGTATTAATGTTGTATTCTCTCTGATATTACCTTTCCATTGTATATTAAAATACACAGAATTGTGATCACTATTTCCTAGGTGGACCCCAATTTCTACACTATTTATCATATGTTCATTGTTACTGAAAACTAAATCGAGAATATTATCACCTCTAGTCGGCGTATCTATGAATTGAGATAAAAAAAACTATCTTTTATTACCTCAATAAACTCCTTTGAATCAGAGTCACCTATTTGTTGCTGCCAATCCATATTAGAGAAATTAAAATCCCCCATAATGCACACGTTGCTAAACCTTGATGCTATTTTAATTTCCTCCCATAATGATGTTCCGTCATTTCTACTCATATTTGGCGGTCTATACATAACTTCAATAACTAAGGTCTCACTACCTTCGTTAACCTCTACCCAAACACTTTCATTTTCATTATTTACTCTAATACCTGATTTAATACAGCTTTTTAATGAACTCCTGACAAACACTGCTATACCGCCGCCCCTCCTACTTGTTCGGTCATATTTAAACAAACTATATCCCGGTATATCAAACTCTGCTAAAAAATGCCTGGTTTCTGTATTAATCCATGTTTCAGTTAGCGCTATTATGTCTATATTTTCTTTGCTAACCAGTGCTCTAAGTTCGTTCATTTTGTTACATAAACTCCTACAATTTGTATACTAAACCCTCAAACTATTACTTGTATTTGCAACTATTTTTCTATTGTTTTAACTAATTTATTTTTACCTGTTGAACTACTGGACCTAGACGGAAAGGCTACGCTATCAGAATGTTCGTTATTACTATCAATTTCATGTGGCTGGGATTCTATTTTACTTACACACCTATGGTTTATTAACAAAACCCCGCAACAAACTTGTCGAGTGAGCTGGCTAAGGTCGAAACTCCAAGTCGAGGAGATGTACTCCATCCTGGGCATACAGTTCATCCTTACCATAGAAGAGGGTCCAGTTATCCAGGAATGGAATAATATTTGCCTTGCAATACTTCTCCAGCCGGCTATTTACACCAATAGCCCTGGAGGACCATTCCTTCCTTAACCCTCTTCTTGGTAGGATACTGTGTACCACAGGAACTCCACCCTTCTCCTTGATCCTCTCCAACATTTCCTGGTACGTGATGAGCAACTCCTCAGTCCTGCATTTCCAAATGTCGTTGCTCCCTGCGTTGAGGAAGATGATAGGGTCCTCTCCACTCGCTTCCATGACACCATCTAGCTTTTCTGCCACCCTCTCGACTCCGGCACCAGGCAGACAGACAACTTTACCAACATGTGTGTTACTAGCCCTGCCAAGGTATTTAACCATTGAATCCCCTACAATTAAAATGGACTTAGCCGTTTTCTGTTGCCGGCCTGTAGCAGAAGTAGTAGCAGCAGAAGTAGCTGCAGATTTCCTCCCCTCCCCTCTCACTGCCCCGCTGTAAGACGGGTCATCTCCTTCCTCCTTTCCCCCTTCACTGCCATCACACTCGTCATCCAGGGCGTTATACTTGTTTTTAACAGTCACATACTGCTTCTGGAAGGTTAATATCATTCCTCTTGAAGATGCCACCTTCCAGGAAGAGTCCGGGTTTCCTACACCAGTGGCATTTTTCTTTTCCTCAAATGCCATCTTCAATGCTAAGTTCTCGTGCTTGAGAGATTGGACCTCGAGCTCAACATTCTCCAGCCTTTCTTGCAAAGCAAGACAAAGCTGGAGAACATGGGAAGAGGTGACAATCTCATCAGCACAAGCCATCACTAAGAATGTTCACCTCACTAGGGGATAAACCGGTATGTCACGAGCGGTCACTGGGTACGTCCTCACTGGTCAAAGGTCAGGAGCCTACTGGAGATGCTACATATAGAAAACTCTGCATTCTTATTATGTGAATGGTTTGGTACGGCACAATTTTCAATAGATAATTATGTATTTATTTTAATATTTCAATGTTGTTGTGACTAGATGATTATATGATGGGTACGCTACACTGGAACATCTTTCACCCCAATTTTAAATATTTAATCAAACGTCCGCTTCACCATTCGTTTATTGTACAATGTAGCTATGATTATATTTATTCATTAATATATTTATGTATTTATATGAACATTTAATAGTTCGCATTTGTATAGGTGTTATCTCTTAACCCGGCAAGCGCGATAGGCCTCACGGAAGGCTTCCTATAGGGAACGCGATAGGCCTCACGGAAGCAAGACCATAAAAAAAAGACTTCCAAAAAAAAAAAGGGCCTATCAAAACATAGGAATTTGTCTCTAGGTGAGATAATTCCCCTCCAGTACTCATCCATGTAAATCTCACCCACCCCCCTCCCCTCCTTCCCCACCTTATTCCCCCCTCCCTCCCCTCCTCAATTATCACCTATTTTCCTCTTATTATCATCATTTATCGGTTATTTTTCTCTCCCGCGATAATGTAGCATAAGTGGGTTGCAGAAAAGATCGTTATGTAACACCCAGACACCGGCCCACACCGCCCCGCTCGTCTCAGTTACCTCACAGACAGCGAGAGAGGAGGGTTGCCTGTGGCTCTCTCTCGCCTGAGATTATGACCGGGTGGCCAATATCTTCGTTTTTCACCACCCAAATGCTTTTCCCACTTATTTTAGCACTCTTAAAGGTTCATATATACATCAAATATGTAAAATAAAAGCATACCGAAAACAAATAATGCTCTATATTGTAAATATAACGAATTATGTCAGAATCCAAGGCTAGAAATGCACAAATAACTACCCTAGCCCTTAGGTCTATTTCGCGCTTGTCAGGTTAAGGTCGTTGCACACTGACACGTAGGCCCCTCCAGGCTAGTTCCTGACTCAAAATTTCAGCCTGATACGGCGAATCGGCAACATAATCGTGGATATCGGGAATTAGCCATGGGTGACTCTCACAGTCCGAGCGACGTATCGGGGGTCGATGCGAGATTTTGAGCTGTTCAAAAGTTTGTGGGAATCCCCCGGCAACTGTAAAAAATTGTCTGAGTCTGGTCTCCATCACGAACTCGCCGTATCACAATCGTGTGGTCGTATCAAAGGCGAATGGTCCGTATCAAAGCTGTATGGCCGTGTAAGCCTGCTGTGTGCACCGTATTTCTTCTGTGCGGAAAATTGGCAACGGTTGAGTTGGCAACCACTCGTCTAGCTTCAATCCGGTTGCACGTCTAACGGCGTCGATACGATTCTTCTGAGTTGTATCGCAATCTTTTGGGTCGTATCTTTTTCGTGGACTAGCCGTGTACCCTCGCACGACTTTTCCTATCTTCTTCGTAGCATTCGTTTCTCCACCGTATCGGTATCGCTATGGTCTTATCAAGTCATGCGGAAGAGATACGGTAAAGATACGGTAGGGATACGACTCTAACGATGCCAGCCATTTTTGCCGCTATCTCTAGTAAATTCGGCAAGACACAGGATTTGTTTGTGTCGTGGGTGTTCGTGCCAGTCTTGAAGGGGCTGTCTTGTCAGTGTGCAACGACCTAAAAGGTCGTTGCAGACTGACACGAAAGCGCCTCCAGGTGAGCTCGCGACTCGAAATTTCAGCCTGATACAGCGAATCTGCAACATAATCGTTGATACCGGAAATTAGCCGTGGGTGACTCTCACTATCCAAGCGACGGATCGGGGGTCGATACGAGATTTTGAGCTGTTCAAAAGTTCACGGGAATCCCCCGGCAACTGTCTGAGTCTGGTCTTCATCGCGAACTCGCCGTTTCAAAATTGTGTGGTCCGTATCAAAGACGTATGGTCCGTATCAAAGACGTAGGTCCTCCCCAGCCCACCAAACCTCATCAATAGAAACACCGCACCACGAGGACGAGGATATCTAGTGAGAGTACACTAACTGTACACTAATAAATAAATAAAAATGTATAAAAACTAATAATGTGTTCCATTATTCCCATACACAATTACATATCGTTATATATTAATGTAGATTGATCAATATATAAAGAATAAAAATGAGAGTCAGACATGATGGAAAACTTGATTGAATGCATAATAAATGAGTGAACAATATATAGACTGTAGGTATAAAATACAATTAAATACATAATAAGTAAATAATAAATAATAATTACAAAATAAAGACAATAAGATAAACACGAATGAAGGTATACTATATAAACTGACCAACATATAATGAATAAAATAATAAATAACTTATAAATACTACATAAGTAAACAATAAATAATATATAACAAATAAAGACAAAATAAAATAAACACGAATGAAGGTACACTATATAAACTGACCAATATATAATGAATTAAATAATAAATAAATAATATATAATACAATGAAGATATACTGAAAAAAAAGAATGAGGGTATAATATATAATTGAACAATATATATATAGGTATAATCTATAATAAACTATATTTATAATGAAATAAATAGGTTATGAAAACAAATATATTAAAATATATACTAAAAAAATTAGGGTATAATATATAATTGAATAATATATATAGGTATAATTAATAATCAAATATATCTATACTAAAATAAATAGTTGCAGAGTGTGTGATTGGTGCTCAGACACGCCCCTTTTGTACCTTGACAGCCCATCGGTTGCACGTCTCGTGGCTAAGTTACGATGTTCAAATACCATTCTTCTGATTTGTATCGCAGTCTTCTGGGTCATATCTTTTCTGTGGATATTTTAGTGTACCCTTTGCATGACTTTTCTTATCACCCACGGTTAGTTTACGATATCCACAATTATGTTGTCGATTCGCCGTATCAGGATGATATGTCGAGTCGTGAACTCATCTGGAGGGGCTTTCGTGTCAGTGTGCAACAACCTTTAAAGGTTGTTGTCCGACACAGTAACTTAGAATTATGTGATTTATTTTCTTTAGGTTCAAATGTTATCTGAGCTTTGATGCTAAAATTTGATATTGAGTGTATCATTGTTCACATTGACCACCCGTGACAATAACTAGTCACTTTAGTTGCACATGTTAATATTTATACCCGTTTAACATACGTTTATGTGGGTAGATATATAGGAGTACCGGTAATACATTCTCTCTTTGACTTTTCAAAATATTTGTAACATCTTCGTTTTATAAGTAATGGTGCCCTGTGTCATTTACTGTAGTTTCCTTTCTGTTTGTATGCGTTTTACATTTTGTTTTTTTTAGTTTTCTCCCTAGACCTCTATCAAGCTTTAAAAATGCACCCCAAGACACCCCTTCGAGACAAATGTATACATTTATCGGTAGAAAAATGTTCCTAGGTGCCAGGGTAGCAACTCAGGTAGCTATGATGGTGCAAATCTTGCTGGCACACATGAGTAAATTCCGCCTTCTGATTAGCCAACGGGATTGCTCCTTCAATAATAATAAACATTATAATAATAATAATAATAATAATAATAATAATAATAATAATATCAGTAACACTAACAATAATATTATTAATAATATAATATAATAATGCATGTGCGTTGTCACACCTATAACTAATTTCGGTTCTTGAACCGGGGATTAGTCAGTGCTAAGGATAGAAAGCTAATACATACTGAGTCTTCTGACAATGTTGTACCAATTTAATGAAGTAATTTGAATGATCAATTGTTAAATAATTAATTGTAAGTTACATATGGAGAATCATATTGTCTGCAGTAACATCAATGTATAATTCACTAATCAAATACTTACTGGTGTGTTTATGCTTGACCACTTCATTGCATTTTACGTACTCATTATAACGAACTCTATAAATCATAATTACTAAAGTATTCACTGTTATCAGATGAATGTCAAGAATCATCGGAGATCTCTAGACACTTTCAAATGCTTTGATATTTAAATTTAAAGGTGGGGGTGCATGGGTTGAGATAAACATGGAATGATAATCACCAAGCTGTACATAATTATCTTGCAAAATGCAATGGCACTGAAATAAGTATTAACAATGGTATAAAGGATTTTGTGGATCGTCTATACCGGGCCTGTGACGTCACAGGAGTGTAAGTCCACCATCCTGTCCAGGATGAGAATACTGGTGTGACGTCACTAAGACGTCACAGGCCCGGTATAGACGATCCGCAAAATCCTTTATCCATTGTTATTAATTATTTCAGTGACATTTCATATTACAAGATAATTATATGCAGGTTGGCGATTATTTGTCCATGTTTATCTCAACTCATGCACCCCCACCTTTAATATAAGTACAATTTGTTAAAACTATGTATGTTACAACGTCTTCTGGTTGTTTATTTCATGAGATCAAAGACCAAAATCATTAGCTTAGCGTACCCAACCAAGCCAAACTTAGTCTTACCTAACCTTAGTCAATATCTTACCAAACTATACCTATTTTAACCCCTTCTTTACCGGTGACGTCTTTTTCCCTATATTTTGTCTACTATTAGACAATTTTATTCAGCTTTGGAAAGACGTCCTCCAATTAAAAAGCTACAGACTATCTTAATTCATCCTTTTAGCTACCATATATCTGTCCTAAGCTACATAAAATAGTCTTAATGTAGCTGAAAACAAAATACGAAAGACGTCACCGGCAGAGAAGGGGTTAAGCACTAATCGTGTTTTGGTCATTAAGGGGGGTCACCGGCTTTTTTGTATCTGTCTCTCCTTTTCTCTCTTCCCCTGGCTTGTATCCATTTGGCCCCGTTCAGCCAACTGTTTTAAGACGTTTATCCCCATCCAGGTGTTGATATCTTCCTGGCGAGAGATAGCGAGCCAGCATTGTATGGAGAAACCCGGCTTCGCCGGAGAAATTTTTCTATCGAAAAATGTACCAATGAAGCTTGCTGTCAAAAAAAAAAAAAATATATATATATGCTGGCTCGCTACCACTCGCCAGGAAAATATTGACACCTGGATGGGGGTAAACGTCTTAAAACAGTAGGCTGAATGGGGCCGAATGGATACACGCCAAAGAGAGGGAGAGAGAAAGTAAAGAAGAAATAAAAGCGAGGTGGGCTCCCTTAACAAAAGAGCTTATTATCTGCTTACTATTGTTGAGGAAGACCTTAGACTGTTGTGGCCATGGGTTTATTATCATGACCAAAATACCGTAGGCAATAAGGGTATCATGGTGTGGTTATTAATAGTACTGGTATTGTACAATGAACAAAAGGTTGCTCAAATTAATTGCGCACATAGATTAGTTATTATTAAAACATTTGCAGCTTTTGCTTAGTCAATTGTATCTGATTGCATATGGATGTCAAATATATAGCGCGTTCTCATCAATGTAAATGTCAGTTATTTAACTTTTGAAAAACATACATCAGCAATATATATTCAACGTATTTATGTTGTTTCTATATTGTAAGTAAAATATGAATATGAATAAATACATATGTATTTAATTATAAAAAAACAAAACAAGTAACTTGTACCCATTCTCCTATCCTCTCCCATAATCATTATATTGATTCCCACATTAATATTTATACCGAGATATTTTAGGGTAATAGTCTTGGCTCACGCAAGCAACAGATATACCGGAAGGTGTTCGGGTAGAATCAATATTGAACTATAATTATCACCCTGGCAATTTTTGAGCTATTTTGAGATATGAAGAAGGTGGAGTTATTAAGGGGAGGAAGACCATTTTTCTGGACCCCCTTCTCCCTAATGTTTACCCTCACTAGTTTTGAGATTGTAAGACGTTCGGCCCATTAGTTTGGCGATTTTAACACCTTTCGCCCCATTTCGTTGTTAATTTTAAGACCTTTCGTGTCATTTAGGTGTCGATTATTTCCTGGCGAGCGATAGCGATTTTAAGAGGAACCGGCCTTCGGCCGGGAATTTCTTCTACCGAAAAATTTACAAATTTATCTTGAAGGGGGTCTAGGGGGTGTTTTTCTAAGCTTGATGGAGGTCTAGGGAGGTAACTTTAAAAATATATGAATACATGAATTAATAGACCAAACAAACGGCCAGTTTCCCATTAACGTGAGTGGGTCCAGGTGCTATAGTACTGCCAAGATACTAACTAGTATAATAGATAATACCAATATTAAACCATAATTATCACCCTGGTCACCAGTGTATAGGGTGAGATATGAACAAGGTGGAGTTATTTACGAGAGTAAGTCCAGGTGCTATAGTACTGCCAAGATACTAACTAGTATAATAGATAATACCAATATTAAAACATAATTATCACCCTGGTCAACGGTGAATTGGGTGAGATATGAACAAGGTGGAATTATTAACGAGAGTGGGTCCAGGTGCTATAGTACTGCCAAGATACTAACTAGTATAATAGATAATACCAATATTAAACCATAATTATCACCCTGGTCACCGTTGTATATGGTGAGATATGAAAAAGGTGGAGTTATTAACGAGAGTGGGTCCAGGTGCTATAGTACTGCCAAGATACTAACTAGTATAATAGATAATACCAATATTAAACCATAATTATCACCCTGGTCACCGGTGTATAATAAAAAGACCTCCGTCTACGTATTGTGAAAAACCTGTTATCCTCCGGCAAATTGTGGGGTTGAGTGAGTGAAGGGGGGGACAGTGAAGGAAGGAGGATACATATTTTTCATAATACGTGTTGCTAGCCCCAAACGCGCGAGCAACTGTGGCTTTCAACCATCCGACACATCCCCCTTTTATTTATGTGCATCACACATGTTACATACAAATAAAGTTTATGTTTTGTTTTACCCTACTGTGGAAAGACTACGCATACACCACTCCTGCCCGGGCCTCACACAGTGGCATGACCCAGTCCAGTCGAACTGAGCTCATGACGCTGGTGGCATTGCCCCGGAGGATAGCCATCCCTAGTCTTTGCTTGAGCCAGAGGGTTTCCCGGGGTTCTCCTGAAACTTCTCTGATTTTACGGCCTATTTCATTCACCATCTTAAGGGTGGTAGGGCCGAAGACTCCTGAAGTTTCGAATGCCAGGGGCTCGAACTGATGATTTCTGGCGATGGCTTGATATTTTTCTCGCTTTTTATTTTCTGCTATCCGGGCGGCTTCACCTGCTTCGTCGGCGTTTCTGGCGATGTTGGATGTGGAGAAAGTGTCAACACATGTGGCATCCCATATGAGGCACCGGCCATTCTTGTAAGGGAAAGTGGTCATCCCATCTGGCCGTTTGCCGTCTTCTCTGTGAAGTCCATGTGGTTCGAGGATTGATGCACGGTTAGCACTCTGCAGGGCCCGTTTTATGACATCATTTAGTGCAGAGTGTCTTGGCAGGCGGCCTGCGTTGTAATTACATGACAAGGCATGGTGACCTTGAGCATTCATCCCCCTACCACACTTGCAAGTGTGTGGGTGACAAACTGCCGCACCCACTCTGAGCGCGATGGCAACCCGGAGCGCTTCAGCATCCAAGTGAGTTCCAAGAGGTGGGATGGGGATGGCGTGTAACCACAAGCCACTCTCCGAACGGGCGGCTGCCTGGAGGCGTGCTTTTGCAACCTGGTCTGCATTGGTTAGGAGATTTTCTTGAGTTTTCTTCGCCGAGATGGTATCCCACGCTTTCTGCTTGCTCCTGGAGGTACCCTGAGGCTCCTCCTCTACTCCTGTACTTTCCTTCCAGGTGTTAATCGCTGCTGTTACGTCCCAATTAAGTGTCATTCCGGGTTGAGAAGAAAGGATGGACACTACAAGGTCGTTGGTCGCGATGAGGGAAGAGATAAAGGCTGGGGAGGCAATATCCAAGGCTCTCCGTATGCCCAAGCCCCCGAGGCGGACAGGAAGGGTGGCTTGTGTCCAGGTCCGTTCTTTAAATTCCACGTTGGTGATGCTGGTCACTGCTTCTCGGATTATGCTGTCTAATTCTTGGAGGCCACCAGTGTTCGTGTAAGTCATCGATGTGTGCAGGAGGTATTGGAGTTTTGGGATGGAGAAACAGTTCTTGAGAAGGGCCAGAGCTGAGTGGGCATCGATGTGCATCAGGCGACTCACGAGACGTTGAAGCTCCTCCTTTTTAACTTGAAGTGCTGGTGGGATTGCTGCCAGAGTTAGTGGGGAACCTAATAGGGTTTGCTGGTGCTCCTGAAGGATCTTTACATCTGGCAATATGCCTCGAAACAGGGCCTGAGTCTCTTCTCCTTGTTCACGTGTGTGGTTGAGGAGGACAAGTTCACATTTGGTGTCATTTATCACTAGCCCAGCCTGGTCGAGGTCAGTTACGATGTTATTTAGGTCGGTTAGAACGTTCTCTACTGACCCACCCAAGGTTGCATCGTCCAGGTATCATACATTCAGTTCTGACCTTACTTTGTTAGCTGCTGCATCCACCCCTATTGAGAAAAGAGCAGGACCACCTGGATCTCCCTGCTGTAACCCGGTCGCTGATGGGATTACCGTCTCGCCAAAAATCAGGATTGAAGGTTTGGAATAAGCCTGCCAAAGTAGGGGGTACAGAGTGGGGATGTGTTCTTGAGCTGCACGGAGGAAGACATCCCTGTGAATGCTGTTGAATGCGTTCCGCATGTCAATCTTTAGAAGCACTCGTTTTTCTTGGGCTTGGCTGAGGTAGGTGCGGGTTGTGTGTACAGCAGCTTCACACCCCCCTGGAGTTCCGAAACCTAGTTGAACTGGTCTTAAGTGTTGACCTAGGCCATTCGAGAGTGGTTTCAAACCCACCTTTGTGGCAAGGCGGCGGAAGGTGTTCCCTACTGCTATTGGGCGCACACCGCCATCTTTTTTTCCCAGTGCACAGAGTGTTGCCCCAAAAAATAGGGATGTGGCACAGCGGGTACTTCCCCTCTTAAAACCATGTTGATGAATTTGGTGAGGGTTTCCAAGAGTGCCTCCCCAGCAGCTCCTGATCCCTGACCCAAGAGGCCTTTGAGGTGGGCGGGTCGGATACCATCTGGGCCCGCGGCTGAGCCTGCTGGGAATGAAGTCACTGCGGCAACCACCTGCTCCTTCGTGACAACTAAAGGTTGGCGCATCTGGTCATTTGGGGCAGGGGGGAGGTTTAAGTTCCTAGGTGTAGGTGGGTGCTTTTCTTGTAGGGATTCAACAACTTCGGTGCCTTGACCAGCAAAACCTTCTGAAGAGGACAACAGTCTGACGGCCCCTTTGATGTCACTATCCGCCAGCTTCGCCGCGACCCTCTTACGTAGCTGTTCAGCCTCTTCCTCTTCCTTGTCCTGTTGCTTCTGGGCCCTGTTTGGTTGCTGTTCGGGGGGTTCCACCAGTTTGTTTCCATCCATATACTGTGCTACTTGACGTTTCACTCTGGTGGCTATTGAAACCTGAAGATGGTCTTGTATGTTGGTTCTGGGTGGTTTTCGGAGGGCCCCATAGGAGAAATCCAGGAGCCGTGCCCATGCGAGGGATGTCTTGAGCTGTAGGGCCTGCTTTATGATGGTTCTAAGGGCCTCCGCCACTTGGATTCTGGCTCCTTTAGGTAACCGGGCAAGGACCTGAATCCGCGCTTTCCATTTGGTCACAAGTTGGGTCAAGTTGGCGACCGGTGTTGCCGGTGTTGCCCCGGTTGGCTCTGCAGTGGGCCCTGGGCATGCGAGACATTTCCAGTTTGGTTGTTCTCCTGATGTTTTCTTTGTCAGCTTAGCACAAGATAAATGAATAGATCTAAGACAGCCGGAACATTTTCGCGAATTCTTTCTTGCATTGGTTTTGCCGCACTTAAAACACTTAGTATCTGCTAGGCCATAGTCTTCCAAGATTATCCGTTCCTCTGCCTCTACCAAGCCGACCTCCTGATCTTCCCGTGGTGCTTCCATCTCTGCCATGTCTCCCTTATTTCAGAAACCCCGGGAAATCTCTCCTGGCACATATCTAGATTATTGCTGTTGTTATTAATGTATAATTGGCTGGATGCATAAAAATTCACATATCATAGTCAACCTTTCTGATGGGCAATTGGCCTGTTTCTCCTAAAGCTAAGTGGTTGAATATATAAATCCTCGGCATTGGGCACCGGTACAACTAAAAGATCTAACTGATTGAAGGGAAGCACGTCAATTATATCCTATGATTACTTACACTGGCGACGCCACCCTGATGTTGAGTATTAACCCGGGAACTGCGGGGACTCTTAAGAGTTCCCCCGGCGGACTGCGGGAAGACTCTTAAGAGTCAGAGAAAAAAAAAAATCAACTTTAAACATCGAAACAAAAATTTATTTTTTATTTTTATTTTTTTATTTTTTTATTTTTGTTGGGCCCCTGGGCCATGCAAAATATCACTCCTCTACCTCCCCTCCTTCCCCACTTTCCTCCCCTCCTTCAGTTATCACCTATTTTCCCTGTTATTCCCTTATTCTGAGGTATATTTTCGTGCTAACATTAGCGAGTTGCAAGCAGGGCATTGTCATCAGTGTTAGCAAACGAGTGCAAGAGAGAGAGAGAGAATATCGATCGATTGTGTCTCAGTGGCCTTGGGGGAAATTGGCGGGAAAGCAGGTTGCCTCACCCATACATTATATAACTCGCGTCCTATATCTCCGATTTTGACCATCCAAACGCTGTTTTCACTCGTTTTATTGTTGTTTCAGGTTAATACCTTTATAATCAACCCATAATAGGCACGTATGGATAAGTATTAATGCTATTTATGGTAAAATGAATATTTTAGTGATGGAAACAGCTCAAATACGTCAGCACAGGGGGACGTTTCTAATTACCCCCATGCGCACTTCTTAGGTTAATAAATGCTTAGGATATTAATAATGCTGTCAACATCAAGATAGGGAGAGAGCCAGAGAGTGAGCGAGAGCCAGGATCTGAGTGGGTAACCGAATCTAGGACAGCAGTTATGGAAAAATGCTTAAATTGTACAAAATGTTAAGAGAGAGAGAGAGAGGGAGAGAGAGCAGGGGCGGGGGCGAGGGAGAAAGAAAGCGAGCTGGAGAGGGGGCTGGCCTGGTTGGGTATTGAAAGATGTTAGGGAAAAACAAATAACTAAATTGATAAAGAGCGATCTGAAGTTATAGAAAACCAAAAAATAATAACAATGAGACGGTTAAGTGCGGTGATTGAAAGTGGATGGAAAGATGTTAAGGATAAAAAGGTGAGAGAGAGAGAGAGAGAGAGAGAGAGAGAGAGAGAGAGAGAGAGAGAGCGCTACATAGAGCTACATAGATACACAGACCACACAAACCTCAAGGTCCTTACTAGGCAGTCTGGCCTTACAAACTATATATGTATATATGCATATATATATGTATATATATATATACATACACCGGTACATACATATACACACACACACACACACACACACACATACACATACATACATACACACATACATACATATATATACAGTATATATATAAATACTGTACAGTGCACACACATACACATACATTTTTTTTTTTTTTTTTTTTTTTTTTTTTCATATCACCCCAGCCCTCTGCAGATAGAGGTCAAGCCTTCCCTTGAAAGCGTTTATTGTGTCGCTCTCCACCACTCTCGCTGGTAGTTTATTCCACTCTGTCGCCACACTGTAGGTGAAGAAACTCTTTGTGACATCTAGGTTTGCCTTTTGGTTTTTAATTTCATTCCATTTCCGCGAGTTTGATTAGTATTGTATAATGTGAATAGTGCATTTACATCGACTTTGTCGAAACCTTTTAGTATCTTAAAGCACTCAATAAGCTGACCCCTCAACCTCTTCTTTTTTAATGAGAACAGGTTCAATCGTTTAAGTCTTTCTTCATATGGTTTATTTGTTAATGAGGGTATCATCGTCGTCGCTCTACG
Source organism: Paralithodes platypus (assembly GCA_032716605.1). Lineage (NCBI taxonomy): Eukaryota > Metazoa > Arthropoda > Malacostraca > Decapoda > Lithodidae > Paralithodes > Paralithodes platypus. The sequence continues at coordinate 18,651,340 of CM064579.1, read as the reverse complement.
CTGTACTGACTTGAGTCTTACAATGTCCTTGATCAGATAAGGTGACCAGAACTGCACACCATATTCAAGGTGGGGCCTCACCATACTTTTGAACAGTGGCACTATTACGTTTTCATGTTTATATGTAAATTTTCGTTTAATAAAGCCCAATGCTATGTGTTGAGTAAAGATGGGACTATGGATGAAGAGGTGCGGGAGAGGGTACAACAGGGGAAGAGGGTTGTAGGAACGATAAAAGCAGTAACAAGAAATAGGGTGGTCAGTATGGAAGTGAAGAAGTCCTTGCATGACAGTGTGGTAATCCCGACACTGACTTACGGAAGCGAAGCATGGACGTTGGTTGAGAGACTCAGACCAAGAGTGAGAGCAGTGGAAATGAATTACTTAAGGAGTGCGTGCGGAGTTACATGGAGGGATAGACAGACTAATGAGGAAGTAAGAAGGAGGTGTGGTGTGGAGGTAGATGTGCTGGAAAGTGTGAAAAGGAACAACTTGAGATGGTTCGGCCATATGGAACGTATGGAAAGCGAGAGAATGACTAAGAGGGTGTACGAGAGCGAGGTGGAGGGACAGAGGGGGAGAGGTAGACCGAATATGAGGTGGAAGGATGGAGTGAGGAACTACATGAACGAAGGCGGTGCAGGTTGGGGGGAGGGGCGTCGACTGACTGGGGACAGAGGTGCATGGGGGCGGTTCGTTCGTGGCCACCCCTTCGGGGATCACGGCGTCAGGCAATAGATAGATAGATAGAATGCTATGTTTGCCTTATTTGCAGCTGCTATACATTGGTCGGAAGTTTTTAGGTTTTCAGATATTAGTACCCCCTAGGTCTCTTACTACCGTTGCGGTTTTTATTTGTTTGCCATTCATTTCGTATTTGTATTTCATATTTCTGCTACCAACCTGCAGTACCTGACATTTATCGACATTGAAGGGCATCTGCCATTTTTTCGACCACTCTGATATCTTGTTTAAATCAGATTGCAACGCATTTCTATCATCTTCGTTCAGGACTGTATTTCCTATTTTTGTATCGTCGGCGAATTTGGAAATGGTGTTGTTTACCCCTACATCAATATCGTTAATGTAAATGAGAAACAGGACCGGTCCAAGGACTGAACCCTGTAGAACTCCACTAGTGACAGGCTCCCACTCCGATTCCACTCCATTTATCACCACTCTCTGTCTTCTGTCTGTAAGCCAATTTTGAATCCAAGAATGAATTTCACCTTTGATACCTATCCTCTCCAGTTTAGCCAATAGTTTTCGGTGAGGCACCTTGTCGAAAGCTTTTTGAAAGTCCAAGAAGATTATATCTAGTGATTTCGTCATGTCGTTATATGTGAATAGTTTGTTATAAAATTCAATCAAATTTGTTAGGCATGACTTATTTGATCTAAAGCCGTGTTGACTATTTTTGATTAGGTTGTTTGATTCGAGGTAATCTACTATCTTATCTCTAAGGATTTTTTCCATGATTTTTCCTACAATTGAAGTTAGACTAATTGGTCTGTAATTACTCGCTTTGGCCTTGCTACCCTTGTTGTATATCGGCGTAATGTTCGCATCTTTCCAATCACTCGGTACAATCCCCTGTAGTAATGATAAGTTAAATAGTTGTGTCAGGGGTTTTGCTATTTCGTCCTTAACATTCTTAATTATTTTTGGGTGGAGCAAGTCGGGTCCCGGGGTCTTATTTACATTTAAATTACTCAATTTGCTTTGTACTTCGCTAACACTGATGGTGAAATCTCCTATCACATGAGTTGAGGTGTTATTTTCAGGGGTATGATCGATAATTTCTTCTGTGAAAACTGAGCCAAAATATTTGTTGAGCAGATTTGCCGTGTTTGTGTCACCTGTTATTGTCTGGCCATCTTCTATTAGCGGTCCGATTCCGCTTTTGATCTGTTTATTTTTATTTACGTAACTGTAGAATTTGTTGGGGTTTGTGGCACTTTCTCTGGCAATAGTAATTTCGTAATTTTGTTTGTTCGCCCTAATTATTTTTTTCACTTCCCTTCTACTATTTTTGTACAAGTTTTTAATTACTTCAGTGTTTGTGTTATTTTTTACAAGTTTGTGGAGTTGATTCCTTTTCCTTATTGCCTTGCCAATGTCTCTACTGTACCAAGGGGGCATACTTGATTTCGTATTACGTTTTGGTTTCATGGGTACAAATTGTTTATGCGCTTCTGTAATTGTAGACTTAAAATGTCCCCATAGTTCATTTACTTCGTTTATATTTATGAGGTTTGAGTGTATGTTTGATAGCGATTCCTTAAGTCGTCATAATTTGCGTTTTTGAAGTCCGAAACCATTCCTGTTGTTTTTACTGAGGAATATTTGCTTATAACGTTGATTCTTAAGATTTTATGATCGGACGTTGCCAGATGTTCACCTACATCCAGGTTTGATAATAGATTTTCTTGGGTAGTGATTACGAGGTCTAATATATTCCTGTCTCGCGTGCGTCGGCTGTTTTACGTGTTGAGTCAAAAAATTGTCCTGGATGAAGCTTGTCATTAGGCGTGACTCAGCATTTTTTCCGGTCAGGGTATTCCAGTCAATTAGGGGGAGGTTATAGTCACCTAGTAAAACTGTTTCGTCGGAATTAAAGGTTTTCTCTAGTATTTCATAAAAAATTGTATCATCGGCAACAGTTAGTCTCGGTGGTCGGTACGCTGTAGTGATATTTAAGTTAATGTTTTTTGTATTTATTTTGACGCACACTATTTCTGCATTACTTTCGGGGAGAGTCACCTCAACTGGGTTTAAGTAGGTTGCAACGTACATTGCAACCCCCCCTCTTTGTTTTCCATTGTTACGGTCTTTATGAAAAAATGTATATGGCTCTATGTGATATTCATGAAGTAGATCTTTATTTTTAAGGTTCAGATGTGTTTCCTTTATACAAATAACGTCAACTTTCTCATTTAATAACAGACATTTGAGTTCGTCTATTTTGTTTCTTATTGAGCAGGCATTTATGGATATTATTTTTATATCATTTCTCTCAGCATGCGCTGGATTTGTTTTTCTTATTGGTGGGGATGGGTTTGGGGTTGTGACTTGAAGCCGCGGCGGGTTGTCAAATTCATTCAGTTGGTTGGGTTGGCTTGGATAGGGTTGGGTGGGGTTGTTTAGTTTGTTTTGTGGTTCAGGTAGGTAAATTTTCGCAACTTGTGGGCCATTGGGGTTGACGGTTTCGTTTAAATGGTTGTGATGGACTTGGAAGGGTTGGGCGGGGTTATTTATTTCTCTTAACTGTGCGGGTGGAGTTTGATTGGGTGGGGTTGTGGGAGGGCTTTTCCGGGGGTAGCGATGTCAATACTCAGAGGAGTCTATTAGCATAGTTGTCTCTCGGTCCTGACTGGAGTTGTTTTCATGGGCAATGTAGGTTGCTTGCTTTAGGGTGTCACTCATGTGCTGAACGCCTTTTTCTGATAAATGAATGCCATCTCCGCTGTACAGGGACGAGTTCCCTTCAAAGGTGGTCCAATTGTCCACATACAGTACCTTCTCTTGTTCGCACATGACCTTGACTGCGTTGTTAATTTCTATGGCTCTATTTTGTCCGTATGAGCTTGTTTTAATCCGGGGTATGACGCCGCTTACCACACATTTCGTGGTCTTCCTTTTCATGACTTTAATTAGGTTCTCGAAATCTTTTTCTATGGTCTTAATTGGGGCCTTACCTCCGTCAAAGCAGTCATTTGAGCCAACATTGACGACTACACAGGTGCCCTCTGGTATGGCGGAGTTAGTTATGTCTTTCAAGATATGTTCGACTTTACCGCCTGGAATTTTTTTTTTTTTTTTTTAAGGAGACAATGAACGGAGGAAGGAAAAACACAGATAAAACAAAAAGGTCCATGTGCCTAAAGGCATCCTCCATTCATAAAATGTTTGTAACAACTGGATTTAAACATTTGTTGATTGTAAGTTTGTGGAAAGCAATTCGAGGGAAGTGAATTCCAAAGAGTAGTAGCTCTGGGGATAAATGAATTCTGATAAGCAGAAGTTCTGCATTGTGGAGGAGAAAGTGTAAATTCATGGGCGCTCTCAGCTGCCCTAGTTCTACGGGGAAAGATGTGGAGAGGCGGCACAATTGAAGCAAGTTCCTCGGAACAATTGCTGTGAAAATATCTGTAGAATAATGCAAGGGATGCAACGTTTCTTCGTATGGCTAATGTAGGAAGGTCCTGTGTGATTGCAGGGTTATTGATTAATCTAATAGCTTTATTTTGAATTTTGTCCAACTGCCTCAATGCAACCACTCCACTTCCACCCCACAGAGGTGAACAGTAATCCATCTGAGAGCGCACATGACTTTTATATATTACGGCCAACTGCTCGTCAGTGAAGAATTCTCGAACTCTGTACAGGAGTCCCAGTTTTTTAGAGGCATTCTTAGCAATGCTTCTAACATAATGTGTCCAGCTCAAGTTAGTAGTTAATGTTACACCGAGAATGTCAATACTAGGGGAAGTGGGAATATTTACATCATTAAAAAATATATGGGAGTCAGTGAGATTCTGTCTGTTAGAAAATTGAATGTACTTGGTTTTCTGTGCATTAAAGGAAACTAGATTCTCTTGTCCCCATTCATTAATTCTAGAAAGGTCCTGGTTCAGAGAAATTGCAGTGTTTATTTTTGAATTTATAAGATCGGGTTGGGTGAAAGAATTGGTAAATGTGAAGGAACTGTGGAGTGTTGAGTCATCTGCGTAGGAATGTATTGGATTATGAGTGGTAGATATGAGATCATTGATATGAATGAGGAACAGAGTTGGGGCCAAAACTGATCCCTGGGGAACACCAGCATTTATTGAGTGAAATTGAGAATAAAGGCCATCTACCATTACACATATTTTTCTGTTATGAAGATAAGAAGAAATTAGTGGAACTAATGATGCAAGGCCGTAGTGTGACATCTTCGACAATAAGGATTGATGCCAGACTCTATCAAATGCCTTTGATATATCCAGTGCTATTGTATGTGTTTCACCATGTTGGTCTGTAGCTTGGTTGATTTGATGCGTAAGAAGGCAAAGAATGTCTGCAGTTGATCGACATCGTCTAAAACCATATTGCCTATCACTGATTAATTTATTATTCTCCAGATGCTTAATTATGTGATTATTTAATATAATTTCAAAAACTTTGCCAGGAGTGGAAGTTATAGCTATTGGTCTGTAGTTTGATGGATCTGAAGAGGCACCTTTTTTAGGAACTGGATGGATGTTTGCTTCTTTCCAGGGTACTGGGAAGCATGAGGTATGAGTACACAGACGGAAAAATTTTGCCAATACAGGAGCGAGCACCAAGGAGCAATTCTTAAGTACTATTGGAGGAATTTCATCTGGACCAGGAGCCTTATCTACTGAGAGATTCTGCAAAATAGTTTTGACATGTCTGGTGTGGATCTTAAGTGAGGGAATTTCAGGTGAATTAAAATTAAGTACAGGGACATCTTGATTTATTTCATCTAAGGTTGAGTTGGTGGAGAAAATATCTGCAAGAAGGTTAGCTTTACCTCGTGGGTCACTTACAAGATTGCCAGTCGGAGATTTTAATGGTGGAATGGATGAAGCAGTAGTGAAGTTGGATTTGAATGAGTTAAGAGTAGACCAAAATATTTTGTTATCATTTGGATTATTTAGAAGTTTATTTGCCTGCTTATGGAGAAAGTTTGATTTAATTAGGTTTAATACAGTTTTGACATGATTTCTGATGTTTCTAAAGTAATTAAAGGCTTCATGTGTTTTTGATCTTGTGTATGCATTGTAGGCTATTGCTTTTTGTTCAGTTACTCTAGCACAATTATGGTCAAACCATTTAGGTGAATTAGATCTTTTACTGTACTTTTGATGAGGAATAAAAGTTTCCATTCCAATTTTTACAAAATCTTGTATGTGGCTCAAGGTGGAGTGTGCATCATTAGAAAAGAAAGAGGTCCAGGGAATATCAATAAAGAAACCTTGAAGACCCTCCCAGTCTGCCCTATCGTAATGCCATTTAGTCACCAAAACAGGTTCAGAGTGGGAAGGTGTGGTAGGTGATAGACAGGTGGCCTGTATCAGACAGTGATCAGAAGATCCAAGTGGGGACCTCACTGTAACATCATAATTTTCTGAATTGGTTGTTAAAAATAAGTCCAGTAGGTGGGAATTATGATTAGGATTATCTGGTACACGGGGGGGTTGGTTGACTAGTTGAATGAGATTAAATGAGTCTGCAAATAGCTCACATTCAAGACCAGCATCATCAGTCCTGGCTGAATGAGTGAGCCATTCAACATTATGGACATTAAAATCACCCAACACAGTGATTTCAGAAGAAGCATTTAAGTTGAGGACACTGAGTTGTGAGGACAGAGAATCAAAAAGACTTTGCTCTGGAGGAGTATTTGGGGAACGGTAGATGCAACATATGTATTTAAAATGACCTTTACTGACCTTTTTCCTCTGTTCTTGGTGGCAAAGGCAGCTCCTTGACCTCGCATGAGACTGTCACCATAGACTAGGGTGAGTTTCTCCTTCCCGCTGACTCTGTGATTTGATGGTTTCGTTGTTTTCCTGTCAGGAATTTTCTTGCCTTTCGAGCTTGCTTTCACGTGGTCAGTTACCTCGTGTGCAAATCTGTTTTTGATAGGGTTACTTGGTGTCGCTTTTCCATTCCCATTCCCATTCACGTGGTCAGTTACCTCGTGTTCATTGTTTTCGGCGAGAACAGCAAATCTGTTTTTGGTAGGGATACCTGGTGTCGCTTTCCCATTCCCTTGGGATTTGTTCTTGTTACGCCTGTTGACTACTGTCTGATATAGATCATTGGATGGGTTTTCTTTTTGAAGATTTTTAACAACGTCGACTTGCTTACTCTCTATGTCCTTTACTCTCTCTTTTAGTAAGAAATTTTGATGCAAAAGTACACCTACAGTCTCCTTTAGTGTGAGATTATCTCGCTTCAGTTCGTCAGCCTGTGCCTTGTGTGCTTCTAATGTGCACTCCAAGAGCAACAATTTTCACCAGTTAAACACATAAAACACTTGGCATTTGGATACCCATGATGCGGATACCATTCCTTGTAGTAGTTCTTGTTACAGGAGGGGCATTTAATTCTGATCGGTGCCATGATTTGGGGTTAGTGAGGGAGAATTTGCAAAAACGAAAGGTACAAAATGTTGGAGTGGTCACTTCCCTTAACCCGGGAGCTGCAGGGAGACTCTTAAGAGTTCCCCCGGCGCACTGCGGGGAGACTCTTAAGAGCAGAGACTTTGAACACGTACCAAAACCGCACGTTTATAGCCAGGCGGCTGAAAATTGGTGTGGGTATAGTACTACATGTCAACTCTCGATACCACCCCGCCAAACGCTCGCCCCGCCCTCGTGCAAGCACCACCGCGCCAGTAACCACGCACTAGTCATGGAGCCTACACGTCCCTCACGCTCGCTCCCTGATGACACAACCAGCCCTCCTTCTGGTGGTGTTAGCCAACGTGGAAGGCAGAGGGTGGCTGCCAAAGACCCTAGCTACCAGTACGACACGCCCTACAGCTCAGAGGACGAATCACCAGCACCCAAAGCACGAAAAACACGTGCAAGCAGGGCAATGGCACAGAGGTCATTGGTCTTTCGGGACACTGCCACCACGACCCAGGCCACTGCAACAACCACTACCACCACCACTGCCACCACTGCCACCCCTGCCACCGGTACCAGCGACGCAGGAGGCCGCCCTAGCGCTGCATTACCTGCGGGGGCAGGAAAAATGAAAGGCACGGGCGTAGGGAAAAGAACCCGTACGCCAGCCACAGTGCCCCTACCACCACCAACACCACCAGCCGCCCCTGGCCCGGCTGCCCCTGCCGCCCCTGCTGCCCCTGCCGCCCCTGCCGTCCCTGCTGCCCCTGCCGCCCCTGCCGCCCCTGCCCAAGGAACAGGGAAGGGGAAGGGGAGAGGGAGAGGGAAAGCGACTGGGAAAGCGACTGCTGGCCCTGGTGTCCCTGCCGGCCCTGCTGCCCCTGCCGCCACTGCCGCCCCTGCTGTCCCTGCCGCCCCTGCCGCCCCTGCCCAAGGAACAGGGAAGGGGAAGGGGAAAGGGAGAGGGAAAGCGACTGGGAAAGCGACTGCTGGCCCTGGTGTCCCTGCCGGCCCTGCTGCCCCTGCCGCCACTGCCGCCCCTGCTGCCCCTGCCGCCCATGCCGCCCCTTCCCAAGGAACAGAGAGAAGGGCGACAGGCACCACCATCATCTTGCCATCAAGGCCACGCACCACTGCTGCCCCTGCCGCCGCCGCTGCCCCTGCCGCCGCCCCTGCCACCACCTCTGCTGTCCCTGTCCATAAGACTCCCGCACGTGCCAAAGTGACCCGGAAAACTCTGACACCATCTAAGTATGCCGCCCTGCTGTTTGATGGTGATTCGCAGGACATTGGCAGCCCGGGTTTCGACGACGAAGCCATAGCACGGGACCAAGGGTGGGGGGATTTGGGAGTGGACAGTGGGAGTGAGTCCGACGTCGGTGACGAAAATGAGGAAGGGCATCGTCTGTCAAGTGAAGAGGAGGGTAATAATGATGAAGTGCTTTATCGCGACCATGGAAGCGATATTTCAGACGATGAAGCAGACGCAGACGACATTCCGATCCCTCAGCTGCCTTCGTTCGATTGGTCTGACGGGGTCAATTTTGTACCTGACGTGCCCCAGTTCAATCCTGGGACGTCAGGAACAACTGACGACTGGCCCTGTGATGATCAAGCGAACGAAAGCGACTTCTTCCTCGCTTTTTTCGACATGGAGGTAATGACGTACATCGTTGCCCAAACAAACGCCTACTACAGGTGGGTGTTTGGCAGATTGGACGTCCTTTCTCCAAAAGCGAGAATACGAGGCTGGGTGGATATGACTGTGGAAGAATTTCTGACGTTCTTTGCCTTGTTGTTCCTCATGCCTCTGATCAAGAAGCATGTGTTGCAACACTATTGGAAGCACGACCCTCTCATCGCCACCCCAACTTTCAATAAGTTCATGACTCGTGACAGATTTTTGTTGCTGCTAAGATTTATGCACTTTGCAGACAACGAAAATCCTAACAGGATTGACAGGATATGGAAAGTTCGGGATGTGTTCACCATGTTGTTGGAGAGGTATAGGAAATACTTTTACCCCTTCCTCAATTTGGTGATTGATGAGTCGCTCGTGCTCTTCAAAGGACGTCTTGTTTTCAAGCAGTATATCCCCTTGAAGAGGCATAGGTTCGGAATCAAGCTCTTCGTGTTGTGCGACTGTGAAACTGGAATAGTGCTTGACATGACCGTGTATACAGGAACTGACATTGACGTACCGAAAGCCGCTGCCAATGACCCCATGGGCATGTCAGATGCCATCGTCAGGAAAATGTTGGCACCTTACCTGGGCAAAGGCCACATCATCTACACTGACAACTGGTATACTTCTCCTGCTCTCTGCCAGTTTCTTTATGACAACCAAACGGGGTCATGTGGGACTGTCAGAAAGACAAGAAAGTTTATGCCAAAGTTCACAGGTGATGTCATTCCTCTCACAGATGCCTCCTCCAGTGACACACCTTCAGAAGACGACCTGGCCCAGGAACACCGCGAGAGGCATGTGCGAAGAAGGCGACGAAAGGGGCAGAAATACAAGCAGCTCGAGAAGTGTGGGAAACTGATAGCCCTGAAGTGGAAGGATAAGCAAGACGTCCACCTGCTTTCCACCGTCCACACAGGTGCCCAGGTGGATTCTGGCAAAATCCACTACCGAACCAGGAAGACAATCTACAAGCCCGACATGGTAGTGGACTACACAAAAAACATGCGCCTGGTGGACAAGTCTGACTGTCAGCTGTCAGGCGTTGAGTGTCTGAGGAAGACTGTGAAGTGGTATCACAAGCTCTTCCTCCACCTAGTTGACATAACGATGCTGAACGCCTACAACTTGTGGTTGGTGAAAAAGGATATGGCCCCAAACCAGAAGCTGAAATTACGGGAGTTCGTGTACGTCTCCTACCAACTCCTGGAGAAGTGTGGCACCACCACTCACAGACGTACGGCATGGCGTGGGGATCACGTTCCTGACCGCATCCAGCTGGGTGTCGAAAGACACTACCCAACCAACACCGAGCTGATTGGCACTCGTCACAGGCAGGTGCAGTGCACCGTCTGCAGCTCCAGTGTCAGGAAACCCCATGTCACCAAAAGAGTCACCTCAATGTGCGACGAGTGCAAAGTTGCACTCTGCCTGGGTGACTGCTTCAGGGACTACCACACCATCAAGAACTACTGAGTGTCGGCCCCTGCCCTGCCCTGCCCTGGACTCGCCCCGTGCCCTGCCCTGGACTCGCCTCCTGCCCTGCCCTGGACTCGCCCCCTGCCCTGCCCTGCCCTGGACTCGCGCCCTACCTTACCTGACCTGACCTAATTGATCACGCTACCTCATAATGTAACATATATATTATATAATGTATAAGTTCCAAAGATGTCCCTGTGATATAGCTTTTACATTATATAATTGTATGTTTCATTATTTAGTTAATAAGTTTCAAAGATTTACATGTAATATGCCTTATTTTTTTAGTATATCAATATATATGTTTGTTATTAGCCAAAGTAATGTGTATATAATTATTTTCTTACCTCAAATGAATTGTACAAAAATAAATATGTTTCAATAAATCCTGTCAAACCTATGATAATAAAATAAAACAATAAAAAAAAGAAAAAAGAAAACAAGGTCATGTCATTGTATTCTTACAATATGATATATTCTATGAATATTTCATATTGTTTGAATACAATGGCATGATCTTGTAAAAAAAAAAATGTATAATTTTTTTTCTAGACAATATAAAACCTTCCCCATAACCCCCTCCTGGATTCGATCCCACTACCCTACGACACTTTGAGTTTTCCAGTCCGCGGCCTTACCAACCATGCCACAGGAGCTCATACCAAATATCACTCAAAACTTCGTGTCTACAATCGAAATGACAATATAAAAACAAATATTAATTATCCCACCAATTTACGTTTGTAAATTGATGGGATTATCAATTATATCATGCCAAGGTTTATAATAGTTTGTCTCTGTCAAGAATTAGTAATTATATAACTTTATTCTGTCAAAAATTGCCCAAACACTCAGCAAAATTGCCCCTCTCAGTGTGACTCCACTCATTTTCACACGGTCAGGCGGTCACGAGGTGACCCTTGCCGCTCCTTGATGCTCCAGCTACAGCAGCTCTGTCTGGGAACAAAATTGGTATAAATACAATAATGGATAAAATACTCTTCACAAATACATTTGTATTGTATAATATTGTAAATAAAAATGAATAATAACTGTGTGGGTGTCGAAAATTGCTCAACCAGCTTTCTTATGTCTCGCCTACGCGCGTATATTGGATTATACATAGTCATGACTGTCATACAAATAATTGCAGTAGGTCTCGAATATACATTTAGATTGCATATTACTTCGAAATAAATAAGTAAACGTTTCTCTGGTGGCAATCTACCCTTTCGCAAGTGTAAGGAGACACCAGTCTATATTTAGCCCTCTATCACAAAAGGCAATCTGCCTGTGTTGACTCAGCACCGTCGCTGGTGGTCTATAAATATAGTACTTTATTTACAGTCAATGGCCTACATGTTTCTGTGGTACTTCACATGTGTCTAAAATGCAATGTCTGCTTGCATAAAAATGCAATTCTGAAGTCCATTTATACGTACGACATACGCATGTCTCAGTTTCTCTCTCTCTCTCTCTCTCCATTCCTGACTCATGTTATTGTAGACCTGTTGATGGCAACGAACACCAGCCATCTGGTAGACATAAGGGTCAAAATACCAAACATCAATACGCCTGGGGCGCCTCCACAATTATCACAAAGCTGGTTATCTATCTAGAGATCTGCCTGACTTCCATCTCTCCACGACTCACTCACTCACTCACTGCACCCCTGCATGCCTCCCTCCCACCCACCCACCTCCAACCCACCCTTTCAGGCTTCCGTCTGCTAGAAACACATTCACAATTTGCGTAAATATCGCATCAATTGGGCTATATGCGGTATATTCCTTGTTATATGGGACGCCTACATATGTACACGTCTTTATTATAGCATGAGAGTGCTCTAAATACAAGATTGACGTGATATTTATGGCATAACACACCCTCTCCCCCTTTCATTCCCACCACAACTCACTCACACCTTGGTTCACGCATAGAAACTCATTGATAATGTGCGTATATATCGCATGAATTGGTTTATATGCGGTATATATTTTGATATATGACACGTATACATACGTACAAGTCTGTATTATAGCATGACAGTGCTCTACGTACAAGATATACGTGATATGTATGGCGTAAACCACACTCTCAGCTCATAAATTGCCGCCAAACCTCCAACACATCTTCATTCCCGCCTAAAAATTATCTTATAATTCCCTTATATATTGCAATTTTTGGTCACTATGAGGCATATTCATTGTTATATGGGTGCCCTACACACGTATACATACTCTAAATAGCCTAAAAGGGCTCGAAAAAGGAGATATACGTGATAATACGCGGTAACCCACCCCTCCTCCCTCTCCTTCTATCCCCTGGGCGCGTGAAAATTCGGCCGGGAAATCTCGCCGCTCGATGACAATCTAGCCGCGCGGTGCCATTCGCTCCACATTTTTCAACTACGGACCGTTCCCCTACCCCCCCCAGACATTTTTTGGGGGGTCAAATATATATGGGCCGATGCACGCAAACATTCCCTACACGATGATGTACTTTTTATCGAAATTGGCAATAGGTCCCAAAATCATCATAGGTGCGCACAGTCTTACCCTGTAGAAAACCCCCTGTGCGCCGCGGAGAGGTTAAAAGTTGTTCCGATGTTGATGATGCAGGTTGCAAGGTGTTGGTGGGGGGTGAGGGTAGTTTCTGTTGAGAGAGAGAGAGAGAGAGAGAGAGAGAGAGAGAGAGAGAGAGAGAGAGAAATGAAAATGGACCTTGTAGCAAGTATTTCCTAAATGGTTAGAGAGAGGGAAATAAAAATGGACCTTATAGAAAGTACTTCATAATGGTCAGAATTGTTTGAGAAGTTGAAAGACCGAGGGTCAGGTCCTTGGGGTAGATGGAAGATAAGGCCTATGGTAGGGAACCATAAGGGTGAAACTGCCTGCCCTATAAATGGTTACTTCACTCACCTTGTGGTTACTGCTGGAGGTTTATGGTGCCTGGGCAGGGCTGGGCTAGTGCCTGACGGCTCCTTGTCCCCTCACTGATACTGGTAATAACACTCTCAAGATTGAACTAAATATGCTTTGTGGGCGATGTTTAAACAAGAAACCACGTTCTGTTTACTATGTGCCGAAACACCATATCATCGCCGATCTTCTGATACGTATATGGGTCACTTAGCCCCACGATACCCCTCCGAAAATCCCCTCTTTTGAGGAGCTCAACCAACAACTACTCTCACTGCTCACACGCCTGCCGCCCTATTAACGAGAGTGGGTCCAGGTGCTATAGTACTGCCAAGATACTAACTAGTATAATAGATAATACCAATATTAACACCTTACGAGTGGCCTATGCGGTTTATTTATATGTACCGCCCAGCGGGGTGTTTTTAGCCAAAATAGGGCTGTTTACGTGATCATTTTCATGCCTAAATAAGACCCAGAACGTAAAACAAGTACCTATCCCTGAAAGGGCATAAACAGAGCTTTCGAATGACACCATAACGATCCTTTTATGATGGCTAGTTTTCTTGCAATAACCGTGCAACGCGAGTGCAAAAAGCATGTAATTCGGTACTTTCCCCATATAATTCAGTATGTAGCGAGTGAGAGAGGGAGGAGGGAGCTGAGATTCGTGTCAGTAGGTTCGCCGCGGTGGTCTGGAGCAGTCATACGCTCGCTAGTCTCCTGCCACCACTTGTCTCTCTCTCTCAGCAACATTACGTGCTGAAATTGCCACTCGACCTATGTCGAGCGCCGCCACATAGTCCAGCTTTATTTAACTCGACTTATGTGGTGAGCCGCTAATTAAGGGTTAAACCATAATTATCACCCTGGTCACCGGTGTATAGGGTGAGATATGAAGAAGGTGGAGTTATTAACGAGAGTGAATCCAGGTGCTATAGTACTGCCAAGATACTAACTAGTATAATAGATAATACCAATATTAAACCATAATTATCACCCTGGTCACCGGTGTATAGGGTGAGATATGAACAAGGTGGAGTTATTAACGAGAGTGGGTCCAGGTGCTATAGTACTGCCAAGATACTAACTAGTATAATAGATAATACCAATATTAAACCATAATTATCACCCTGGTCACCGGTGTATAGGGTGAGATATGAACAAGGTGGAGTTATTAACGAGAGTGGGTCCAGGTGCTATAGTACTACCAAGATACTAACTAGTATAATAGATAATACCAATATTAAACCATAATTATCACCCTGGTCACCGTTGTATAGGGTGAGATATGATCAAGGTGTAGTTATTAACGAGAGTGGGTCAGGTGCTATAGTACTGCCAAGATACTAACTAGTATAATAGATAATACCAATATTAAACCATAATTATCACCCTGGTCACCGGTGTATAGGGTGAGATATGAACAAGGTGGAGTTATTAACGAGAGTGGGTCCAGGTGCTATAGTACTGCCAAGATACTAACTAGTATAATAGATAATACCAATATTAAACCATAATTATCACCCTGGTCACCGGTGTATAGGGTGAGATATGAACATGGTGGAGTTATTTACGAGAGTGGGTCCAGGTGCTATAGTACTGCCACGATACTAACTAGAATAATAGATAATACCAATATTAAACCATATATAATCCAGGCAAAACAAGCTTTGACCCACCACAAATTGCAAATGTTTTGACCCATAAATTTTTTGAAAGCTTACACTCCAAGGAATAACATATTAAAAAAAATTTTTTTTTTTTGTGGAACACCCTTTTTGGGGAGTAAAACCAAAATGGCCGCCGCGAGTCCCAAAAATCTTTGTGTTTCCATATCTTTCCACCTAATTCATGCATTTTAGTTCTGTAAAAAGCTATTTCATACATTTCTGTCACAAGAAATATGAAAAAACACTACAAGGTTAACAAATTAGATGAAAATGTGTCATATAGTGAAATATTTCCATATATAATGCTCTTGTTAATTACATAATATAACACATGAAGTTTAGTATACAGTCCACTTATCAAATCACAGCAATTAAATGCTCATAATTTGTTTGTAATTCAGACATGTTAAACCAAGGCATCAGTATCATCAGAGTCAATGTCTTCCATTGCAGGTAGTAGGGGTAGGCAGCCCCGCCCAGGGAAGTACTACCGCCAAGGTTTCGGGAGACTCAGGGAATAGCCTGAATTCCATTTTCTCTCCCAGGCCTTGGTAGCTGGATACATATCTTTCTGCCTCACACATCAGGGGTATCAGGAAAACCCTCTTTATATAACATACACATCCAACTTCACGACATTGCCCTACATCGCTATCCTCTATCCATAAAATACTACTCTTCCCACTACATACCATACATGTAACACCATACACTTACCTTAAATATGGCAGTACAATTGTTAAGAGCAAACCTGGTGGTCCCTCGGATATCCACCCCCGGCAGGGTTGGGTTATTGACACAGGGCCCTCCCGGTCGTCATCATGCGACTGTGTCAAGAGCATTGCAACGTCCCAAAGCTGCTTGTCAGTACAGCTATTTCTTTAGTAATATAAGGGGACTTCACTCTAACATCAATTCTGTACACCAATTTCTTCAAGCAGAATCCCCTACTCTCCTTTTTTTGACAGAGACTCAAGTAACATCCACATCTGACACATCTAGATTTAATTTTCCAGGTTATCAACTGCTCCAAAATTTCAGACCTAAAGGTGGTGTATGTTGCTTCGCAAAATCTGAAATTGCCCTGGAGGAGGTTACTAGTTTCAATTGTCCCTATTTTGATTATTCTATATACAAATTAATTTCTGCTGGTAAATTTAAATACATATGTTGCATCTACCGTTCCCCAAATACTCCTCCAGAGCAAAGTCTTTTTGATTCTCTGTCCTCACAACTCAGTGTCCTCAACTTAAATGCTTCTTCTGAAATCACTGTGTTGGGTGATTTTAATGTCCATAATGTTGAATGGCTCACTCATTCAGCCAGGACTGATGATGCTGGTCTTGAATGTGAGCTATTTGCAGACTCATTTAATCTCATTCAACTAGTCAACCAACCCACCCGTGTACCAGATAATCCTAATCATAATTCCCACCTACTGGACTTATTTTTAACAACCAATTCAGAAAATTATGATGTTACAGTGAGGTCCCCACTTGGATCTTCTGATCACTGTCTGATACAGGCCACCTGTCTATCACCTATCACACCTTCCCACTCTGAACCTGTTTTGGTGACTAAATGGCATTACGATAGGGCAGACTGGGAGGGTCTTCAAGGTTTCTTTATTGATATTCCCTGGACCTCTTTCTTTTCTAATGATGCACACTCCACCTTGAGCCACATACAAGATTTTGTAAAAATTGGAATGGAAACTTTTATTCCTCATCAAAAGTACAGTAAAAGATCTAATTCACCTAAATGGTTTGACCATAATTGTGCTAGAGTAACTGAACAAAAAGCAATAGCCTACAATGCATACACAAGATCAAAAACACATGAAGCCTTTAATTACTTTAGAAACATCAGAAATCATGCCAAAACTGTATTAAACCTAACTAAATCAAACTTTCTCCATAAGCAGGCAAATAAACTTCTAAATAATCCAAATGATAACAAAATATTTTGGTCTACTCTTAACTCATTCAAATCCAACTTCACTACTGCTTCATCCATTCCACCATTAAAATCTCCGACTGGCAATCTTGTAAGTGACCCACGAGGTAAAGCTAACCTTCTTGCAGATATTTTCTCCACCAACTCAACCTTAGATGACATAAATCAAGATGTCCCTGTACTTAATTTTAATTCACCTGAAATTCCCTCACTTAAGATCCACACCAGACATGTCAAAACTATTTTGCAGAATCTCTCAGTAGATAAGGCTCCTGGTCCAGATGAAATTCCTCCAATAGTACTTAAGAATTGCTCCTTGGTGCTCGCTCCTGTATTGGCAAAATTTTTCCGTCTGTGTACTCATACCTCATGCTTCCCAGTACCCTGGAAAGAAGCAAACATCCATCCAGTTCCTAAAAAAGGTGCCTCTTCAGATCCATCAAACTACAGACCAATAGCTATAACTTCCACTCTTGGCAAAGTTTTTGAAATTATATTAAATAATCACATAATTAAGCATCTGGAGAATAATAAATTAATCAGTGATAGGCAATATGGTTTTAGACGATGTCGATCAACTGCAGACATTCTTTGCCTTCTTACGCATCAAATCAACCAAGCTACAGACCAACATGGTGAAACACATACAATAGCACTGGATATATCAAAGGCATTTGATAGAGTCTGGCATCAATCCTTATTGTCGAAGATGTCACACTACGGCCTTGCATCATTAGTTCCACTAATTTCTTCTTATCTTCATAACAGAAAAATATGTGTAATGGTAGATGGCCTTTATTCTCAATTTCACTCAATAAATGCTGGTGTTCCCCAGGGATCAGTTTTGGCCCCAACTCTGTTCCTCATTCATATCAATGATCTCATATCTACCACTCATAATCCAATACATTCCTACGCAGATGACTCAACACTCCACAGTTCCTTCACATTTACCAATTCTTTCACCCAACCCGATCTTATAAATTCAAAAATAAACACTGCAATTTCTCTGAACCAGGACCTTTCTAGAATTAATGAATGGGGACAAGAGAATCTAGTTTCCTTTAATGCACAGAAAACCAAGTACATTCAATTTTCTAACCGACAGAATCTCACTGACTCCCATATATTTTTTAATGATGTAAATATTCCCACTTCCCCTAGTATTGACATTCTCGGTGTAACATTAACTACTAACTTGAGCTGGACACATTATGTTAGAAGCATTGCTAAGAATGCCTCTAAAAAACTGGGACTCCTGTACAGAGTTCGAGAATTCTTCACTGACGAGCAGTTGGCCGTAATATATAAAAGTCATGTGCGCTCTCAGATGGATTACTGTTCACCTCTGTGGGGTGGAAGTGGAGTGGTTGCATTGAGGCAGTTGGACAAAATTCAAAATAAAGCTATTAGATTAATCAATAACCCTGCAATCACACAGGACCTTCCTACATTAGCCATACGAAGAAACGTTGCATCCCTTGCATTATTCTACAGATATTTTCACAGCAATTGTTCCGAGGAACTTGCTTCAATTGTGCCGCCTCTCCACATCTTTCCCCGTAGAACTAGGGCAGCTGAGAGCGCCCATGAATTTACACTTTCTCCTCCACAATGCAGAACTTCTGCTTATCAGAATTCATTTATCCCCAGAGCTACTACTCTTTGGAATTCACTTCCCTCGAATTGCTTTCCACAAACTTACAATCAACAAATGTTTAAATCCAGTTGTTACAAACATTTTATGAATGGAGGATGCCTTTAGGCACATGGACCTTTTTGTTTTATCTGTGTTTTTCCTTCCTCCATTCATTGTCTCTTAAAAAAAAAAAAAAAAAAAAAAATTAACCCTCTCACGTTCTTGACGCAATTTTGAGCCTATTAGGGATACTTTAAAGCCTTTGTTACCATCAGGGGTATTTAGAAACCTTTAGTTTAGTTACTTCAACCTTTGCAGTTGTCTTTGAGTTAGCTGTGGGCAGAAAACTAATTTTGGAGAGGTAATTATAAGAGTGAGATAACTTTATTTAGTATTGCTAATCTGGCAACCTCTGCGTCATATGGTCGTGAGAGTGTTAAAGAAAAATTTGAACATGAGCCATGGCATTCACCACATGCAATTGTACAGTCTAAACCAGACTTCTGGCATGTGCACCGAAGTGTGGCACAGCCAGTCTTATAGTTACATATAGTAATTTCCAGGAACTGAGATGGAGCTGGAGGTTTGTCTGTCATCACTGGCACCAGTCTACCTTCATTAACACGCCAACCCCACTGCTCTGGTGGTATATCGGTCTCATGACCCAGCCACACCTGCACTTGTTGGTATACTCTGAGGCTGTGGAACTTTGCTGCTGATGATGTGGGAGGAAGAGAGCCTGGGTCTACTGCAATGGTACTCCTTGCTGTTTTCTCGCAACATTTTTGGTACCTCAGATCATCCAAGTTGTCATTTTGTCCTCCATTGTACATGGCAATCAGAGCTGACTCTCCTAATTTCTCAACATCCTTTGCATTTGAAGAGCATGACATGAACGTAACTGCAGCTTTTCTGAAATTCTCATCACTGTAAAGTTTGGTAACAGCTTTCTGTTTGCCTATTCCAAATACTCTTGAAGTGGTGTCACAGCCTAATAGGGCATGGGCAAAGAGAATATGATTTGACACAGTGTCTCCAAGAAGTTCTCTGGTGACTGATATGTTCCAGCACTTCAGTGGTTTCTTACCGTCTTTCCTAGCCGTTGACTGCAACCATATGTTGTGTGGTGTCTTACTGGTCTTGTAGAATATCAAGAGAACCAGAATGTCGGTATCATCGGCAACTACTACAGTGTCTCGTTGCTGTGCAGATGATATTGCAGTTTCCACTATCAGGAGATCTGCATCACCTCTAGCGTGGTGAACTTCACATCCTGCTCTCTTCAATCGGTCGCCTATCATGTGGATCAGTCTCTGTTTGTTTGTCTGGTTGGTGAGAAAGTCTTCCTTCTTGGTTTGGAGTTTCATTGTTGGATCAAAGTGTACCTCAGCCACTATCGTATAAATACGATAGAATATGACTCTTTTGTGATCTAGTATGTCTCTGTGACGTCACGATCGCTCCTACAGCACGACGTAGGACGAGTAGATCGTATATTATAAGATTGTAAATAGGTTAAGTTATAAAAGGCCTAATATGCTATTAAGCAATATTGCCATGGTCTTATGTAGTATATATGAATTTATCGTATATATTAATATAATTTATCGTATAGAGCAACCTAGATGCGGTACGATAATTTGGGCTCCTGGCGTTTTGCCAAGGCAGCAAGGTGTGTCTTCGAGGAACACCAGAGCCTTCACAAACACCAACCAGTTAACATCTAAATTTCCGCCCTCAGTTGATCGTGCTTTTGTGCCTCTAATCACAATACACATACAGCAATACACTCAGCTACACCATCACGACGCTCTCATCGACATCATGACTGACTGATAGATAAGCATAATAAACATGTCCATTCCCATGTAATCATTTATTCTTTCTTTAACTTGACTCGAGTCTTGGGACCGAAGTCTCGTTCCCCATTGTCCACCGCCATATTGGGTAAAACGTTCTCCCTTGCCTCATTGCCACGTGGAACTATTGGTGAGTTAATTCCTGGCTAATATTAACCCTTATAACCTTACCCTATATATACATTTATTATGTGAGACCTTTGGATATAAATTAGCTTGTTTCAGATTGAATTCAATTTAGATATAGAGTAGTTTTCATTTAGATTTATTTATTTTGATTCATTATAGCTTAGTAATATTTAACTTCCATTGATAGTTTACCACATTGGTGCCCAGACCCGGGATTTAGCTACCAGTAAGGGATTTTAAGTCAATGAACAAGGGGACATATAACAGGATGCAGGAACAACTCTATGATAAACTGGCAAGGCTAGCCAAGCGATGGTTAGAGCCGGAATGCAGGGTTATATCTTTGCATCTGCCTAGGTCCTGCATCCCACCCATCATCTTTCCCCAATAATTTTCTTTTCCGTTTCAGACTTCCTGTGACATATGACCTGACCTAACATTTTTTCTTGTTCATTATGATCCATTAGTTGGTATTGCTATTTAGTGTACTATTTTTTCTCCATAACATAGAAGTCCGCTGGTTGGCGTCTCTTAACTAGACTATTAATTTGCCGTTGTCTTTGTAACGTAACATTTAGATACATAGCCTATAGGCTCACATGCAAAATGGATAAAGATCATAAAGAGACACCGTCTAGTGGGGTGCTGATCAAAGCCGCTAAAAATCAAAGGGCGGGACTTCGGGGAGTATTAAATAGGCTAATTGTGGACGTCAACACTTTCATCACTACTGCCGAACTAGAGGAATTGGAGGCTAGATTAGAAAACGTTCAAGCTACCCACGGTCGTATTACGGCTCTGAGTGAGGTGATTGTGGCTGACATGACAGAGGAGGAAGAGATAGTTACAGAGTGTGATAATCGCGCGCTCTATGACGAACCTGTCTTTAGAGCGAAGTACCTATTACAGCGTGCTGTCGCGAGTAAGAAGGGAGGAGATAATGAGGCCCATAGAAGGGCTGACCCAAAACATACTGTACACCTCCCAAAGCTCAATCTTCCTACATTTGGGGGCAAGTTAACCGAGTGGTTAGCTTTCTGGGACGTATTTCGATCTACGGTTCATGAATCCTCTTTGGATAATGTCCGCAAGTTTCACTATCTGAAGGGACAAATGGAAGGAGAGGGCTTACATTTAATAGAGGGTTTTGCAGTAGTGGGTGGTAGTTATCTTGAAGCGGTACACTTATTAGAGTCCACATACGGGGATAGAGAGCAGTTGAAGATGGCCCATGTCGTTGCCTTGTTGGGGCTCGCAGAACCACAGTATAAGGTTGATGAGTTGACAAACTTCAGGGCAAATATGGAGTGCCATACTCGATCGCTAGACACCCTAGGGCTTACCACGCAGGAAATGATAGTCATTATCTTGCGTCACAAGCTTCCTATGGCAATACTTGATAAGGTAAGATCATTTGAGCTGGGGGAGTTCAAAACTCAGTTCAGCAAGGAGATCAATAATCTACAGTTGAACAAAGGGAGAATGTATGTGTCGGGAGGGAGTGAGAATGTGGAGAAGAGGAACAAAAGCATGACAGTGGGGACTAAAGTAAAGAAAGAGGGTGGGTATAAGAAACCTGCTCAGATTCTATGTAAGCTATGTAACAACAATCATAAATGGAGTTTCTGCGTAAAATACCCAACAAATGAGACAAAACTAGCACAGGCGAAAAGATTGAAGCTATGTGTAGGTTGTCTAAGTTAAGAACATGGTAAGCAGGGACATTGTACTGCTACATACTTAAGGCCCTGTCGCCACTGCAAAGGACATCACTTTGATAAGTTGTGTCCTACAGCAGATAAAGTCAAAGACGTCAAAACAGAGGGTACTACAACTGTGACACTAGTTAGCACGCAAGACACCACTATATTGCCCACAATACAGATTCCCATGGAAGGTAATGACAGTAACAAAGTTTGTCGGGTACTTCTAGATCAAGGGTCTCAACGTTCCTTTATAAAGAGGTCCGTACTAGTGGGACTGAAGCATCGAATCGTAGGGGCTGAGACTCTTCGATTACAGGGCTTCACAGGGGTTACTGATAAGCAAGACTACGAGATAGCGGAGATTTCATATTTCTACCGTAAAAACCGGTACTTTATGACTTGTATCGTAGTAGACACCCTACCAGAATATGTATCTGTGGGTGTGAAGAAGGTGGAACACGCATTACGTAGTAAGGGGGTTAACTTGTCAGATCCCATGGGAAATTTGAGTGAGGTGCATGTTCTACTTGGTGTGGATCATTATTATGAAGTGGTATACCCTGGATTTAAAAAGATGTGTGGTGTAATTTTAATCCCCACTAAATTTGGATACTGCATGAGCGGAAAGGTGCATAGTTCACAGTCAAAGGTCCTGGTCGACACGGTCTCGATATATAGAGTCAATGTAACCGCGGAAGAGGAGTTGGGAAGGGAGGATTCCCAACCTAGTGACCCTAAGATGGCTGCCGAGTTCGACCTGGAACGACTGTGGAGATTGGATCACATAGGCATTAATCCTATGGAGACTGATTATGACTCGGAAGTTGCGCTACAAAGGTTTGACGAGTCTGTGTGCTACTGTGCCTCAGACAAGCAATATAAAGTTTGTTTACCCTGGAAGAACAGCGAGATAAGCGTGCCCACCAACTATGGTTTGGCATTAGGTTGCTTGCGCGCATTACAGCGTAAATTGTTTAACGAACCGAGCACGCGCCAGGCGTATGACGATGTATTTCGGAGTTATGAGGATAGGGGCTTTATAGAGAGAGTCAATGTCAGGGAACCGTTTAAGAAGGGTAGGGTTCACTATCTGGCCCATCATGGGGTAAGGAAAGATAGCGTCACCACACCAATACGGGTGGTGTATGACTGTTCTGCCCACTAAGGTCAACAACCCAGTCTAAATGACTGCCTGTTGACAGGTCCGTCCATGGTGTCGGACCTGTCCCAACATCTATTGCGGTTTAGGCTGGGGAAGTACGCCTTTACCAGTGACATCGAGAAAGTATTCTTGATGGTCAAGCTAAAGGAGGAAGATAGAGATGTTACCCGCTTTCTTTGGTTCAGCGACATTAGCGACTCTGAAAGTCCAATCATAATATACCGTTTTCGGGTTGTACTCTTTGGGGCCACTTGCTCGCAGTTTTTGTTAAATGCCACAATCAGAAAACATCTAGATGACACTCATGAGGACACAAGTAAACTATCTCGCGGATTATACATTGACAATTTGCAGGGTACTAGCGATAGTCAAGATGATATGTTATATGCATACTGGCAAGCACGCAGATTGTTTGCGGATGCACATCTATTTCTCCGCGAGTGGGTTACTAATAGTGAAGATCTTCAGAGTTTAATACAGGTGGATGGTACGGCATCTCTTAACCAGGAAAAGTCCAGAAATTTGGGGATGATCTGGCAACCTAAACATGACATACTAACTTTTCAAACAAGGTCTTTTGCTCAGCAGACAGGACCGCACACAACAAGAAGTCTGTTGAGCAAAGTTGCGCAATTTTTTGATCCTTTGGGTCTAGCATTACCCGTTAATATAAGAGCTAGGATTCTAATGCAGGAAGTTTGGAGACGTAAATTAGGATGGGATGACAGTTTGCCCGAGGACCTGAATGACCAAGGGACATTGTTGTTGAATGAATATGCCATCCTATGTACTAAACCTATACCTCGTAAAGTGGCGGCGTTCGGTGATGTTACGTTACACACGTTTTGCGATGCTAGCGCCACGGCATACGGGGTAGCCATGTATGTTGTTACTTCATTTGGGGCACATTTAGTTACAGCCCAGGCTAAGGTAGCCCCGGTTAAAAAACTAATTATCCCTAAAATGGAATTGACTGCCATGCTGCTATTAGCACGTCTGGTGCAACATGTACGCGCAGCATACGAGAGCGAATTAAATATTGAAATCGTTCACGTTTGGTGCGATAGTCAGGTCGCACTCAACTGGATACATAGCAAGAAGTCTCTGCCAGTTTATGTGCGGAATAGGGTAGATGAGATTAGAGCCCTTTTGCCAGATGTTGCTTATCATTATGTAAATATAAAAGAAAACCCTAGTGATCTCATAACTAGGGGTATAACGGCTAGCCAGTTAATGAAGTCCGAATTGTGGTGGCATGGTCCAAAGTGGCTGCACATGAAAGTGAATGGACGATATGGCATGCTGTTGGTGAGGGACTTCTGCCACTGGAAACAGTGGCAGTTACAGCCCAACCAAATGAGCCACCGGGTCCTATCATAAAGTGGGCAAGATTCGGTGACTATAATAAACTAGTCAGAGTTATAGCTTGGGTGTTGCGATATGTATCCAATCTCAAGCTTAAAGTAACGAGCCAATTCTGCAACAGGGGTCACAACTTTGATGCTCGTGAATTTAAAGCAGCTGAAGTAACTTTGATCAAATGGGTTCAAGTAGAAACCTTTTCCAATGAATTAGAATCCTTGAAAGGCTCGAATAAGACATTAATGCCTAATATAGTGCGTCAACTAAGGTTGCACCTAGACAATGGCCTCATCAGGTGTGAGGGTCGCCTGAAGTGGTCGGGTGTACCATACGGCACAAACCGACCTATACTTATGCCAACAAGACATCACGTTACTGATCTATTGATCATACATGCACATAGGGAAGTAAAACACTACGGGGTATGTCATATTATATCCAATTTACGTCTCACATGGTGGATACCCAGGGTTCGACAAGTAGCTCGACGCGTAGTACGAAAGTGTATAATATGCCAGAGACTAAAGGGTAAACCATATGCAACTGGACCAGCTCCACCTCTACCTGAATGCCGTGTAAAGCACTTAGAACCTTTCCAAGCGGTAGGATTAGATTACACAGGGGCATTGAAGACGAGGGAGCATGAGAAGGTTTATATATTATTGTTTACCTGTGCGACATCTCGAGCGGTACACCTAGAACTATGTGATAATATGTCTAGCGAAGAATTTATGCTGGCGTTTAGACGGTTTTGTGCCCGTCGTTCATTCCCTCAACTCATTCTTAGCGACAATGCTCCCACTTACGTCCAAGCTTCAAAATATCTAAAGGATATGAGTAGTGATCCTACTATCATCACTTTTTTGGGAGAGAAGAAGTGCGAATGGAGGTTCATTCCAGTTAAGGCACCTTGGTTTGATGGAATGTGGGAACGATGTGTCGGCATAGTAAAGTCAGGACTAAGAGCGGTTGTAGGACGTGCTCTATTAAAGAAGAGTGAGTTGACGACAGTCCTCACAGAGATAGAGGCAGTCGTGAATGATCGCCCGCTTACATATGTGTACACCGACCTGCAAGAACCACTACCATTAACGCCAGCTCACTTGCTATATGGAAAGCCATTGACTGCGTTTCCATCTGATTTTCAGTCCATAGTAGAGTTAGAGGATCCCTCGTTGTACTCTGAGGTAGCGGTGTCTAAGAGATACCAGTATATATCCAGGATAATAGAGGATTTTAGGAAACGGTGGATTAGTGAATATCTGCTAGCCTTGAGGGAAAGGAGTATTAATCCCTCTGGTAGTCCAACGGCACCTACAGTTGGTGAAGTTGCTTTAATTAAAGAAGATAGTCCTCGTTTATACTGGAAATTAGGCCGCGTGAAGGAGGTATACAAGGGGGCAGACTCTGTAGAGCGGGTGGCGCTATTGAAAACAGCCACTAGAACTACTGTTCGTCCTATCGCACGTTTGTACGCTTTGGAGCTCGATTCCGCATTGCAATCTGATGCTCCACCTGTTATTGCTGGGTCCGAGGATTCTCAAAGGAACGACTCACCTCTTACTGATGGTGATCATTCTCGGACCGGGACGCGTCCCAGACGGGCTGCTGCTGGCACCGTCGGCTTGTGGCATCAGAAGATAGCCTCTGGGCAACTTTAGGTTTAACGTGGGGTTCAGGTCTTTTTTGTGGGGGGAGTGTATCGTATAAATACGATAGAATATGACTCTTTTGTGATCTCGTATGTCTCTGTGACGTCACGATCGCTCCTACAGCACGACGTAGGACGAGTGGATCGTATATTATAAGATTGTAAATAGGTTAAGTTATAAAAGGCCTAATATGCTATTAAGCAATATTGCCATGGTCTTATGTAGTATATATGAATTTATCGTATATATTAATATAATTTATCGTATAGAGCAACCTAGATGCGGTACGATAATTTGAGCTCCTGGCGTTTTGCCAAGGCAGCAAGGTGTGTCTTCGAGGAACACCAGAGCCTTCACGAACACCAACCAGTTAACATCTAAATTTCCGCCCTCAGTTGATCGTGCTTTTGAGCCTCTAATCACAATACACATACAGCAATACACTCAGCTGCACCATCACGACGCTCTCATCGACATCATGACTGACTGATAGATAAGAATAATAATCATGTCCATTGCCATGTAATCATTTATTCTTTCTTTAACTTGACTCGAGTCTTGGGACCGAAGTCTCGTTCCCCATTGTCCACCGCCATATTGGGTAAAACGTTCTCCCTTGCCTCATTGCCACGTGGAACTATTGGTGAGTTAATTCCTGGCTAATATTAACCCTTATAACCTTACCCTATATATACATTTATTATGTGAGACCTTTGGATATAAATTAGCTTGTTTCAGATTGAATTCAATTTAGATATAGAGTAGTTTTCATTTAGATTGATTTTATTTTGATTCATTATAGCTTAGTAATATTTAACTTCCATTGATAGTTTACCACAGCCACAATCCTACCACCAGATCTTCGGAGGTGTGCACCATCTTTTGTGGAAGGTGAATCGTTGTAACCATCAAACACAACCATGCAAGCTCCATATTTGGACAGTACATAATCAGTGTATATTTTCAAAATTTCATCCCACACAGCTCCTTTTGACCAAGGAATCTTATGCAGCAGAGAACCTCCATCTAAAACATGCTGGACTGATTTAGGTGGTTTTGGAGCAGCCTGAATTTCTTTTGACCACAAGGAGTCAGCCAAGGAAGCTTTGTTAGCCGGTCTCATTATGGACTTTGATTCAAACAAGGCTTGTGGAAATTGACAAAGTTCATACTGGAATACCTCTGGTAACTGATTCTCTGTCGTACCAGCACATACTAAGCGTTGAAACAGAAGGAGAGGATCCACGCTTACCTCCTTGTTCTTGACTTTGATTGATCCTTTTGCATCCATGGTGATGGCTTTGTCTTTCTTCCTGAAGGAAAGCTCATTCACCTTCATGCCAGGAATCAGTGCGAGGATCTTTATACCCACATCCTTTGCTGAATCACAGTTGACACTGTCTTGAGCTGCAATGCCCGTTGCTATGCTTCTCAGGCTTGGTGGACCATCCATTCTGAATGGATTTTTCACAGTCAAATACTGGAGAATGTCTTTGATATCTTTCAGATCTTTGCTCATCCTTGCTGGGGAACTCTCTTTGTGTTGCTCACTAGTGAGGAATTGCACCCCTGTGAACTCTTGCATGGTTTGATTGACATGAGCACACGCTGGTGCAGACAGAACCCAGATGAGTCTTTGGGTCTCTGTCAATCCACGTCCCCTTGTAAGTCCCCCCCTTGACTTCAGGCTTTTCATTAGGCATTGCTCTATTGTCAAGTCCGTCCAGAGGCCAGCCCAACATCTGTCTGTGCGACGAACAACGTGATGTCCTTCCATGAAGTGTTTGTAGACATGAGGCATCTCACTTTCAATTAATGTAATCTGCTCTGCACTTTGTATG
This sequence comes from Paralithodes platypus, assembly GCA_032716605.1. NCBI lineage: Eukaryota > Metazoa > Arthropoda > Malacostraca > Decapoda > Lithodidae > Paralithodes > Paralithodes platypus. Next base: position 18,623,132 of record CM064579.1, on the reverse strand, counting down.
TACAGACTGACCAACAACAACATTTAAATTATCTCCTCTCTGTTCACATGCTTTCAAAATCCCATCAACACCTTTCTGTGTCAAAGGCACACTCTTGTCAAGTTCCAGTACGGGTTTCAAGCAAAAAACACACTCAGTCATATTGTACAGTTTTCATCAATGCGGAAAAAGTATATATATGTTTTTCAACCCATCACCAACACCATCACCTATTTTCTCTTCACTGCTTCTTACTTGCTCTTACGTATCTCTTCTTACTTGTTCCAGACTCTGCAAGGAAAAATGTGCTACATTAATTCTACATAATATAAAACTTGCACTGTACACTCCTTGCAAAACACTTATATAGTAGAACTATTCAGTATAAAATTAATTTTCATTTATAATAAAAGTTGATAGTAAAGAGGTTCAAGCTACACAGAAATATAAAAGTTGTATACAGAAATATACAAGTTTATCCATTCTATTGAAAAAATATATCTTTAAATGTCACCTTAATACTTTTCCTATGACTTTTTTATATCTGTTTTTGAATTCCTTGTGCCAGAAATATATAATAAAGCCTTTTACAGAACTAAAATGCATGAATTAGGTGGAAAGATATGGAAACTCAAAGATTTTTGGGACTCGCGGCGGCCATTTTGGTTTTACTCCCCAAAAAGGGTGCTCCACAAAATTTGTTTTGGTAAACTTTTAATATGTTATTCCTTGGAGTGTAAGCTTTCAAAAAATGTATGGGTCAAAAAAAATTCAATTTGTGGTGGGTATACCCCTATTTTTCCACCAATTGCCTGGACTAATAATTATCACCCTGGTCACCGGTGTATAGGGTGAGATATGAACAAGGTGGAGTTATTAACGAGAGTGGGTCCAGGTGCTATAGTACTGCCAAGATACTAACTAGTATAATAGATAATACCAATATTAAACCATAATTATCACCCAGGTCACCGGTGTATAGGGTGAGATATGAACAAGGTGGAGTTATTAACGAGAGTGGGTCCAGGTGCTATAGTACTGCCAAGATACTAACTAGTATAATAGATAATACCAATATTAAACCATAATTATCACCCTGGTCACCGGTGTATAGGGTGAGATATGAACAAGGTGGAGTTATTAACGAGAGTGGGTCCAGGTGCTATAGTACTGCCAAGATACTAACTAGTATAATAGATAATACCAATATTAAACCATAATTATCACCCTGGTCACCGGTGTATAGGGTGAGGTATGAACAAGGTGGAGTTATTAACGAGAGTGGGTCCAGGTGCTATAGTACTGCCAAGATACTAACTAGTATAATAGATAATACCAATATTAAACCATAATTATCACCCTGGTCACCGGTGTATAGGGTGAGATATGAACAAGGTGGAGTTATTAACGAGAGTGGGTCCAGGTGCTATAGTACTGCCAAGATACTAACTAGTATAATAGATAATACCAATATTAAACCATAATTATCACCCTGGTCACCGGTGTATAGGGTGAGATATGAACAAGGTGGAGTTATTAACGAGAGTGGGTCCAGGTGCTATAGTACTGCCAAGATACTAACTAGTATAATAGATAATACCAATATTAAACCATAATTATCACCCTGGTCACCATTGTATAGGGTGAGATATGAACAAGGTGGAGTTATTAACGAGAGTGGGTCCAGGTGCTATAGTACTGCCAAGATACTAACTAGTATAATAGATAATACCAATATTAAACCATAATTATAACCCTGGTCACCGGTGTATAGGGTGAGATATGAACAAGGTGGAGTTATTCACCTGCCTGACCTTTGCTGAGTGAGGACCTGTCCCTAGTGACTCCCAGTGAATATCTTTGCCCATAGTGTGGTGATAGTATTAACGCTTTCTTAAAATGGCTGGTGTTGACAAGATTGCTACCTCCTCTCATATTCTCCAGCTTTGTCTTTCTTTGCAAGAAAGGATGGAAAATGTGGAGAGAGAGGTGCAGTCTCTCAAAGACGAGAATTTGGCCTTAAAGCTGACTTTGGCTGACAAGAAAAGTGAGGATAGTGCAACTGCTGTTAGGGATCGTGATGCTCCCTGGACAGTTGTTCCAACAAGTGCAACAACCTGCAAATTTCTACGGCGGCCAGTTGCCCTCAGCAACAAGTTCATCACCTTGGATGACGAATGTGATGGTGAGGCTGCGAGTGCTTCCTTCGGCGAGGAAACCAGGAGAAAGGTAAGTAAGTTGCCTCCAACAGGGAATGCTGTGACTGCTGCCCCCCCAGGAGTACCTTCAACTGCTGCCCCAGGAGTTCCTGCCGCTGCCGCAGCTGCTACCAAGTCATCGACAAGGAGAGGCAAGTCCTTCTCAATTGTTGGGGACTCCATGGTCAGACACTTAGCTAGGTCCACCTGTACTGATATTAGGAAGCTTGTCTGTCTGCCTGGTGCCGGGGTTGGGAAGGTGTTAGAGGACATTGATTACATCATGAAAGATATTGGAGATAGCCCCATTATCTGTCTCAGTACAGGGAGCAATGATGTTGGTAAAGGTAGGACGGAAGTACTGCTTCGGCAGTACAGGGAGGTGTTAGATAAAGTTAGGAGGAAGGGAGGCATACCTGTAGTACACAGTATCTTGCCACGGAGAGGGGTCAGCAAGGAATGGTCATCTAGGGCAATTGGTATCAATTGTCGGCTGGAAAAATACTGTAATGCAAATGCAATACCATTCCTTGATAACTGGACCCGTTTCTATGGTAAAAATCAGTTGTACGCACAGGACGGGGTTCATCTTTCTCGGCTAGGGGTGGCAAATTTAGCTAGGTCAATAGATAGGATTGTCGCGGGGTTTCGCTGAAAATAAAGCCTGAGAATATGAGTAAGAATAATTGTCTAGATAGGGTAAATTGCCGTACTGGTACATCAGATAGGAATATAAAATATCAGTCACAGGATTTTAATTGTACTGCTAGTAGAAATATTAAAGGTGTAACAGAAGATGGGAATTCAGTTAGAAATAAAGGTAAATCCGATACCAGTAAAATAAATTCATTGCGATTATATTATACAAACTGTAGGAGTTTATGTAACAAAATGGATGAACTTAGAGCACTTGTTAGCAACGAAAATATAGACATTATAGCACTGACTGAAACATGGATTAATACAGAATCAAGACATTTTTTTAGCAGAATTCCATATACCAGGATATAGTTTGTTTAAACGCGACCGAACAAGTAGGAGGGGCGGCGGAATAGCAGTGTTTGTCAGGAGTTCTTTAAAAAGCTGTATTATAATAATAATAATAATAATAGTTCTTAAACATAGCGCATGCTAAGCTAGCTAAGGATAGCTCAATAAGGCCGATTAGGCGTATTTCCATTTGGGTCCTGTACTACTATCCCATCCCTTTGCTCATGAGGGATGGTAACGACTCAGTGCTTGTGAAAAATCTTTAATGCGCCGAGCGTGGGCGCGAACCCGGGCCTTCTGGGTGGAAGTCCGAGACGCTAGTCACTACACCAAGCGAGCCGCTCAGGTATTAGACTAAATACTGATAACGAAAGTGTTTGGGTTGAGGTTAGCGAAGGTAGTGAGACCATAATTTTTGGAGTTATTTATAGACCACCAAATATGAGTAGAAACGAAGGTACAGCTTTATGGCAGGAAGTGAAAATAGCATCAAGGTTTAGCAATGTGTGTATTATGGGGATTTTAATTTTCCGAATATTGATTGGCAGCATCAAATCGGCGACTCAGATTCAAAAGAGTTTATTGAGGCGGTACAGGATAGTTTTTTATTTCAATTCATAGACTCGCCTACTAGAGGTAATAATATCCTCGATTTAGTTCTCAGTAATAATGAACAAATGATAAATAATGTAGAGATAGGAGACCAACTAGGAAATAGTGATCATAAATCAATTTATTTTAACATACAATGGACAGGAAAGGCTAAAGAGAATACGACACTTATCCCAGATTTCAGAAAAGCCAATTATGGTGGATTAAGACGAGCCTTAAGAGTCGATCCTATGGTTAAACTATTAAGTGGACCCAGGTGCGCTAATGAACATACTCTCTCTCAGATACCTGTCTTAACTCAGGATAATTTGACAGCTACATATAATAATTTTATTTCTTCACTCCACAATGCGCAAAATAAATATATCTCCAAAAGAAAATTTAGATCAACACAGAACCAACCCAAATGGATGAATAATAGACAATTAGACCTTCTAGGAAAAAAGAGAGGAATATATCGAAAAATTAAGAAAGGCGAAATTCACCTACTTGCTTACTATCAGAATCTATCAAGAGAGGTTAAAAAATGTATAAGGACAGACAAAAGAAACTATGAAATCAGGATAGCCAATGACTCAAAAAATAACCCTAAGGCTTTTTACCAGCTATATAAATCTAAAGTTAGAGATAAAATAGGCCCCCTTAAAACTTCGATAGGAGAAATGACAGAAAATGATTTAGAAATGTGCAGTACATTAAATAGTCAGTTTCTATCCGTTTTCACTAATGAAAATTTGGCACAGATTCCAGAAGTCCGTAAGGTATATAGCGATAGTATAGAAAATAGGTTAAGTACGGTTACTATAAGTAGAAATGATGTGCTTAAGGAAATTGACAGACTGAAACCTCAGATATCGCCTGGTCCCGATGAGGTATATGCCAGAGTATTAAAAGAATGCAGAGATGAGTTAAGTTACCCATTAACATTTCTTTTTAACAATTCATTAGAAACAGGTATAGTTCCAGAAGCTTGGAAGCTTGCAAATGTAGTTCCGATTTTCAAAAAAGGTGATAAATCAATAGCATCCAATTACCGTCCCATTAGTCTCACTTCAATCATAGGAAAGCTACTAGAGTCAATTATTGCTAGGAAAATGAGAAACCACTTAGAAACATTTAACTTAATCAATTCTTCTCAGCATGGATTCACTCAGGGACGTTCTTGCCTTACTAATTTGCTTAGTTTTTTCTCAGAGGTATATGAAGCAGTAGATAATGACAAGGCATACGATATTATATATTTAGATTTCAGTAAAGCTTTCGACAGAGTCCCTCAAGAGAGATTGATGAGAAAGGTTGAGGCACATGGAATAGGTGGGGCGTTGTTGGGATGGATTAGGTCATGGCTAATTGGTAGGAAACAGAGAGTCAGCATAAATGGTACCAAGTCAGAGTGGGGAGCAGTCAAAAGTGGTGTCCCCCAGGGATCGGTATTAGGTCCCCTGTTGTTTCTTATATACATAAATGACCTAGATTTAGGTATAACTAGTAGGATAAGTAAATTTGCAGACGATACTAAAATGGGGAGATCAATTGATTCAGATAGCGATATAGAGTGCCTCCAAAGGGATCTAGATACCTTACATGAATGGTCAGTAAATTGGCAGATGAAGTTTAACATTGACAAATGCAAGGTATTAAAGATAGGGAAGATGCAAACAAATGTTAAATATAAACTAGCTAATTTAGAATTAGAAAATTCAGACTGCGAGAAAGATCTAGGTGTGTTTGTTAGCAATGATTTGAAGCCTAGAAAACAGTGTATAGGCGTTCGTAATAAGGCAAACAGGATTCTCGGGTTCATCTCTAGGAGTGTGAGTAACAGAACTGCTGATGTTATCTTAAAACTTTACTTGTCATTAGTGAGACCCCATATGGATTATGCTGTCCAATTTTGGTGTCCTTATTACAGAATGGACATAGATTCATTGGAGAGTACAGCGTAGAATGACAAAAATGATCCATAATATTAGAAATCTTCCGTATGAAGAAAGGTTGAAGAAATTAGGTTTACATTCGTTAGAGAGACGCAGAGTTAGAGGGGATATGATAGAGGTGTTCAAGTGGGTTAGTGGGATTAACAAAGGGGACATGACAAATGTACTAAAGCTCAGTGATAGCGAAAGAACTCGTACCAATGGTTTCAAATTAGATAAATTTCGTTTCAGAAAAGATATAGGCAAATATTGGTTTGGTAACAGAGTTGTAGATGGGTGGAATGGACTACCAAGTGCTATAGTGGGATCTAAAACTGTAGGGAGCTTTAAGATAAAATTGGATAAGCATATGGACGAGAAGGGTTGGATGTGAAGGGGGATCAGCCAGGTTGGGCCAATCAGCGCTCTGCAGACCCCCATAATCCTGCGTTAATCTCTAACCATTTTGGTAAGATGATCCTCAGGGTATTAGAGTGTTGAGCCTATAATTGGGCTTTGTAATTGATTTGGGGTTGTGTGGGACAGGGATCTGCCTTGCTTAGGCCAATCGACTTTCTGCAGACTCCCATTTTCTTATTAACGAGAGTGGGTCCAGGTGGTATAGTACTGCCAAGATACTAACTAGTATAATAGATAATACCAATATTAACCCTTCTTTAGCGGCCTATGCGGTTTATTTATATGTACCGCCCAGCGGGGTGTTTTTAGCCAAAATAGGGCTGTTTACGTGATCATTTTCATGCCTAAATAAGACCCAGAACGTAAAACAAGAAATCTATCCCTGAAAGGGCATAAACAGAGCTTTCGAATGACACCATAACGATCCTTGTATGATGGATAGTTTTCTTGCAATAACCGTGCAACGCGAGTGCAAAAAGCATGTAATTCGGTACTTTCCCCATATAATTCAGTATGTAGCGAGTGAGAGAGGGAGGAGGGAGCTGAGATTCGTGTCAGTAGGTTCGCCGCGGTGGTCTGGAGCAGTCATACGCTCGCTAGTCTCTTGCCACCACTTGTCTCTCTCTCTCAGCAACATTACGTGCTGAAATTGCCACTCGACCTATGTCGAGCGCCGCCACATAGTCCAGCTTTATTAAAAACGACTTATGTGGTGAGCCGCTTTTTAAGGGTTAAACCATAATTATCACCCTGGTCACCGGTGTATAGGGTGAGATATGAACAAGGTGGAGTTATTAACGAGAGTGGGTCCAGGTGCTATAGTACTGCCAAGATACTAACTAGTATAATAGATAATACCAATATTAAACCATAATTATCACCCTGGTCACCGGTGTATAGGGTGAGATATGAACAAGGTGGAGTTATTAACGAGAGTGGATCCAGGTGCTATAGTACTGCCAAGATACTAACTAGTATAATAGATAATACCAATATTAAACCATAATTATCACCCTGGTCACCATTGTATAGGGTGAGATATGAACAAGGTGGAGTTATTAACGAGAGTGGGTCCAGGTGCTATAGTACTGCCAAGATACTAACTAGTATAATAGATAATACCAATATTAAACCATAATTATCACCCTGGTCACCGGTGTATAGGGTGAGATATGAACAAGGTGGAGTTATTAACTCCTTGCGACATATTATGTTCCAGTAAGTCCGAGGAGGCACTTGACAAGTATTTTGGGTCTTGAATTTGGCTCATGAGTGTTGTCGAAGCCTTACATTTTTCGCGATTTCCATCCACCAGAATGCTGTTTATTGTGATGTATCATATATCAATGGAAAGAGGAATATTTATAGTACATGATGAAACAAATTTGTTTTAAATAAATCGAAATATGAAAGTGTAAATGAGTCCGGAATACAATTATTTCCCATGCAATTGTCTTCACACCGTCCTAGCTCTAAATTGTGAGTGATGACCATATATTTTTTTTTGCTCAATTAACGAGAGTGGGTCCAGGTGCTATAGTACTGCCAAGATACTAACTAGTATAATAGATAATACCAATATTAAACCATAATTATCACCCTGGTCACCGGTGTATAGGGTGAGATATGAACGAGATTGGGTCCGGGTCCTATTATGCTGTCGGTCTGGTTAAGGGGGTACTACTCGCGTTTTGTGGAGCCCCTTCTCCCTCATGTTTAGCATATTGGTTTTGAGGATTTAAGACGTTCGTTTCGTTAGTTTGGCGATTTTGAGACCTTTCGCCTTATTTTGCTGTCAATATTAAGACCTTCCGTTCCCTTTAGGTGTAAAATTTTTCCCGGCGAGCGATAGCGAGCCTCTATTTTTAGAAGGAACCGGCCTTTGGCCGGGACAAATTTATCTTGAAAGGGGGTCTAGGCGGTGTTTCCTAAGCTTGATGGAGGTCTGTCGAGGAAACTCAAAAGTAAATTAATAGATACATAAATCTACCAAAAAACAAGCAGTACCCCCTTAATGGAAGTATAATCAAATCATTTATACAGTCATGGAAACTGTACATTATCAAATACATACAATGTTCGTAGTAACAGTGGTAAGCATAAATAATTATTCAATCAAAATTCCTTATGCAACGAAAGAGAACTAACGCTCTTACAATGATTAACCCCTTCTCTACCGGCGACGTCCTTTTAACTATATTCCGGCTACTATTAGACGATTGTATTCAGCTTTAAAACGGCCTCCAGCAATTAACAAGCTTCGAACTATCTCACTTAACCCTCTTTACTACCACAGATCTTTCTTAAACTGCACAAAATCCTCTAAATATAGCTAGAATAAAATACAAAAGACATCGCCGGTACAGAAGGGGTTAAGAAAATCAATAAGCGTGATTCATTAACGTACCATTTTGAACTGGTATTGAACGAAAATGAAACAATGCACTACATTACTATGGCCCATATGCTTCAGAGCTTGGCTTTAACCCTTTCCCTGCGGGAGACATTCCCGAACGCCATGCCAATATACACCAATTTACAGAATTTTAAAGCCTCTTAAAGCCTGTAAAATCGAGTGCAAGGGAGCGGGAGCGCGAGAGGCCTTACGTCCTTCTCCCAGCCAGGCGGCTGTGGCACTGAAGGCTCTGAGTCAGAGTGTACCGAGATATACAGTGCTGCCAAAAGCAAATGTAGCGAGACATTAGCGAGAATTGCTCATTTTAGCGAATGTTTATGGTAGGGCTGAGGGTGAACCCCGCGAGTTACAAAAATCGTTTTGGTGTCATTTTGAAGCTATTTTCTTCTAGTTTTTGGCTAAATACATTTCATTTCATTCAGACACTTGCCTAATCAATCAGGAGGGCCTGAATGAGCAGTAACGTTTGGCAAACATACTTGGGAAATGACTTAACAATGTAATAAACACTCGACTGTATGCTTCAAATTGGTTTTGTATGTACTATACAGACCGGCAATGTATGCCACAATAGAAGCTATTGGAAATACATTAACAATTATTGACTTGGAAAAAGGTACTGGGGTGCTTCGTTTAACAGGTACAGGTAAAACAATAAATGGCGACGTACCCATTTGAACTGGTATTGAACGAAAATGAAACAATGCACTACATTACTATGGCCCATATGCTTCAGAGCTTGGCTTTAACCCTTTCCCTGCGGGAGACATTCCCGAACGCCATGCCAATATACACCAATTTACAGAATTTTAAAGCCTCTTAAAGCCTGTAAAATCGAGTGCAAGGGAGCGGGAGCGCGAGAGGCCTTACGTCCTTCTCCCAGCCAGGCGGCTGTGGCACTGAAGGCTCTGAGTCAGAGTGTACCGAGATATACAGTGCTGCCAAAAGCAAATGTAGCGAGACATTAGCGAGAATTGCTCATTTTAGCGAATGTTTATGGTAGGGCTGAGGGTGAACCCCGCGAGTTACAAAAATCGTTTTGGTGTCATTTTGAAGCTATTTTCTTCTAGTTTTTGGCTAAATACATTTCATTTCATTCAGACACTTGCCTAATCAATCAGGAGGGCCTGAATGAGCACTAATATGGCGGAAATAGGCGGAAATATGCCCGCAGAGAAAATGTTAAACGTCCACGGATTATAAATGGTTTAACCTGATGTATGCTGAGAACTGTACCTAAGCTGTTTTATGTAGTGCATTGAAGTAGGTAAGAAAACAATTATATATTTAGCTACTTAAAGAGGTATGGAGATAAGTTAAGTTACCTGTGTGTGTATGGACTTTAAAGGAGCTTGTGATGAATGATTTCACAATTAGTTACGGTGGAGATGGTAAGAAAAGAGGAATTACTTTAACATGTTAATGTTGAATGAAGGACATATAAGTCAACCACGTTTCGGAGATATTCAAATTGTGTTTTAAGGGGGTAGTACTTGGTTTTTGGTCTATATATTCATTTATTAATACATTTTTGAGTTTCCTCGCTAGACCTCCAGCAACCTTAGAAAAACACCCCCTTTCAAGATAAACGTGTACATTTTTCGGTAGAGAAATGTCCAGGCCAAAGGCCGGTTCCTTCTAAAATTAGAGGCTCGCTATAGCTCGCCAGGAAAAAATCGACACCTATAGGTCACGAAAGGTTTTAATATTGACAACAAAATGAAGCGAAAGGTCTCAAAATCGCCAAACTAACGAAACGAACGTCTTATAACCTCAAAACTAATATGCTAAACATGAGGGAAAGGGTCCAGAAGAAGCGAGTAGTACCATCTTCACCCCAACCTTTACTGTATGTTCCCCCGTACTTTCTCAGCATTGCCCACCAACACACCTGGCGTCTTGTTAGCGTGTACTGTATAGCAATAGAGGTAACGGTCGGACAGTATTAAGGGGGGATGGGCCGGTTTTCTGGACCAATTTCTCCCTCATGTTTAACCCCATTAGTTTTCAGATGGTAAGATGTTTGCTCCATTAGTTAGTCAATTTTAAGACCTTTCGCCCCATTTCGTCGTCAATATTTAGACCTTTCCTGATATTTAGGTGTCGATTTTTTCCCTGGCAAGCGATAGTGAGCCTGTAATGTTCGCAGAGCCGGCCTTCGGCTGGGACATTTTTCTACCGAATTTTTTTACAAATTAATCTAGAAGGGGGATGTAATGGATGTTATTTTATGTTTGAGGGAGGTCTAGGGTGGAAACTAAGAAATAAAGGAATACATGAATTAATACACAAGAAAAACGGCCCATCTCCCCTTAACCCCTTGTGTTCTATTGCTAACATATTCTTTTTGTGATAAACATATTATTTTTGTGATTAACATATTCTTTTTGTGATTTACAGGCATTAATTGTACCATATTGCTAACCAATATTTGTTGTTACTGTACTGTATACTGCTTTCCAGTTTTCTCACTAGGCTACATGAACCCTCTCCCACTTTTTGTTTTTTTCCAGTTCATTTTGTAACAAATTTCTAGTCCATTTGTGATTTTCAGGCTTTAACTGTGTCATAGTGCTAACATCAATTTTCTTTTTATTTTCAGGCATAAATTGTGTTCTATTGCTAACATATTTTTGGTGATTTACAGGCATATTAATTTTATCATATTGCTAACAAAATGTTGTGTGATTATCAGGAATTAATTGTATCACATTGCTAACATAAATTTGTTGTGATTTTCATGCTTTAATTGTACCATTTTGCTAACATAAATTTGTGTGATTTTCAGGCATATTGTGATTATATCGTCATGGCGCCGCAACGAACCTGCACGAGTTGTTCCGGTAAATTTGGCCCTACCATGTTTGTTGATACTGATGTCCAAATTTGTAGATTTTGCCAGCTCCGAGAGAAGATTGCAGATGAATTGAATGCAGCTCACCGCAAGATCGATGCCCTGACTACGAAGCTTGAATCCCTTCAAGAATTTGCCACACTCAACGTAGGAGTGCCCTCGACCCAAGAAACCACTACGATGTCAACCGCCATTCCAGTGCATACAGTACCGGCACCGGTACCCACACCAGCAGCTACCTTAGATGTTGCAGATAATAATAATGACTCTACTCTCACTCCCCCCCAGGACAACTTTCAGTTAGTGAGAAACAATGTGCATCCCAGTACCAGTACCAGGAAGGTCATCCCGACAACATGCCAAAACCGCTTCAAAATTCTTGCTATTGACGAGGAAGAGGAAACGGAAGAAGTTCGGCTTGTGGGCGACTCCATGGTCCGTGGCCAATTAACCGAGTTCTGTGCCAGGGCACCCAGGACCAGAAAGCGATTCTGTATCCCAGGTGGCGGCGTGGACGACATTGTTGCGGCTGTGGAAGGGGTTTCCAGGCTTGCCCCCGCAAGCACCACGTACGTCATCCACGTTGGATCTAACGATGTCCAACGGACGCGGTCAGAGGAACTACTTTGCAAGTACCGGCGGCTGATCAGGTCCTTCAAGGAAAAATCTAATAGAATCTTAATTTCAGGAATTGTTCCCCGGATTGATGTAGAAAACCGATTCTACAACATAGCTACCAGTACAAATCGCCAACTAGCCAAACTCTGCAGGGAGGAGGACATCGGCTTTGTCGACACGTGGGATCATTTTTACTATGATAAATCTTTGTTTTCAGGAGATGGTGTACATCTCAATGAAGTAGGAGCTGCACGTCTTGGTCGTCTGCTGAACGATGCAGTCAAGGATTTCCGTTCAAAAAACGGGGTCAACCGGGATCCAGACAGGGTAGTGTAAGTCAAATACGAACTGAAAATTCAGACAATGCACAATCAGTAACATCCAACTCTAATACTCTTAAGGTGTTTTATGTAAATGCTCGTAGCATACGCAATAAATTTTCAGATCTAGAGGATATCGTGTTTACAGAACATTATGATATAATCGGCATTACAGAATCTTGGTTAAATATGGAAGAGAGAGACTTTTTAGTTGAATATACGCTTCCTGGTTATACAATGTTTGAGAAAAGTCGGATCAATAGAAATGGAGGAGGAGTTCTGTTTTTTATAAAGGAGTCTTAATCCCGTCTTAATGTCAAAACCTCAAATTGCGAATATAGACATATCTTACGTACTATTAAATAATAAACGAGGAACTAAAATAACACTAGCTTTATTATACAGACCCCCAGCTCAATCAGTGCAAACTGACAGTGAAATTTATGAACAAATTGCAGAAATAACTAACATACAAGATACCGTAATTCTTGGCGATTTCAACTTACCCGTGACTAAATGGGGCGATATTCTTACTTCACACTCTGGACACGACCTCTATGCTAACTTGCAAGAGAGTTCACTTTTTCAATTTGTACAATCTCCGACCCGTGGTATTAATGTGCTTGACCTTGTACTCGCAACAAAAGAAGAATTAATAGAGAATTTGAATGTTGGTGATGAATTCAGTAACAGCGACCATCGTACGATAACTTTCACTTTAAAGTTTACTAGTAACAAATCAAATAGCAGCATTGAGAAAGTCCCTAATTTCAAGAAAGCAAATTTTCATAAACTTAAATCAAAGCTTAAAGAAACTGACTGGAGCTTTCTGACTAACAATAACGACATAAATACATCTTGGGAGTGTTTCACAACCACTTACCTTAAGGCAGTGCAAGACTGCATACCATCGAAAATATGGCGTCCAGGCCATAATGATAAGCCCAAATGGTGGAATAAAGATACTTCAGACTGTCTGCTTGCTAAAAAATTTGCTAATGATAGATTAAAATCCTCACAAAATGACGAAGAACGGGTGAAATTTGTAGAGCTACGACGCAAAGCCAAAAAGTTAATTAAGCAAAGTAAAAAGACCCTGGAGTTACATGTTGCGAATCAAAGTAAAACAAACCTGAAAAAATTCTATAGTTATATCAGAAAGAAAAAAGTAGTTACTTCAACTGTTGGACCGTTAGTCGATGAAAATGGAGAATACATCAAAGACGAAGTACAAATGAGTAATGCCCTCAATACCTTCTTTGCATCAGTTTTTACAACCGAAGACCTCAGTGATATCCCTACACCATCGCCGATTCAGATTGATAATTCAGATGTTCTAAGCAATATCACCGTTACAGAGAGAGAAGTATTGAATTGTTTAGATAAACTCAAGGTAAATAAAACGCCTGGACCTGATACAATCTCGCCTAGAGTTCTAAAGGAAGCTAAGGATGAGCTCTCCAAACCACTGACATTGCTATTCAATGAATCCTTGCAGTCTGGGACTATGCCTGATCAGTGGAAGCTAGCCAACATAACACCGATATTCAAAAAAGGCAGCAAATCCCTACCCAGTAACTATCGTCCAATTAGCTTAACCTCAATTGTATGTAAAATGCTAGAAACGGTCATAAGAGACAGACTCTTAAATCACTTAGAGGCAAATAACTTACTTAAAGATACTCAACACGGCTTTCGTAAAAAACGTTCCTGTTTAACAAACCTCTTAGACTTCTTCCACGATATCCTCAACCTCTACGATGAGAGTAAAGCTGTAGATATTATATACATTGATTTTCAAAAGGCCTTTGACAAAGTTCCCCACAAACGTTTACTGCTAAAACTAAAAGCGCATAGAATACAAGACAGTGTGTTGAAATGGATAGAAAATTGGCTCAGCGACAGAAAGCAAAGAGTAGTCATAAACGGTAAGGCATCTAAATGGACCAATGTAAGTAGCGGGGTACCCCAGGGATCGGTACTAGGACCAATTCTCATTCTAATTTACATCAACGACATAGATGAGGGTCTCGCCTGTACAATCTCAAAATTTGCTGACGATACATAAATTGCAAATAGCGTACTCTCAAAAGAACAAGTTGACGATATGCAACACAATTTAGATAAATTGTCATGTTGGGCCCAAATTTGGCAAATGAGTTTCAATGCAGATAAATGTAAAGTACTACATATCGGATACCTAAATGAGAAAGCAAACTATTCGATGAATGGCACTCAGCTTAAGAATGTAAACAGAGAAACCGATCTGGGAGTAACAATATCGAGTAACCTAAAACCGAGTCAACAATGTTCAGAAGTTGTTAAGAAGGCAAACAAAATAATTGGCTTTATAGGCAGGTCATTTGAGCATAAATCCAAAGAAGTTATCCTAACCCTTTACAATTCCTTAGTCCGCCCTCTTCTGGAATACTGCGTTCAATCCTGGTGCCATTATTACCAAAAAGATATAAACAAGCTAGAACGAGTTCAACGTAGAGTTACCAAAATGATACCTAGCCTAAAGAACAAACCATACAAAGAGCACCTTAGAGAATTAAATCTATTTCCTTTAACCCAGCGCAGATTAAGAGGTGACTTAATTCAAGTGTTCAAAATCATCAAAGTCATCGACAATATGAACTGTAGTAAGTACTTCACTATCGACCAATCTAATTACACGCGGGGAAACGGTTGCAAAATTATTGGTAAATCTTTTAACTCTCACGAATCTAAGAATTTCTTCTTCAATCGAGTTGTCAACTTGTGGAATGGGCTTCCCCGAGACGAGACGTTATAGAATGCAGCACCGTTGATTCATTTAAACTCCGCCTAGACAAATATCTCGCATCAAACCCGCGACTGACTGCGTTTGTAAATGAATAACTTTATTTTATCCTCCCCTCAGTTACTAACCCATCTGTCCCCTACTAACTTCCTAATCCTGCCACGGACATTAGTTCCAGGGCAGTAGTTCCCTTTCCAATGTTCCCTTACCCACTCTAAACCACTGTTTGGACACTTGATCCTCAGTGTTTTGGAGGACAAGCAGCCTAGAAGGGTCACTAGACCTGTTGTTGCTTGATTTCCTTTGTACTCCTTTGTACCGGCGATGTCTTTCTTATTTTTATACGAGCTTTATTTAGACGATTTTGTGCAGTTTAAGAAGGATCTGTGGTTGTAAAATGGTTAATTGTGATAGTTCGATAAGCCTGTTCATTGTTGTAGGCCGTTTTTAAACTGAATAAAATTGTCTAATAGTAGCCAGAGTAAATTAAACAAGACGCCGCCGGTACAGAAGGCATTAGCGAGTCCATGGAATTATTCTGGGCGAGGGAACTGTAAATGTGTCCATTATTGGGATTGGAGATCGACCGGTGCAGAGAGAGAGAGAGAGATTGTGTTTTCCTTAGGGGGGTCACTGGCTTTTTTTTTTATCTTTATCTCCTTTTCTCTCTTTCCCTGGCTTGTAACCATTCGGCCCCTTCAGCCATCTGTTTTAAGACGGTTATCCCCATCAAATTTGTCGAGTTCTTCCTGGTGAGCGATAGCGAGCCAGCATTGTATGGAAAAATCCGACTTGGAGACATTTCTCTATCGAAAAATGTACAAATTTAGCTTAATGTCAAAACAAAAATATATATATATATGCTGTCTCGCTACCACTCGCCAGGAAAATATTGACACCTAGATGGGGTTAAACGTCTTAAAACAGTAGGCTGAATGGTGCCGAACGGATACAAGCCAAAGAGAGAGGGAAAGAAAGAGAAAATATTCAAGGTGGGCTCCCTTAAGAAAGTGGCTTATATTCCCTATCAATCAATCCATCGTGTATCAGTATTTTAATTACAATACCATAAATGTATTTCTCCAGCAAACGTAACACGTTTAATTTAGATAAGAAATGGTCTATAATAATCAGAGAGAGAAAACTTAATGCTACATCCTTGTCTGAAAATATAAATAATAACAACAATAACATAATCTAATAATATCAAGAGTAGTATAGAAACAAACTTAAGGGGGTAGTGCTTGGTTTTTGGTCTATTTATTTATTTATTAATACATTTTTTAGTTTCCTCGCTAAACCTTCATCAAGCGTAGAAAAACACCCCCTAGATCCCCTATCAAGATAAATATGATGTACATTTTTTCGGTCGAAAATTTCCTGGCCGAAGGCCGGTTCCTTGTACAATTAGAGGCTCGCTATCGTTTGCCAGGAAAACATAGAAACCTGAAGGGCACTAAAGGTCTTAATATTAACAACAACACTTAGGCGAAAGGTTTCAAAATCACCAAACTAACGGAACGAACGTCTTAAAACCTCAAAACTAATATGCTAAACATGAGGGAGAAGGGGGTCCAGAAAAAGCAAGTACTACCCCTTAACCGTAGTGATGGTTATGGGAATATTTGAGTCAACAGGATTCCTTTCACACGAGTCACGAACCACCAACCTCCGCTATAGTGATGACATTGATTACTGCACTACTTGCTGGGGAACTGTACACTCGGTCAAAAAAGTATCTGCAACCCTACCCTGGTAATCTGGTGTGCACAGCTTGGTAGGGTTGTTATCTCTGCCTGCAGTTATATCCATCTATACTACTACCTACCTATACTACCTAAGACCAACGACTTATACTAGCAAGTTGTACACATCAGATGATCAGGGTAGGGGTGCAGATACTTTTTTTGACCAAGTGTACATTGGATTCCTTGACCATTAAAACATGGGTATAGACACCACTTTAGTTATAAAGTCATGATGGTTTTCAATTTTCGGCTCATGGCAATAGCAATTACCATCATTATGCAATTTTGAGAACTTTTCCTTGTCCGTATTTTGGCGGACTTTTGATATGTTATATTTGGGAGTTTCCTGAAGCCATTATCAGTAAAATAAATTATGTTGCAATTTTGTCCAGGTCCAGTTACATTTTGACTGGACTAATGAACATAACACCCTCATTGTTCCCTGTTTAAATAGTACTGTATGAATATTCCCATATTAAAAATATGCTATAGGGGGGCAATGCCTATTGAGTTAATTGCTCAATAGGTGGCACTCTGAGAGTGAGGGTCAGAGTCTAAGAGGTGAGACAGTGAAGCACTGGAGCGAGGCAGCTTCAGATATGGGGCTGCTTCGGGCCGTGAGTGAGCAACTAAGCCCCATGCATCCTGTAAAGGCAAGATGGCAGGGGCAGGTTGCAGCTTTGTTTGTTTTTCTTATTATTACGTCCTCATATTCTCTGAGCTACTTAGTGGCAGTTTTGAGGCCGGTGTCAGTAGGACGCTTGTATTCGTTGCTTGGTACTCTCTGCTTGCAGATTTTCTTGGATATCGAGGTTTAATTCGATTGTTCTTTTCATAAGTAGGTTCATATAATAAATGCAATTCGACAAGGGATGGAAATGTCTTCAGAATAACACTAAAATATAAAGGATGATGGTGAACTGGAACCTTTAGAGGCTTAGAGTAAAGATATTATGATGGTGAACTGGAACCCTTAGAGTAAAGATATTATGATAACGAGCTGGACAAATAAGAGAGCGAGAGGGGCAACAGAGGGGAAACATCAAGCGCGAGGTAATGTGTGAGAGAGAGAGAGAGAGAGAGAGAGAGAGAGAGAGAGAGAGAGAGAGAGAGAGAGAGAGAGAGACGGGGTGTTGACATGGATACACCAGGGATACGAGGGGAATATATATATATATATATATATATATATATATATATATATATATATATATATATATATATATATATATATATATAATGAAACGTCTCGGAGTCCCCAGGGAAGGGGAGGGGGGCAGAACTGCCCCCATTGGTCTGTCCCCTGGAAACGACTCGCCAAAATGCTCTGGACCACAACCTTCTACTCTTAATATTAATCTCTGCAATATTCGTGGCTTTTCCTATAACTTCCACTCTGTGGAACACTACCTCTTCTCTGCCAACCCTGATTTTCTCTTGCTCACCGAAACATAGTTGTCTGGGACTACTGACAGCAAACCCCTCTCCGTATCCTCCTACTATCTCAATCCTCAGTTTCAAGTCAAAGGTGGATGTTGCATATATGTACGCAACAATCTTGCTTTCTCTCGGGTTCCAAACTTAAATTTTTCTGAATTCTCAACTCTCTGGCTAAAGCCTTCTTGGCACTCTCAAACTAAACATTTCTGCGCTGTTTATTTCTCCCCTAATTCAACCGACTATCCAAAATTCTTTGACCATCTAACTTCTAAAGTGGAATACATTCTATCCATCTCTCCTTTCGCTGAAATCTCCATCCTAGGAGATTTCAATGTTCACCACCGCCAATGGCTCTCCTCGTTTTCCACTGATCAACCTGGTGAACAAGCCTACATATTTTCTATCCTAAATGACCTAGAGCAGCTAGTCCAGCATCCCACCCGTATCCCGGATCGCTTAGGAGATCGGCCCAACATTCTTGACTTTTTTTTTCTAACCTCTACCCTTTCTGCTTATACTGTAAATCCATTCTCTCCTTCGGGCTCCTCTCTGTGTTATCTCTCCTGTCTCTCTGGTACAGCCACCCGATTCTCCTAGCTGGCGGTGCTTGTGGCACTTTGGCGCTGCCAACTGGGAGGCTCTTCGGCAGTACTTCTTTGATTTCCCATGGAATGACTTCTGATTCCGTGGCCGGGGACCCTCGGAGAGTGCTGAAACCATTACGGAAGTAATCCTCTCGGGCATGGAAGCGTACATTCCATCATCTCTCTCACAGTCTAATGCCAAAAAATCGTAGTTTACTCACGCTTGTTCTACTGCTGTCCGTAACAAGGAGGAAGCATTCAAACGGTATCAATACCTTAAAATTCAAGAATCTCATTCTTCCTATGGTTCTGCCTGGAATCAAGCCAAATCAGTTCTTCAACTTGCCAAGCACTCTTTCATCAATAATAAATGCACTGAACTATCCAACTCTAGCTCTTCTCAAGTTTTCTGGCATCTAGCCAAAAACCTCTCCAACAGTGTTTTTTCCTCCTCTTTTCCACTCTGATGGCACAACCATCACTTCTTTCTCTGACAAAGCTGAACTCTTCGCTTAAACTTTTGCTAGAAACTCCACCTTGGATAATTCTGGTGCTATTCCTCCCTATCCACCTCCGTCTATCTTACATATGCCTCAAATCCTAATCTCTTCTAAAGATGTACTTTCTACCCTCTCTGTGCTTAATACTAAGAAGGCGTACGGTTCAGACGGTGTTCCTCCTGTTGTGCTCAAAAACTGTGCTTCCGTGCTGACTCCTTGCCTAGGCAAACGCTTTAGTCTCTGTCTCTCTTCTAACGTCTTCCTTTCTTGCTGGAAGTTTACTCTCATTCAACCTGTCCCAAAGAAGGATGACCGCTCACAACCCTCCAACTATCGTCCAATTGCTATCATCTCTTGTAGGACCTATCTCTAAAGTTTTTGAAACTATTCTTGCTTCCAAATTTCTTAAGCATTTCTCGTCTCATAATCTACTCTCAAATCGCCAGTATGGCTTCTTAACCCGGGAATGGCGAGAACACTCTTAACCCCCTCAGACTGAAATAGTTAACTTACTGACGAGGAGACGGACCGCACGGTATTATCCCCACAACAGTCAAAATCTCACTGAGGGACTGCTAGAAGTCAGAGGAACTTGGGGTTGCCAACATTCGACAGATTCTGATCTTACTTACCTAACTTACTGAGGCCTAAATGACGCTAGAGTGTCATATAACTTATTAGAGATATATTAAGATAGGTTCATATGACGCACTAGCGTCATATGAGCTTTTGGCAAAACCATCATATGACGTTATCGCGTCATATGAGTCGGAGGGGATTAAGAGGTTTTGGTGGGTAATCGCGACGATCCTCTTAAGAGGTAAGGCTTCAAAAAAATCCTTTTAAAAGGCCCCAGTA
This sequence comes from Paralithodes platypus, assembly GCA_032716605.1. Lineage (NCBI taxonomy): Eukaryota > Metazoa > Arthropoda > Malacostraca > Decapoda > Lithodidae > Paralithodes > Paralithodes platypus. Next base: position 18,602,894 of record CM064579.1, on the reverse strand, counting down.
GCACTTGAAACAAGATAATATTTGATTAAGTGAGATAATTCCCCTCCATACAACTTATCACTCCTCCACATGTGTCAAAACCCCCTCCTTCCCCCCTGCAATTATCATCTATTTTTCCTCTTATTCCCTTGTTTGTCGGTGTATTTACCGCGTCAATATCTCAAAACCGGTTCCAAGGTGTGGTGTTGTGTGTGTCTACTGCGTGGGGAAAGAAAGAGAGAGAGAGACAAGCTTCAGTCTCCCACTAGGCTTCGAGAGAGGAGGGTGTAGGCCTCGCATGTCATGAATGAATGGTCGGCAATGATTCGTGATTTTTAACCTTCAAATGCTATTCCCGCTTGTTTTATTGCTGTTACATGTTAATATTTTCATATTAAACGTAAAATAGGCACATATGAATAAGTAATAATGATATTTATCGTAAAATGACGATTTTAGGCGGGAATGAAGCCTAATGTCGTCGCCTCGCAGTAGGGTGCTCACTACATACAGCTCGCGCTTTAGAGGTTAAGAGTCGCTCTACTGGTGATCTTCTTTCATTTCTTACTAACTCTTGGTCATCCTCCTTTCGGGACTTCGGTGAGACCTTTTCTATTGCACTAGACATATCGAAGGCCTTCGATAAGAGTCTGCCACAAATCTTTAATTTCTAAACTACCTTCCTTCGGTTTCTATCTCTCCATCTGTGCCCTTGTCTCCAATTTCCTTTCCAGCCGTTCCATAGCTGCAGTTGTGGACGGCCATCGCTCACTTCCTCACCTTATCAACTCCCGTGTTCCTCAGGGCTCTGTCCTATCTCCTATTCTCTTTCTAATTTTCATAAATGATCTTCTCAACTGAACCTCCAGTCCCATCCATTCATACGCAGAGGACTCTGCCTTACACTACTCAATTAGTTTTCCAGAACCCCCCCAGCCAGCATCCCCTCCAAAACAAACGTAAGGAAGCCATACAACACTTCTCTTCTGATCTAACTACTATTTCCAATTGGGGCAGAGAAAACCTTGTTGCCTTTAATGCTTCCAAAACCTTATGTCTCCATCTTACTACCCGTCCAGAAGGCTATCCCTTATACTTCAACAATACAAAAATCAAACCTTCATCGTCTCTCAATATTCTTGGTGTCTCTTTTTCTTCTGCTCTCACATGGAAAGACCATATTACCAGTCTTGCTAAGGCAGCCTCCCAGAAGCTGGATGTGCTCAACTGCTGCAAGGGGTTCTTTACCCCTGCACAGCTTCTTGCTCTGTACAGGGGCACAGTGAGTCATTGTATTGAGTATTGTTCACATGTGTGGGGAGGATCCTCTCACACAGCACTCCTAGACAAAGTAGAAAGGAAGGCCTTTTGTATAATTAATTCCTGTCCGCTCACCAACTCTCTTTCTTCGTTGCAATGTTGCATCTCTCTTGGTATTCTATCGCTATTACAATAATCAGTGTTCCTTAGAGCTCTCCCAGTGTATACCACCTCCTCTACGTAGGGTATGTGGTACCTGTCTTGCAACACAATCCGACCCCTTCTCTGTACAACTCTCCAACCCAAGATTGAAATGTTACTATCAGTTTTCTATTCAACAGCTGAGCTCTGGAACTCTCTCTCAGAATCAGTATTTTCCTCTTCCTATGACTTAAATTGCTTCAAACCCCGTGAGTCCAGGCATTTGGCTCGAACGTCCCTTTATTTTGGTCACTTTTGGTCACTTTTCAACTATTAGGGAGGTACTAGCTACAGGCAGTTCTAACTTTTGTCTCCCTCACTCACATAGGAAAATTTATATATATAAATATACAAATATATATATATTTTATTTTTTATATTTTTGAAAGACAATAACTCCTGGATTGGAGAAGACGCCAAGCACACCAAAAACAACAGAACATTAACAAAAACAATAACAACGGCAACATCATCTTCAACAAAACATAAAGAAGAAAGCAGTATAAAAGACAAAAGTAAAGCTAAAACAAAAAACAAGAAAATAGGAAATCAAGATAAAAGAAAGGTGAGGAACTTAATGCTAAGGTAAAAATAGGACCAAGTTCTGAGACCCTTGACATACGAGTCCCCACCATGGCGAGAATGACCCTATACCGAGGATAAGCCGAGAGTAATCATAATTCACCAAGGCTGAGAGAGAGAGAGAGAGAGAGAGAGAGAGCGAGAGAGAGAGAGAGATGTACATAGATACACTGACCTCACATGCTTTATGATCCCAGCGAGGTGGTCAGGGCCAAATTCTAGTAGAAATAGCTAACCCGAGAGTAAGGGACAGTGGAAGGAGAGGATGGCAAAGAAGAAGGCTCTCTCCCCACCCTCCGTTGCCTCCGGCAATTTTCGTGGTCGGTTGGAAGTGAATAACCTTGCATATCTTAGAAACCGCCTATAGGAATTTATAGAAAGTTTGAAATGGAAAGGATTATTGCATGCAAACCTTCACCTGAAGTAATATATATATATATATATATATATATATATATATATATATATATATATATATATATATATAACAGTATATATATATATATATATATATATATATATATATATACATATTATATATATATATATATATATATATATTTTTTTTTTTTTATTTGTTCCTCAATTAGCTCTCTTCGAATGGAAGCAGTGCTCGTTGCTACCACATCGTTTTATCATTGGGTATTACCTACTCCATCCCTATGTGTCTGTGGTATGAGTCTAGACTTGTTTTAAATGCATCTATTGCCATACTATTACTTTATTTGGAAGCTTATTCGACTCGCTGATTATACTGTGAGTGAAGAAATGTGTAGTTTCATCCAGGTTTGCTTTCTTACCTATTAATTTTAAATTGTTTCCTCTTGTAGAACTCTCTTTGGCTATATTAAATAGTTTATCTGGCTTAATGTTACTGAATCCTTTTAACAATCTTAAAACACTCAATCCGTTGTCCTCTTAGCCTCCGTTTCTTAAGTGAAAATAGATTGAGTTCTCTTAGTCTTTCATTATATGGTTTATTTCTTAGAGAAGAGATCAATTTAGTTGCTCTTCGTTCCACAGATTCCAGCTCTATAATGTCCTTTATGAGGTAGGGAAACCAAAGCTGCACAGCGTACTCTAGGTGCGGTCTCACTATACTTTTAAATAATGGCATAACTTTGTCTCTGCTGTAATGATGAAAATTTGTTCTGATGAAGCCTAATGCTCTGTCTGCTTGGTTAGCTGCTGCTGTGCATTGGTTTGACGATTTTTGTTTTGTTTTCATATTTTATAAGCACTCCTTGGTGTTTTACCTGTGTTACGCTATTAACTTTCTCCTCGTTCATGTAATATTCATTGGTATTGTTTTTAGAGCCTATTTGTAAGAGAGAGAGAGAGAAAGAGAGAGAAAGAGAAACTTAATTACAGTAGGTAAAATGTGACCATATTAAACTATTAACACTTTCTGTACCGGCGACGTCGTTTGCATTTTATTTTAGCTATAATTAGAGAATGTTGTGCAGTTTAAGAAGGAACTGTGGTAGAAAAATTAGTTAAGTGAGATAGTTCAATGCCTTTCAATATCTAGAGGCTCTTTTGAAACTGAATCAACTCGTCCAACAGGTGCCAGCATATAATGAAAAAGATGTCCCTGGTACTGATTCATATAATTATACAGTAATATGTTGAATTATACAGTTGATAACATTGTTGACCAGTACTGACGGTGATAACATTCAAGAGGCCAATCATCATATATAGTTTGTCAAAGTCTAAGGTGAATGGTATTGATTGCGAAAGAAAAAGTTATATTAGATTATCACCATTTTTAAGCACCGCATGTATGGCCACCCTCGTAAGGGGAGTAAGGCGTCCGGCAATAGATAGATAGATAGATGCCACAACAATTTCAATTGCAACTAATATTTGAGCTCACAAAAGAAGATAATTTAATGAACTTGGCTTATTATCTTTATTATTGAATTCTATAATTTGAAATATAAAATAGGCGACAACAGAATTTGAATTTGAACTTTGAGGTCCAATATAGCAAACGAGACAAAATATATATAACTATAATGAATATCAAGAAAGGACCTAGTGTATGTATAATGTGTACACTTGCCTTGAAGTTGGGACACCTCTTCATAGATGAATTTTATGTTTAACTCAACAAATCCGTGACAAGATTGGATTTAATCTTGTATTGTAAAAGAAAAATATGTCTTTTTAGTATTGTAGGAGTAAGATTAGAGCAGGACGTAAGAGGTTGCCTGATTCCATATTGTGGAAGTCACTGGTGGGTGGGAAGGCACTGTGTTGTCCCAGAGTTCTATTAGTGAGGCACGTGAGGCCTCCGTCACACAAGCATTAATATGGCGGTGACCACCTAGGTTTATGTTTTAGGCTACCGAGATGGACATTTCATACATGCGGTAACGACGACACGTTCCTCTTCTCATACACTATCCTACCACCTAAATATTTCTCAGTGTCTGTTTGTTTTAGATATACGGGCACAGATATCTAAATATAGAGTTGAAAAGTGCATAGTTAAAGTTATTGGTGTGATGAATGTCTGATGAAACACATGAACTATGTTCGGTGGTCGGTGGATGAAGTACCAACCCCTCTTTGACACCCACAGTCAACACCTGGGCTACAAACAGGTTAAAACAGGAGTAACACGACCGTAGAGTTCACACCATGAGTTGAAATAGCGCAATTTCACTTGAATCATGAATTAATTTGTATGATTCGTGATGATATACAGTATGTGGCGGCATTTCAACTGTGCATATGGCATATGTTACATGGGGATATATATTTGAATATTATATATATATATATATATATATATATATATATATATATATATATATATATATATATATATATATAGATATATAGGTCAGAAGTGTGTGAAGCCATGAAAAGAGTGAAGTTGGGGAAAGCACCAGGAATAGATGGAGTGTGTGGGGAAATGCTGAGATAGTGATTGAATGGCCATGACAAATTTGCAAACTAGCATGGGAGAAGGGGAGTTCACCTGATGACTGGAAGACAGGCATAATAGTCCCCCTACATAAGGGTAAAGGGGAACAAGGAGTGTGTGGCAATCACCGAGGAATATGTCTTCTAAGCATAGTAGGGAAGGTGTACAGTAGGGTAGCGATTGAGAGAGTGAGAGCGAGAACGGAGAAATGGATAAGTGACGGTTTTAGGAAAGGAAGAGGATGTGTAGATTAGATTTTTACCCTGAAATGTGTTGTAGAGAAATATCTGGAGAAGCAACGAAAGCTGTATGTTGCCTTTATGGACTTGGAGACGGCCTATGACAGAGTGGATAGAGAAGGTATGTGGAAAGTACTAATACTTAGAATATACAGAGTAGATGTCAAGTTGTTGAAAGCAATGAAGAACATGCATGAGGGTGCAAAGGCGGCAGTACGTATGGAGAATAAGCAGAGTGAGTTCTTTGATCCGAATGTTGGGTTGAAACAGGGGTGTGTGATGTCCCCGTGGTTGTTTACTGTATTTATGGAGTCATGAAAGAAATACAAGGAAGAGCAGTGGATGTTGGTGTATCGCTGATAAGGGAGGGAAACAAGTGGAATCTACCTGTACTGCTGTTTGCTGATGATACAGTTTTGATGAGTAATAATAAATGGGAGTTGCAGGGTCTGGTAAATATGCTTGGAACAGTGTGCAAAAAACGGAATCTGAAGGTAAATGCGGGGAAGAGCAAGGTTATACTCTTCGAAAGGGGTGAAGCCATAGAGTGTGAGGTCAAGTTGAATGGTCAGGCTATGCAGATTGTCAGCTCATTTAACCCTTTCACGCACTTATGGCGCAGAGGTTGCCAGGTTAGCAATAAGAGATAGAGTTCTCTCACTCTTATAATTACCTCTCCAAAATTAGTTTTCTGCCCATAGCTAATTCAGAGACAACTGCAGAGGTTGAAGTAACTAAACTAAAGGTTTCTAAATACGCCTGATGGTAACAAAGGCTTTAAAGTATCCCTAATAGGCTCAAAATCGCGTCATATGTCGGAGAGGGTTAAGTATCTGGGCAGTGTGCTGAGTAAAGATGGGAGTATGGATGAAGAAGTGTGGGAGAGGGTGCAACAGGGGAAGAGGCTTGTAGGAATGCTGAAAGCAGTAACAAGAAATAGGGTGGTCAGCATGGAAGTGAAGAAGTCCTTGCATGACAGTGTGGTAATCCCGACACTGACTTACGGAATAGAAGAATGGACGTTGGTGGAGAAACTCAGACCAAGGGTGAGAGGGGTGGAAATGAGTTACTCGAGAATTGTGTACAGAGTTACATGGAGGGATAGACAGACGAATGAGGAAGTAAGAGGGAGATGTGGTGTGGAGGTAGATATGATGTTTCTGGAAATTGTGGAGAATGACTAAGTGGGTGTACGAGAGCGAGATGGAAGGACAGAGAGGAAGATATAAACCGAAAGAGAGGTGGAAAGATAGAGTAAAAAATTATATGGATGAAGGCAGTGCTGGTTGGGAAGAGGGGCGTCGACTGACTGGAGAAAGAGGTGCATGGGGGCGTTTCGTTCTTGGTTACCCCTTCGGGAACGACGGCATCAGGCAATATATATATATATATATATATATATATATATATATATATTGTTATGCCCTGATTTTATGCAGGATTAACAATTGGATATGGTGAGTTCTACTTCTCTGGGACTTCCAAGTTCAAATACGTACATGTAAAACAAAAGGAAAACAGAGGATAAGTATATCACAAGATATGGTTTAAGAATACAGCTTTATTTCTCTTGCTCTATATTAGAGAAATAATCTGGAACTGAGAGCATTGGACACTTATCACTGCCAGTGAATAGCACTTAATTTTATCATTGACTCCTAGCACACTCGCGGAGCTAGATAGGGAGCACGTAATGTTGACCAACTTTACTAAATCTTCGAGAGCGTTTCTAAGACACTGGGATGGACGATGGAGAAGTGTTTCTATGAGTGGAGTGACCACTGTCGCTTTCTTTCAGGAATGTCACGGTGTTTAAAGTTCAAGGTCAAGTGCCTCGATAGGTATGCAGCTGGGTTGTATAGAAAATGGGGAGCCAATGGTAGACTCTGAAATATGTGACGCCTGCAGCTTAGCAGAACGCCACGTGGGCTCAGCCGCTCGCCAGGCCACTCGCTAACACTCGCCAGGGCAATGAATTTGGCTACAGTCTATCTACAATGTTGTACTTTCTTTCTTGTGAATCGTCATGTCACAGGCAGTACAGAAGTGGTATTTATTTTCGCCTGTGACAAAGCATTATATTTTTATCATCAGTTATAAGTTTAATGTATAAGACTGAATGATACAGCTAGAGAGTGTGAGTGAGTAAGTGCAGGAGGCAGAGGGTAGAACGCGTAGTGTTACACGTTGTCTCGGTGACGTCATGCCACGGCCGGGCCCTCTGAGTGGCTGGCCGCCTTACCACCCTCCTGCCGCGTCAGGAAGTGGTCCCCCCGCACTCCCTGCTGCCTTTGTGTCTTCCTTGCTCAGAGCTTGCCTGACCAGCATACCCTTCACACCTCCCTTGCCACCTGTCCCGGACTTCTACCTATAGAACACTTTCTCTCTCTCTCAACTTCTTACCTCTCATTCTTCCAATCTATTTAACATCATAACTCCCATTTGGTTCTGCACGATTTCATATATCGGCCATCGTATTATAAGCTGAAGCTCTCAGATATTCCATGTTTAGTTAGATATTTTGGAGGGGTTAACATTTTGGCTGTAGAGGTTCGACACACTCGCGGTGTCTCCCTACCTTTTGCTTGGTTGTCTGCTGGGCTATTTAATGCTAGACTGGGGTAAGGCTATTGATGTTGTGATTTCCGATGTGTACCAGGTTTTGTTGAACTTGTACAATCGCAACGGATACGTGGGAAGCCTAGGTTGTCTTTCTGACTGTGTACCTTGTGAGTTTAGCACTGTGTTGCGAGTGAGGGCTTTTGCCTCTGCCACGAAACACTGTGCTAACTCGTTTTGCTTTAACTTTGAGAGGGTCGCCAGGAGAGAACCAGATACTAGCGATCTGGATCTCTTAAGAGAGCTAGGCTACGAGCCGCTTGCTCAGCCATTGTTTCCTAGCCTACGACATCCCAGCTAGACTTAATTCGCCTAGCAGACACCCGATTAAGATTATAAGCTCCTATGTTATGTATGCATCATTTTTATTTACGTTGATTGTATGCCTTGGTTATTGTTGAGTTGCACAACCCGAGCAGGCTTTTGTGTTGCCTGAGGAACTACTTCTTTTGTTGTTGGAGATACTACTATTGTGCACTTATCGTTATTCCCGTGCCAGTTAACACTGTATGTCCCTACACTTGTCATATCTTGTTCCTGCTTTATATAACAGTTCAAAATCCGATTCGATCATCTGAAGCAGCATCAGACTTTCTTCAGAAGATTCCCGTTTGATGCTTTAGGACATTCATTCACTTTCTTTAATATAGGAGTGATAGTTTATTGTTGTTTAGAGTAACGTTAATTATACCTTCTTCTTGTTTGCATTAAATCATTCCAGTGATTTAATTAAGCTCTCTATCTTTTTCCTTGTATACATTATTAACGTAATTGTATGTTGTTGTGATCAGGCTGTATCAGAGATCACCAGCCTGTAGTAGTAGTGCATTTATACAGAGTTATAGGATACCCCGCTATCGCAGATTTAACTCTGGAGGGTATAGGTGTTTTTGTGTTCCGGCATTATAAGTTCGAGGGTTGGATCTAGTGTTACCGTTGTGGCTGTGTGCCTTTCTAGTCCAATGATTAAGAGCCCTTGTTTTATACGAGTCCCGGTCGTAACAAATAATTTCTAGCACTTTGGTAAATTTCGGCAGAGTCGCTGACGTCTCGAAAGTAGGTTAAAATTGTATTAATTCAAGATTGATTCACTGATGGGTGGCATATTATTAATCTGTATCACTCATACTGTATGGGGGTACGACTCGTAGCTTTAGGACCCGATTATCAACACTGGTGCGGATTTATACGTATTTAAGCCACTTTTGGGGGAACTGTTTATTTCGTTCACTCGACACTTTTCCTATTTGCTGTCACTCTATCTTCTTCTCTTGGTCTCCCGGCGTGGTAACTTCTCGATGGATATCTCCGGTGAACACTTCTGGAGGTGATTGGTTCTTGTTAATTGCTTCCCCGTAGGCCATCTAGGTGGGCCGGCTGTGTGAAGTAGTTACAGATGGGTTGATTGGGCTTGAGATCTTAAGTTTGGCTCCGTAGCATATACTAACCGTCTGGCAAATCACTGTTGGGCACCATACCGAACTAACGCAAGTATTTCAGGGATAGGAGAAACTACTCGACTGTTCTGATCAGTATATCAACCGTTAATGAAGTCGTGTTAAGGTACTCTCTGACTAGGATCTTAAATATCGAGTCTTATGTGGTCGATATCGGACGAACGCAGTAATTTCAGTTGGAGTGATATTACTGTCTGCCCTGATCTTTATGAGAGGTTCGTGGGACCCGGGGCGGTGTTTAAACCTTTAAGTTACACAGTCATATGGGATGCCACAGACTCAGTGCACCAAGGACTTGTCTCTGCAGAGTGCTCGTGAGGGTATCTCGCCAAGCCCTATCTCTAACACAGCGGTCTAAGAGGCTTGAGACTACCTGTGTCGAGTGGCAGTGTCCACTTTAAATAGTAAATAATAGAGAGGGCGGCAGGCCGTAGTCTCTACTTTTCACTATAGAAAATGTAACCTCGCAGTGGTGCCTATGTCACGTCGGCAGGCCGAACGACGACAAAGTTCCTCGATAAGGACACTTTTGTACGAGTGATCACTTGGACTCCGTAAAACACAGAGAGGGCGGAGTCTCTCTACTTTTTACAAAGTAAAGTGAAGCCTGATAATTAGGACTATGTTAACGCTGGCATGCCAGCCATCAACAGAGTTCTTATATCAGGACACTGGTACCTTCCCACTCCAGAGAATATTGAGGACGGCAGGCCGTTAACTCAACTTCTTTTAGAGATGGTGCTGTTGTGGGCTTTCCTTAACAAGATGGAAAAGCAGGGGCGGCAGGCCGGTATCCTTCTTTCCCAACTTGGAAGGAAAGTTGTTCCTATCACAATAGCTGTATGTCCCTCTGGCAGGCCAGACAGAGACAGAGTTATTGTGACAGGCCACAGCTGTCGATAACTTATAGTCTGAGGAGAAAGCTTCGGCAGGCCGTACACTTTTCCCACTAGAATAGCTAGTCATCCATAATGGTTATCATACCAAACTGTGAAGTAGAGATGTCTAGCAAGTCAAAAATCCCAACTAGAATTTGCCCACCCAAATGATACCCGTGGGTGCATTTTCGGGTCTTGGCTCATGGACTATATGCCATTCTTACCTCCTGGAGTCGGGGTTGTTGTTGTCATTCCCTAGACTGACTGGCCGAACAGCCCCGCAGGGATTGATTGTGGCGGTTTGGCTCCCATTGGTCGGCGGCAAGCTGTTCCCCACTGGTTGCAATATTGTCCCCAGTCAGGAGAACCGGAAGTCATCCACGGTCGGCAGTCCCGGGAGGTGAACCCACGACGAAGACACCACCACTCCAGGCCTTGGAGTAGGGGTAGTAAGGGGTAACCCCTGGCCAGAGATTTTCACTTCTTGGTCTACCACCTGACACAGTTTCCCTCCTTTTAGCTATTCCTACAGCTCTTCACTCATATACTGTTCACTAATATTATCCCCTATTTCAGCATATACCTTATTATGATTATTATTAGTGTTACTCTATTTTAACTATTCCTTTACCCATATAAAGTGACACATTTTTGTGACGATAGGAGCCACAACCATGAGACTACAAAACAACAATATTCCTGACATAGGCAGTAATAATATTAGTAAATGTAGTTTTATATTAGTTTTGTTGTAGCACCTATTGTTTTATTACGTCTGTGTGTGTTAGTGTATAGTTTTTACTTACTTAATAACAGGTTTCATTTTTGCCCCTACAAGGTGACACAGTTCTGTGATGCTAAGAGCCATAACCAGGAGGCTCCCACCAAACAGAACGCTCTGTGTGAGGGACTCTCTGCTTGGGAGGTCATGAACAAACACCCTGACTTCAAACAGGAAAGGTAAGTATGTATGTAAGTATATACTCAGGCACATACCCCATAGCTGGGGGTGGCCGACTCGAGACAGAGGGTTCGGGACTACTTTTGCGTTCCCTCGCCCCTTTCTCTGTCTCGTCGAATAGGCCTAGGGGAATTTTACCAAAGGAGGAGGAATCCTAGGTAAATACATAATATTATACCCATACACATAGTCAAAGCATCATGAGCCACTGCTGATATGATATATTATCAAAGTAGCACCAAGTCTTTGTGATATATTTAGTGGCTGACAATCCCGAGTGAAGGAGACCATCTGACTTATGGCTGAGGCAAGTCAAACAGTTATGTTCACTTTGACGGGAAGATTTGCGGTGTTAAACCTTGCTAGGAGGAACTCTCTGGAGAAGAGTCACAGGGTGAGTGCAGCCACAGTCCTATATGTTGTAGGTCTCCGTTTGTTTAATTGATATAATTGAAAATCGGGGGTTCTCTTTTGATGATAGTCAACATTCAATTAAAAAAGTAAACACTATCAACATAAATGATTGAGATTGATATAAATTTCAAAATCTAAATCAATATATACCCATATAGTCGTATAGTACTATTTGACATCATAGCAATGATATACAGGGTTATGCAGAATTTGGTTACCCACCTGTCAGTAATTAGCAACAATGTCTTTATATACATACTCATAGATAGGCGGTAGTCCGCGTGAATCGTCCATGGATATTTGTTTTATTAAATAAACAATATCTTCACAACCATTATATACATTGCCTTTTATTATTCTCCATTAAACGCAGAATAGGTAGGAGAAGTTACGTATATTCTAAATGCTGTAATACAAATATGAATAATGATGAATATATGACAAACTGCGCACAATAACAATAGTTCAGTCACTTATATTGTATGCGTTTTTTTACACTTTTCCGAATTATTCAATAGTTGAAAACACATAAATGAAGTTGATGCATACGTCCACAAAACAATGGTATTCTCAAAATCATTGTATGTTTAATAGTTTCCGATATGTCAAAGTTACAACATAGCTTATATTGTTAGTGCGTTAATCCTCTATATTAATGTCATGTACTATCAGAGTAGGCTGTATATTTAAGGTATGTATGTCAGAAAATAAGACTCATACGACAATTTTGAAAACACCATCGTGTTCTGTACGTGTGTATCTACTTTATACAATTGTTAAACTGTAGAAAACTGCGGAAAATACTCAAAATACCGTCTCTATTAAAGATATAAGAACTGTTATTGTGCGTAATTCATCTTATAATCATCATTAATCATATACGATTATTGGTAGCGTAACTTTCAAAATGTCAGTTATTTCTATTGCCTATTCTGCGTGTAATGGTTGCTTATAAACGGCAATGTATTTAATGGTTGTGCAGATTCTGTTTGTTAATATTAGCCATCGGACGATTCACGCAGACTACTGCTTAACTATATAAATGTAGAGAAAGGCAGCATTCAAATGTTTATCAGATGTGCAACCGAATTATGTGCCACCCTGTATTAAGAAGTTCGCAAATAATTGAAATTTAAACTGTAATTAACAGTTCGCCGTTTTACTACTGCACGCAGTCAGACAATATTCGACCTATTCCGTTTAGAAGTCGATTTATGATGCATGTTAATTCTGTTAACTTATATTAAGGCAGGCATAATGATGATATATTTGCAAATGTGGTTTTGTATGATTAAACTTTTAAATTTGATATTCAGCTTTCCTTTTAACATTCCTCTTTCGTCACACACACACATGGTAGACCAATAATCAAGCGTAATGGAACAGACACACATACACACACACACACACACACACACACACACATGATAGATATTATAATTAATCAAGCGTAATGGCACTGCCGCACACACACACGCACGCACACCTCCTCGTGGCGTAACTGATAGGGCGTCTGGCTCACAACCAGAAGGTCCCGGGTTCGAGACCTGGGCGGGGAAGAGACATTTGGGCAAATCTCCTAATGGTGTAGCCTCTGTTCACCTAGCAGTATAAATAGAACCTGATATAAGTGGACAAAGTTGTGACGTCACTTCTGGGGGTTGGTGGTCTGTTACAAGGTGAGAAGGGTATGTATAGGACAACCTAAGCCTTCGATTTCAAATGTCGCCAACTGACTGATTACAGACTACACTAAAATCCTCAGCCAACGATGCACTAACACACAACATGCACTTCACGCAATACATTCCTAGTTAAGGAGGCGCGATAATAATAAGCTGAAGCTCGCATTGCATGGAATCCCCTTGACAAACAAGTTCGGTGAATAACACACACACACACACACACACCGCACCAACCTCCCTGCCTTCCTCCCATCCCCTTCCCCCCCAGTAACTGTTCAAGAATTTGAAGTGGCCAAAAAGCTTTCCAGTTTCAAATAAAAAAGATCAACAACCCCAGTAGACCTACCCATGAAAATATACAAAGAATTTTCGGTGGAATTTGCCACCCCCCTTTGCTCGATAATTAATGCCTCCTTAAGGCAAAGTAAATGCGCTGCAGACTGGAAAACTTCATACGTCACTCCAATCCCCAAAACCCCCTCCCCACATTCTCTTAATGAACTCAGACCAATTGCCATTACGCCCATCCCTAGTCTAATCTGTGAGGACTTTGTATTCACCTGGGCTTACTCACAAATCCGTCACTTGATAGATCCCCAACAGTTTGGCAACGTAAAAACCTCCTCCACCACTCACCGTCTTATTAGCTTCCTAGATTATATTTACACAAATCTTGAGAAGAGAAAGACTTCCCTCGCCCTTGCCTTTATTGACTTCAGGAAAGCATTTGACCTTGTTGACCACACCATCATCATCAACAAAGCCATAAAGTTGGGTCTACATCCTACCCTGGTTGCGTGGTTGACCGACTTCCTTAGTGACAGACGACAAGCAGTGCGATACCAAGGCTTCATCTCCACCTTCCTAGACATCACATGTGGAGTCCCACAGGGCACAAAGATGGGGCCTCTATTGTTCCTCATCTTGATTAATGATGCCCTAAAGGACACCCCATTCCACTGGAAGTACGTGGACGACTCGACAGTCGGCATTACTGTCGATAACACCTCCCCTAACTATGACCCCCTACAAGACATCCTCGACCGTCTTCAAGCCTGGACCACAGACAATCATGTGACTATCAATCATGACAAGACAGTGGTCATGCACATCAACACTTCCGTTACCGACCTTCCTCCACCCACTGTCACAATTGGTCCTCATCCCCTTCAGCTTGTTGAGTCCACCAAACTCCTCGGAATCACTGTGGACAACAAACTGAACTGGAAGAAACATGTAACTACCACAGTCAGGACCGCCACTTACAAGTTGTTTATGCTAAGGCGGTTGAGATCCCTCGGGGCGCCGGAGAATGAGCTGAAGAGTATATATAACACCTTCATACTCCCTAAGCTCACCTACGCCTCTCCCGCCTGGTCCTCCTCTCTAACCCTAACACAACAACGTCAACTGGAGAGAGTTCAGAGGAGGGCATGCAGGATCGTCCTGGGTGGCACATATCCAGGGTACGAGGAAGCTCTCACCACCCTTAGCATACCTGCACTCTCAACCCACCACTACAACACACTCAAACAGTTTGCATCTAAGCTGCTTGTTCACCCACGACACAGAAACTTACTTCCACCAGACGCCCCTAGACCTACACGTGCAGCTCGTCATTTCAACACACTCCAACCAATAAGAGCAAGAACTGACAGATATAAAAATAGTCCTATCCCAACCATTGTTAATATTATTAATAATGTGTAATAACGGCCTGTCACACCATATAACACCTTTAATAATATATGCATAAGTGTGTGAACGTGTGTGTATTAGAATACAATTTATGTATGTATTTGCTTGAGTTTGTTTATGTATATGTGTATATATGTATCTATATATGTGCAGTATACGTGTATGTATGTGTGCGTATATGTGTATGTATATATGCGTTATTTATGTATATATATATATGTGTCTATAGTGTATACTGTTTGTGGTTCGAGCCCGGCTGAGAGTATCAGGTAGGATAAGAGAAGAGCATATAAGCATGTAATGTGCATATATTTATATATATGTATGTCTGTGTGTATGTGCTGTCAATGGTTCGAGCCCGGTTGAGAATATAAGGTATATAATATATATGTACTGTACGTGTATTTATATGGTCATATGCACATATGTATGTAAGTATACGTACATATGAGCGAGAACATATTGCTCACTAGCGCAACTTCTGATTATAAATCTATGCATAAGCATTATCTATTATTAAGTGTTCGCGTATCTTCATCCATGTATTTCCACCCTTAACAATAGAACGCCCAGCTCTTCCATATTTCGCCTTCTGTAACACACACACACACACACACACACACACACACACACACCTACACTACCGAGGATTAACCTCCCATTGTAGTACCTGCACCCTCTTCACCCTGACCATACCAAAACAGTTTCTGTATGTATGTATGTTTGTGTGCATACGTGAGCGTTTGTGTTGTTCTGTATATGAGTAAGTAAATAAAGGTATATATGTACTGTATATCACTTACTCTCATGGTTATTTTATGATAATTTGTATTCTGCACATGCATCATTATTGTATTTATTTATTTTGTTTGTAAACTAAGCTTACCATCCTCATATCTGTACATCTCATGTTCATCCACTAAATTGTAAAATGTGTATTTTCAGCTCATGAGGCTGCCATTCTTTAATAAACCGTTTATTATTATTATTATTATTATTATTTACACACACACACAGACGTAGATAGATCAATAATCATGCATAATGGAACAATTACGTTTTTATTCACCGTTATCAGTAATATCAATTGTAAGATATCGATCTTTTGCATCACCTAATCAACTAATTACAATATGATAAACTTTCAACACCCAAAATGTTGATTATCTTTCCATTTTGAAACTGCACCATTTCTTAGACCGTTCTTCTAGAGCTACATCTTACAGAACCGTATTTTTAACACTACGTATAACACTGTTTATTGTGTACCTTCGTTTGAAGAGAGAGAGAGAGAGTAGTTTGCTCCTTAAATCTCAATAAAGTTTAAATATATACCGGTATATATATATACAGTATATATATATATATATATATGTATATAGAGTATATATATATATATATATATATATAGGAATACAACATAGAAGAAAACTGCCCATCGGTATTTTGTTTTCGTTATTCGGTACCGAGGGCCGGTTCTTTCATAATTTAAATTTTAGGTTCGCTATCTAAATGTGAAGAGAGGTCTTAAAAACGCCAAACTAATGCGGCGAACGTATTACAAGTTCAACATTAATAGGACCAAGCATGAGAGAGAAAGGGGCTCGAAAAAAATAAATATTATCCCCCCATTGTTAGGTTATGGTTACGCTTGATGTGGATGAATATTATCCCCCCATTGTTAGGTTATGGTTACGCTTGGTGTGGATGAATATTATCCCCCCATTGTTAGGTTATGGTTACGCTTGCTGTGGATGAATATTATCCCCCCATTGTTAGGTTATGGTTACGCTTGGTGTGGATGAATATTATCCCCCCATTGTTAGGTTATGGTTACGCTTGGTGTGGATGAATATTATCCCCCCATTGTTAGGTTATGGTTACGCTTGGTGTGGATGAATATTATCCCCCCATTGTTAGGTTATGGTTACGCTTGGTGTGGATGAATATTATCCCCCCATTGTTAGGTTATGGTTACGCTTGGTGTGGATGAATATTATCCCCCCATTGTTAGGTTATGGTTACGCTTGGTGTGGATGAATATTATCCCCCCATTGTTAGGTTATGGTTACGCTTGGTGTGGATGAATATTATCCCCCCATTGTTAGGTTATGGTTACGCTTGGTGTGGATGAATATTATCCCCCCATTGTTAGGTTATGGTTACGCTTGGTGTGGATGAATATTATCCCCCCATTGTTAGGTTATGGTTACGCTTGGTGTGGATGAATATTATCCCCCCATTGTTAGGTTATGGTTACGCTTGGTGTGGATGAATATTATCCCCCCATTGTTAGGTTATGGTTACGCTTGGTGTGGATGAATATTATCCCCCCATTGTTAGGTTATGGTTACGCTTGGTGTGGATGAATATTATCCCCCCATTGTTAGGTTATGGTTACGCTTGGTGTGGATGAATATTATCCCCCCATTGTTAGGTTATGGTTACGCTTGGTGTGGATGAATATTATCCCCCCATTGTTAGGTTATGGTTACGCTTGGTGTGGATGAATATTATCCCCCCATTGTTAGGTTATGGTTACGCTTGGTGTGGATGAATATTATCCCCCCATTGTTAGGTTATGGTTACGCTTGGTGTGGATGAATATTATCCCCCCATTGTTAGGTTATGGTTACGCTTGGTGTGGATGAATATTATCCCCCCATTGTTAGGTTATGGTTACGCTTGGTGTGGATGAATATTATCCCCCCATTGTTAGGTTATGGTTACGCTTAGTGTGGATGAATATTATATCCCCATTGTTAGGTTATGGTTACGCTTGGTGTGGATGAATATTATCCCCCCATTGTTAGGTTATGGTTACGCTTGGTGTGGATGAATATTATCCCCCCATTGTTAGGTTATGGTTACGCTTGGTGTGGATGAATATTATCCCCCCATTGTTAGGTTATGGTTACGCTTGGTGTGGATTAATATTATCCCCCCATTGTTAGGTTATGGTTACGCTTGGTGTGGATGAATATTATCCCCCCATTGTTAGGTTATGGTTACGCTTGGTGTGGATGAATATTATCCCCCCATTGTTAGGTTATGGTTACGCTTGGTGTGGATGAATATTATCCCCCCATTGTTAGGTTATGGTTACGCTTGGTGTGGATGAATATACTGTATGTAGGTGGTGAACTTGTGGTGTGTGGGCCAAGTAAACTGTAGCCTATGCTAAACTACTTGATGGAAAATATATTTTGAACAAAATTTAAACATTTAGTAAAGTCATTTGTCAGAAACAAATGCAGAAAAGTTACCTGCACACTCTTATATATTTTTTGGGTCAATATTTACGAGTCACACCACAGCTGGGATCTTATTTCTAATGGTAGTTTTGGGTTCCTATCATGCTATGCTTCATTGCTATATACTTTTTATCCACCGGATTTTTTTTTTCTTGGCTTTATTTTTATTTTTAGCATTAACCTAACCAAAAAACCTATCCTAACCTAACCTAACCTAACCTAATAGCCCCCAAATACATTTAGGTTAGGTTAGGTCAGGCTTTTTGGTTAGGTTAAAAAAAAAAAAAAAAAAAAAAAAAAAATGAGACAAGACAAAAAAAAAAAAAAAAATAAATCCGGTGGATAAAAAGTATATAGCAATGAATTATAGAATGATAGGAACCCAAAACTACCATTAGAAATGATATCCCAGCTGTGGTGTGACTCGTAAATATTTACCATTTTCTGTTCACACATCCATAAAGTTCAATATACTGTATACCTACCCACACACTCACATATAGTTCTTTTTCACACATCCACAAAGATCATTATAAAGTTACTTACACACCTACATATAGTTCCTGTTCGTACATCAACACAAATCAATATGAACCTACCTACACAATCACATTTAGTTATTTTGTTTATACATCCACAAAGTTCAATATACAGTAAACCTACCTACACACCCACATTTACTTATTGTCCACACATCCGTAAAGTTCAATATATGCACTCCACTTTGGAAACACTACTGTGACCACTCCCAAAGTAACGACGGAATAACTTATACAACACTCAGGCTCGTAAATTCCACCCTCGCACGGCAGGCCCCGATACATACTAAAATAACATTGTTTTGAATATATCATCTTTCCAATGGTGAAACTTGTTCTGCACACGTTCACAAGCTGAAGTGTGGCGGAGTGTACAGTCACATTGTGTTGATCTGTGGGAATACAATCACATTGTGTTGATCTGTGGGAATACAGTCACATTGTGTTGATCTGTGGGAATACAATCACATTGTGTTGATCTGTGGGAATACAGTCACATTGTGTTGATCTGTGGGAATACAATCACATTGTGTTGATCTGTGGTAATATAGTCACATTTTGCTGATCTGTGGGATCTGAAGTATTCATAACTATTAAAACTAATGGGGCTAGACATGTTGGAGAAAGGGGTCCACAAAAAGCAAAAAACTCACAAGGATAAAGTCACAAATCGAGGGTACTATAAGAGAAGGACCCGGGCCTGCCCAACGGTAACGCAATACCCTCTCTATAACCCTCAGTATCCCCGATCGTGAACAGACACTACTACACGTAGCACTACTGGGTCCCGGCTCTCTGGAACCACAACAAGTGGGGTAGGATTCCCGATATACTTTAGGCCGCTGTCTTTTACTCGTTCGCCCAACTGGACAGAGATACTTCTCCGTCCAAACGAGGATAAATTCAGATCATAACCATTCAGAACATAACCACCCAGAACAATCACTCTGGTCACAGACTCCTACCTACTATATTATCAACAGTGCCGTGCAATGATCAATAAAGGTGCAGTGACTGTACTAGGGAAAACCACCCTGTAACGGTTACCTCTATAAGAGGCCACCCATTACACCCTCTATTACAGTATGTCACTCTGCCGTGATCAAAACCACCAGCTCAAAGTAGAGATTGTTGCAACACAGTTCCGGGTGATTGAAATGTGGACACAAAAACTAGGGTTGGATCACACTGGTCGAAGACTCCCTCGGCCACTGGACCAACAAAAGGATCACAAGAAGAAAATTACGGTAAAGGCATATACACGTAGAACACCGCAGCAACCAGGCAGAGTCTACATGTATATCCCGATACGAAAATATAAGTATTTCCTAATTGAATTATCACAATCAAACCCCCTTCACTGGTTCACAATAGTTGGTCTAATACTGGCGGACCCTTGCAACAATAGTCTAGTTAGGCTACGGCATCAACAAAGATGGTGAACAATAACAGTGTCGGCCCGTACCCAGAGGTACAGTACTGTACATAAACGGATACCGAAATAATAGCGGGCACACGAACAATACGGCACAAATACTATCTGGGTGACCAGGCGTTAATTACTTAACGGACTCACTAAGTTAAACTGTAGATTAAGCAGTGAATTATGAAACTGAGCAAACAATATGCATTAGGATACTAACCATTGATAGCATTAATTATTAAAATGATTACGCAAGTAATGAAAGCAAGTACGCAAGGGAGAAAACATATGGCTGCACCTGAAGGGGTTAATTAATAAAGGGGGTACGAAAAAACCACTCGGCTATCGTGGGACTATACTCCCAGGCCGGTGACAGCTCTCCTATATATCCGTGGCAGTAAAATATCCTGGTATGATGGTATATGGTGTAAATCCAGGGACACAAGACGGGAGCTTATTATTACTATCACAGCCGAGAATACAGTGCAGTGCTATTCAAGCCAGGCCTTACAGCAAGAAAATGGGCTAATCCATTATCAGGTAGGGGAGTTCCTCTACACCAAATGAATCCACTTTATACATCACCTTATTTACTACCCACTAGCACTATACCCATATATGGCCCTTAATCAGTCCCCAATGATATCAGAAAGCAAGATATTACTCCGTAATATCAATGAATTATAAGGATATGCCTTATAACCAGTCAAACTACCGAACTACTTAGCCGTCGGTATTGTCTCCCTTGCACTTCGATTGACAAGGGTATTGGAGTGTCTCTAAGATACCATCTACTCTATTTCTAGTAGTACTAGCAAATAGGGTCATAGAACAATAAGTGCCGCAAATAAGTTTATTAGGTTGGTGTTAAAATATCCAGGAGATCCGATGAAAGATAAAGGAGGTAGAAAAGACGTCCCTCCTAATCTGACTAGAAATATCCAGATATACATCAGGTATAAATACATAGGTTGGTTACAGACACAATGTATGGGAATGTACCTGTACGTCTGGAAAACAATAGTTTTGTCATAACCTCACAGGAGGAATTACACACTCCTGTGACAATAAGAAGAGCTGGAGTAAAACTAGAACACATAATTGTATTGCAAGGGCTGCTAATATACACCCGAGTCTGTTTGAAGAGTTAATGTTTGGATCCCTTAGATTATTCTACTTTGGCTAAATTTCTTATGCCCCTTTCACACATGTGCGACTTCATACGATTTTCGTCGCCGAGGAAATGTCTTGTCAATTCGCAAGGAATGTGTGCGACGTCTACGATTTTGACCGTTAAAATCCGTTGACAAGTTTACACCCGGCGACGACGTCGCCGATGGGTAAGACGTAATCGGCGACATTATGCGATGTCATCGGCAAATTGAGCGATGGTTCGCCGGAAAATTGGGCGATGGTTCGCCGATGACCTCGGCGAGAACTGTCACATTTGAATAAAATATTGCGAAATAATGCGAAGGATGAACGATTCCTCGGCGTATGTTCTGCGACGACGTCTTCTGCGAATTTAAGCGATGGTTCAGCGAATACCTCGGCGAGATTATCCGAAAACTTTTTGCATATATTTCATGGCAAAAACATAAGAACATCAGAAAACGGGAGTCTGCAGAAAGCCGATCGGCCACACAAGGCAGCTCCGTGTCACACCCAACTCCAATTACAAGGCCTAATTATAGACCCAAATCACTAATGCCTTGAGGACTGACCTCACCAAAAAGGTCAGAGATCGACACAAGATTACGGGGTCTGCAGAGCGCCGATTGGCCCACACCAAGCAGAACCCCCCTCATACCCAACCCAACTCTCGAAAATGTACAAATTTATCTTAAAATCGCCAAACTAATGGGCCGAACGTCATAAAATATGAAAACTAATGGGGTTAACCATGAGGAAGAAAGGGGACCAGAAAAACGACCCATCTCCCCAATTCGGAGATTGGCAATGTCCGGCTTTGCCGGAGACATTTTTCTATCAAATAATGTACAAATTTAGCTTGCTCTCAAAACAAAAAAATATATACGTTGGCTCGCTACAGCTCACCAGGAAAATATTGAACCCTGGATGGGGGTAAACGTCTTAAAACAGTAGGCTGAACGGGGCCGAACGGATACAAGGCAAAGAGAGAGGAAGAGAAATAGAAAAAAACAAAAAAAACGAGGAGAGAGGGAGAGGAGATAAAACAAAAAACAGCGAGGTGGGCTCAATGTTTACATTAAGGCTTAACATTTGAGCCCACCTCGCCTTTTTTAGTTTTCTCCATTAGATGGTGTGGGGGAAGGTAGAAGCGTAATTGACTGTGTTACATATATGAAGCCGATTGGTGAGGTAGTTTCGCCACCACGGATTTTCCTTTTTTTCCTTTTCTTCGTACGGATACGCTGGAAGTGGGTGGTGGGAGGCGGTTGGGGGTGTGGTGGGGGGAAGGCAGAAGGGTAAGAGACTTGTCACACAACTATGGAACCGATTGGTGCAGTCGTTTCGCCGCCACAAATGTTATTTTGTTTTCCTTGTGAGACGACCGATAGTCAGCGAGTGGGTTGGGGGAGGGGGTTGTGTTGTAGAAATATGAAAGCCATAGGTGCAGTCGTTTCGCTGCTACGATTTTTTTTCGGCGAGTCCGTATATATACGGACCTGGCACTGGGCGTGACAAGACCCTAGTCCGTATATATACGGACCTGGCACTCAGGGGGATATAATGCTGGTTCGCTATAGCTTGCCAGGAAGATATCGATACTTGGATGGGGATAAACGTCTTAAACCAGATGGCTGAATGGATACAAACCAGAGAAAGAGAGAAAAGGAGAGCAAGAGAAAACAAAAAACAGGTGAACCCCTCGGGGGACAAGAGGTGCATAGAAAAAAGGGTTGACAGGTTCACTATAGGCCTAATCATTTGTTTTTACCCACCTCGCCGAAGGTGCTCTTTGGCCTCGGCAGGTGTGTCTTGAGCATTCGGCGACGTCACAAGGCCCTTCGCATGGCTTCTGCTGCCTCGTGCAGAGTGTACCCTTGGCGGGTACATCCTCGGCGAGTATTAATCCGCACGGCGGCGATTAATCGACGAGGAAACCGCCGATGACTCTTGTGCATCGTCGATGTTCTCAGACCATCTGAGAGCATCGGTGAGCTGCCATGCAGCGTTGCAAAGTTTTTTTTTGTGAGAAACCCTCTGCGATGTCTCGCCGATGTCGTCGATGATCCCCGAGGGCCTCGCGGATTATTCTGCAATGATCGACGAGGCTTGCGAGGGCAACGAACCCTCGTGAGTGCTCGTCCAAAATTTCAAACAAACCGAACATTGGCGACGCTCCGCGAGGGTCCACGCGAGGCCAGGCGATGCATGAGATTATGATGCGAGGGTATATGTTTATTGTCCGACATGTCACGAATATGGGTGTCGCCGGTGAAAATCGTATGAAGTCGCACATGTGTGAAAGGGGCATTAGACGTTACACTATTTCACACCAGCATATGTAAAGCCACGTTTCTTAAGACAATCATGTTATTAACACTGAATCGGATATTGTTAATTTGAAAACTAATAATGTTTTGCTTTATTATAAATATAAATATATTCTATTGATAAATACATTGTGTTATGCAATGTACAGTATGTTAGTTAAAATAACCATGTACAGTACTAGGTGTTTCAACTTCAGTACATAGCATACAGATATATAGTTATTTTACTACAACCTTATAGAATAAGATCAAGTGACGGCCAAATTACGTAAGTCGGACTGTGTACTCTTCTGTTCCTTATCCAATAACTTCGAGAGCTTGAAGTTCAGTTGAAACTAGTGCTACGGAAGAAAGCTGATAACTGTGACAATTGAAAGTTGGACGACAGGTAAAGATTTGTATACTTAAAGTTATAAGTGTGTGTGTGTGTGTGTGCCTGTGTGTGTGTGTGTGTGTGTATTGTACGATGTACAGTTGTAGACAGATGAAGTAGAAACACGTGTTGGGTAGCCTACCTTTATGTAGCCACCTTCAAGAGTTAGTTTATAGTTTGTAAAATGTCAAATATCTGGCTATAACTATATTTCACGATACTCGATTAACCATTTTGGGGGTGCAGTAGATCCTTAACCTACTTGAAGAACTTATACATAGAACAGATACACGTGCACAGTTAATATTATTTTATTAACTACTGTATAGATAACTTAAACTGCATTAAAATTCATATGTCCAGGCATTTTGACCACATCCCTTAAATTTGGCTCTCTGTCACTCTTTAGGCTCTGGGGGAGACACTCGTTACAGGCAGTCTGCCTTTTGTTTTCTTCATACACATTGAAAAACAAAAATGTGCAGAGGGCAAATAGTATTTAAGACACATGTACTTCAGTATACAAGGATAGAACCTGCGATAGGTTTTGACTTTGGTTGGAGAAATGTAGGCTATATGCTGTGCAACGAGCTGTATGGGCTATGCTTCAGTAATGAATATAGATATATCTAGGTCCATGTTAGCAGAATTGCCATTATTACTCAAGGTATAAGTATATTTAGCATAGTGGCATAGTGGCGTGTGAATAATTTTATTCTTTTCTGTAAGGAGTGATTCTGAAATAGGGGACAGCAATACTTATGGTAACTCTGATGCTCAATATCTTATGGATTTACTAGAGGCAATGGGACTTGGGGAATCTGTACTTTTAAAGGGGTGGTAGGAAGGCGGAAAGGGATAGGTTTCTGCTGCGCCTTGAGCAGAACACGACTCTTTATCAACCAGAATACGACTTCATAGTTCAAATGGAATAATTATGACTTGAGTATGCTGGAGAAGGGCTGCATCTGCATCTATTGTCTCTGGATTGGAACCTAACCAGTGGCTGGCTTGGGTGAATTGCGAAGAAGTGACTGGAATATGGCTCGCGTTAGATGGAATATGACTCACTTTATCAAGTGGAATACGACTTGATACTGCAAGTGAAATTTGACTTGAGTATGCTAGATAAGCCGACAGGTCTGTACGAGCAGAATACAACTCATTTCATCAAGTGGAATACGACTTGACCCCTCAAGTGGAATATACAACATAAGTATGTTGAGCTATGTATGCTACTGGTTTGTTGTCTCCTCCAGTATTTCGTAAGTTGTTCGCTTCTCTTGCTAGTTCGGTGGTCTCTGGGGCAAGAAGGTATTCCTAGTTTCTGTCTTCCTTAGGTCTTTTGTGTCCCTTTGGATCTGGGGTGGCAGGAATAAAGAATATGAATGGCAGGTAGGAGAGGGTGATCACTCCCTGAGGAGGTTGGGGGCGGAGTCTGGGCAGTGCTTTGTGACGTAATAGTTTGAGGCAGCTGGGCAGAAGATCCAGGCTTTGTATTGTTGGCGGCTGACTTTAAAGAGGATGGTATTGGATGGGTAGCTTGGTTATTCTTCTTCGGTATCACTACCAGGATGTGATTTGTCTTTGGGGTGGAGATGTTGAAAAATCGGGCATAGCAGTTTTATGGTAGATTAATGTTTGAAATAACTTCCAATAACACTACCACAAATATATAAACACTTTCATCTCGTTAAGTTATAAACAAATCTTTTAAAACAATCTATCCAGTCACACTTACACACACTCTATCTCTCCTTCATCTGTCTACAAAAGTATATTACAGTATCTGCTCCCCCTCACAGCAACCAGCAAGAACAACAGAAGATGCCCCACCCCCAACCTCTGCAGCCCCAGCTATACTTTATACGCCAGCCATCACAGAGGTTCATCATCCTCGTGGAAATCACCAATGTCATGAACGTACAGGTGAGAATATTGGCTGTATATTTTGTAATGAAAACCTAATTGATCCTAGTTTTGAGCTTCGAGGACCTTACAGTGCCATTCATGTCCACCCCAAGAGAAGTGAGATTCAATTGACAGTACTAGGAAGAGGAAGCTAACAAGTACAAACATTTTAGAAAATTAGAAAGGACATTTAGTTTCATCATTATTTTCAAACTTTTTGCCACTTTTTTACAAATTCTGAACAAAACTGTATAAATAACTTCAAAGGAATATTAACAACAGTTGATTATTTTTCATATACCAACCCCAAATTACCTACAGTCGGATTATATCGGACTGAAAAAAAGTATCAAATGAGCGGAACAAACGCATTTTTTAGGGTTGTTTCATCAAGCCTTCCACTTCCTCTTCATACACACACACACACACACACACAAGGTGAGATGGGTATCGTACTGGTCAACCTAAACCTTCGGGTGAGACTGGTACCGTAGTGAGAATGGTATCGTACAGATTAACCCTAAGCCTTCGTTTCCAGATGTCGCCAATTGGCTAAAATACAGAATACACACACATCAACAGCCATTCCAACGATACATAAACACTTAACATGCATTTCACGCAATACATTCCCAGTTAAGGAGGCGCGATAATAATGGCTCGCATTGCGTGGATTCCCCTTGACGAACAAGCAAGTGAATAGTGAATTACACACACACATACACACGTAACCTAATTTAACTATTACCTTCTCTTATAAAGACTGACCTATAGTTTTGTTAGTGCATCTGGCTGACAACCGAGATACCGGAGGGTTGATTCCCGAGCAGGACAACATGGATGGCCAATGTCCTCACACCAATCCCAGGATTCACCAATACTTGATTCATTATAATCTGATAAAAAAGCTTGACCACTTACCTCTGCAACTAAGAATACAAATATAATCAAATGCAAACTGACTTGACTAATGTAGCTAACATTTGTACCATTAAGGATGAGTTAGTCAGGGAATAGGGGTGGCAATTTATAGCTCATTTGCTCTAGCCCTTTTTTAGTTACAGAGGTTAGAGATCACGAGTTTTGCCCTACTTACGGTCTAAAGCTGTAACTAGAAATCTGGTAGACGGACTACTATAAAGCCTATTTCCAGATATATTTGCATGACTATCTCTTTGTTCTGTTTGTGTGCACAGTATTTATGGGTTAGAAGAAGTGCGTATATCGAGCTTAAGGGGGGATTTTCTAGATCCTTCTCCCTCATGTTTTTAGTTCCATTAGTTTTGAGAATTTATGACATTCACCCCATTATTTTGGCAATTTTAAGACCTTTCATGCCATTTACTATGGGTTTCAGCGGCCGTGTTACATCGTTTTTCGGGAATAACTTCTTAACAAACAGTTGGATCAGTATGATATTTTGACACAGCTTTTTCACACCGTGCCCTAATTTTCGTCAATATAGTGCATTACCAAAAGTGTAGAATTAGGCCACTTGTCCCTGTGTCATGAGGTTAAAGTCACACATTAATGACACGGAAACGGACAGGGCTACCGTGGCTTACCTGTGAGAACCACCAAACCATTATTGCTCCTCCATCAAACACGGTAATCACCCACCACCCAACCCTACTATTGCCTTTAAATTCTAGTTATCTGTCAATATCAAATATAAATATACAAAAGTATGTGATTTTGTATATTTATATTTTGATATTGACAGATAACTTGAATTTAAAGGTGATAGTAGGGTTGAGTGATGGGTGATAACTTGATAGAGGAGCAATAATGGTTTGGTGGTTCTCACAGGTAAGCCACGGTAGCCTTGTTCGTTTCTGTGTCATTAATGTGTGACTTTAACCTCATGACACAGGGACAAGTGGCTTAATCCTACACTTTTGGTAATGCACTATATTGACGAAAATTAGGGCACGGTGTGAAAAACTCTGTGTCAAAATATCATACTGATCCAACTGTTTGTTAAGAAGTTATTCTCGAAAAACGATGTAACACGGCCTCTGTAACCCATAGGTGTCGATTTCTTTGAAGGAACCAGCCTTCGGCCGGAGCATTTTTCTACCGAAAAAATCACAAATTTATCGCGAAGGGGGGTCTTGGAGCATTTTGTAAACTAGATTGTTCCCTGAGGCGTAATTTAAAGTGAAAGAAACAATATTAGGTAACAATAATTATATAAGGGCTATTTAGCTCAAGAACATTTAATTAATTGTTGTACTAGGCTGATCAAAATGAAATGTGGGAAGGGTCTAATTAAAAAGATATACAACAAACAATTATTTTGATACTGCATCCCTTTATAATGCTGTATATAATCACCTGGTGCTATTCTGAGTGATAAGTTGTCAATATATCCTTTAACAGAGTATTTATTTCGACACTACGAGAGGTTTTAACAAACTTATAAAATATATATACCCTCTTCATTTTAGGTAGGTCAGAAATAGTTACCCATAATCTCTGTAACTCATAAATGTAAAGAGTAAATGGGCTGTAAATGTCTACACCAATTCCCTGGCTGACTCTTCACAAATGATATAAATAATAGCTCGATTACTGTAGTCGTCTTTTAGTTATAGAGGTTAGAAGTAAATATGCTTGGCCTAATTATAATTCATAGACTATAGTTAGTATGTAACTTGAATTGAAAGCTGAAGTTGGCATCGTACTGAATGTGTCATTGATTAAATATTGCACATCAACATGATCCATCCTAAGCTAAATAATATTACCCTGGCCACTGTGGTGATGGGCTGGACTATCAGAGTGAGAACTGAGCGATCTCTGCCATACCCATAGCTTACTCAGACTGTTCCGTTTACTTATATATTTTCTAGATCTCAAGTGACGGTGTCTCTTCCGTGGATTGACCTCCCAATCTACCAAGATTGGAAGCCAAAGCGTCACATTTTTCCTTTGCCCCTCAACTTTCTCTTCGTAATTGCTGAGGGGCACAGGGCCCTGGGTGGGCTTTGGTTTCCCGGGCGTTTCCGCACCCTCCTCAGCTCCCCGCCATGGAGTGGCTTCGGTCACACAGGCTTTATTGTGGTAGGCAGGGAGGGTTCCGTGGGGGCGCTCGGTTATGGCCTTGGCCATGCTCGGGGTCTTCGGGCTGTTCGGCCAGGCAGCCTGGGGAACAACAACAACAACAACAACCCTGGCCACTTTAAAGGGGGATTTAAAAAAAATCCCCAAACTGCACATATAAACAACATTGTAAATACACACATACACACACACACACACAGCCCGTAGCCTAGTAGGTAGAGCTCTCGTCTCACACACGAGGGGTCGGGGGTTCAATCCCCGGCCGGGCGGAGACAAATTGGGCTTGTCTCCTTTCATGTGTTAGCCTCAGTTCACCTAGCTGTAAATAGGTACCTGGAATAAGTGGACGACGTTGTGACGTCCCATCTGGGGTTGGCAAAAATGGTAAAAGGCGAGATGGGTATCATAGGGTTCACCTAAGCTGAAGGCTACCTAAGCCTTCGGGCGAGACGGTACCGTCTATAGTGAGAATGGTACCATACAGATCCACCCTAAGCCTTCGTTTCCGATGTCGCCAATTGGCTAAACAATACAGACTACACACACATCCACAGCCATTCCAACGATACATATAACACCTACACATATAGGAGGCGGGAAATAACGAGCATGCTCACTCCCGCAATACAACTAGAGTAAGAGTAAGTACACGCAGACACACGCACACACATATTCACATCTTTAAGTTGATTGCATCCTTGTTGCAGTAGACAATCAAGCTTTCAACTCTCCTCCTATCTCCTAGCCTGCCCCATTCACCTTTCTCTCTCGCTCTCTCTCTCCATGCTAACATTATAGTATTTGACTTGTTTCTTCCTACTCGTCAGCCTTTGATAAATCATGTATAGATTTTCCCTGTTCTTCTTCATTGTCTCAATTTCTCTCCAAATAGTTATTGTACCCCTCTTCTCTTTTATTGTGTACACATTAGGCTGTGGATGTAGTGTTAAGGATATATACAGTAAATATATTTGTTTTAGCTTGTTCCCTTGACCTCTTAAAAAAAAAAAAAAAAAAAAAAAAAAAAATGATTTTTTTCGATATCAATGTATCCTTATATTTGTTTTTTAAATGTCCCAACCGAAGGTCAGTTTCTCTTAAATTACCGGCTTGCTTTCATTCGCTAGGAAGATAATCGAATCCTAAATGGCACTAAAGGTCTTAATATTGGCACAGAAATGGGGCGATAGGTCTACAGTCAGACTAATGGCCAATCGTCTTATAACCTAGAAACTAATGTAGTTAAACATGAGGGAGAATGGGGTCCAGAAAAAATAAATGCTTAACACCTTCAATACGAGGAGGTTAATTGTTGTGCAACTGATTATATTGAACTTAGTAATTACCTTTAAAAACAAGATAGGTATAAACGATCACACTTAAATTTTATACTCCCTCGGAACCTTCCTAAATTGTATAAAATCATCAACATTATAGGAATGGGCAAACAACCATATACATTGTACTTACAGCGATGGTGGCAGTTGGAGCGAAAGGCGGTACTCTCTCTCTCTCTCTCTCTAGCTCACATTCCACTCTCATACCATTGTTTCTGGATTGGCTACTTACTTACTGTACTTCCAGCGATGGTGGCAGTTGGAACGGAAGGCGGTACTCTCTCTCTCTCACATTCCACTCCCACACTATTATTTCTGGATTGGCTACTGACTAACTGTACTTCCAGCGACGGTGGCAGTTCGTGCGGAAGGCTGTACTCTCTCTATCACATTCCACTCTCATACCATTATTTCTGGATTGGCTACCGACTTACTGCACTTCCAGCGACGGTGGCAGTTGGAGCGGAAGGCGGTACTCTCTCTCCCTCACATTCCACTCCCATACTATTATTTCTGGATTGGCTACTGACTTACTGTACTTCCAGCGACGGTGGCAGTTCGTGCGGAAGGCGGTAGTCTCTCTCTCTCACATTCCACTCTCATACCATTATTTCTGGATTGGCTACTGACTTACTGCACTTCCAGCGACGGTGGCAGTTGGAGCGGAAGGCGGTACTCTCTCACTCTCACATTCCACTCTCATACCATTATTTCTGGATTGACTACTGACTTACTGTACTTCCAGCGAAGGTGGCAGTTGGAGCGGAAGGCGGTACTCTCTCTCTCTCTCACTCTCACACATTCCACTCTCATACCATTATTTCTGGATTGGCTACTGACTTACTGTACTTCCAGCGACGGTGGCAGTTGGAGCGGAAGGCGGTACTCTCTCTCTCTCTCTCACATTCCACTCCCATACCATTATTTATGGATTGGCTACTGACTTACTGTACTTCCAGCGAAGGTGGAAGTTGGAGCGGAAGGCGGTACTCTCTCTCTCTCTCACACATTCCACTCTCATACCATTATATCTGGATTGGCTACTGACTTACTGTACTTCCAGCGACGGTGGCAGTTGAGAGCGGAAGGCGGTACTCTCTCTCTCTCTCTCACATTCCACTCCCATACCATTATTTATGGATTGGCTACTGACTTACTGTACTTCCAGCGACGGTGGCAGTTCGTACAGAAGGTGGTGGTTTACGATCTACCAGATGGTGCCGCGGTAGCTGTTGTAACCTTCAACAATATGGTCAAGGCCACTACCCCGCTAAATGTTTTGGTTGGTTAATGTTGTTGATATGGTGAGGATGAGACGTGATGGCATGGTGTGACGGTATGGTGATGATGAGACGTGATGGTATGGTGTGACGGTATGGTGATGATGAGAGGGTGTGGTGAGACATGATGGTATGTGATAATGTGTGGGTATGGTGAGACATGGCGGTATGGTGATGATGAGACGTGATGGTGTGATGTGACGGTATGGTGATGATGAGAGGGTTATGGTGTGACATGATGGCATGGTATGACGGTATGGTGATGATGAGAGGGTTATGGTGAGACGTGATTGTGTGGTGACGATGAGAGGGTTACGGTGAGACGTGATGGTGTGGTGATGGTGAGAGGTTATGGTGAGACGTGATGGTATGGTGATGATGAGAGGGTATGGTGAGACGTGATGGTATGGTGATGAGAGGGTATGGTGAGACGTGATGGTATGGTGATGAGAGGGTATGGTGAGACGTGATGGTGTGGTGTGACGGTATGGTAATGCCGAGAGGATTATGGTGTGGTGATGATGAAAGGGTATGGTGAGACGTGATGGTATGGTGATGATGAGAGGGTATGGTGAGACGTGATGGTGTGGTGTGACGGTATGGTAATGCTGAGAAGGCATTGTGAGACGTGATGGTGTGGTGTGACGGTATGGTAATGCTGAGAAGGCATTGTGAGACGTGATGATGAGAGGGTATGGTGAAACGTGATGGTGACTGGCGATGCTGACATTGTGTTGGTATGATAGATTATGATGAATTATCGTAGTGTTAATGGTGCGGGGGTTTGTACGTGAGTATTGTCTGTGTTGGAAGTGATGAGAGGGTGTTTGTGTGGTGTGACAGTTGTCATTTAACTTACACTGTCTTGGTAGCAAATTACACTTTTCACAGTTCCTTTTTCAATATAAGATTTTTAGTTGGATTATAATTAAAGTTCTTTAATTTTATGATTAAGCTTTAAGGGTCAATCCACTCACCAAGCAATCTTGTTCATTCATAACTGTATATTCTGTAAATGGTGAAGAATTCTTTAGAAATAAATTTGATTATGAATATTATTGGATGTGAAGACATAACAGAGAGCTAATGCACCATAAGTCAAGCGGTTTGAACTATACAAATGTAATTTTCATTACCGACTCCATGGGTTGTACTTAGCATTAAACGTTCCAGAATAAAAAAAAAAAAAAAAATATTAATAATAAGAAACATCCAAATGACCTTCTTATCATAAAGGATCAGCCACATAAATGTAAGTATAATCTTTTGCACCTTCTTAACAGGAGGACATGACAACTTCTGACCTTCGGGAGCGTGTGGGGTCCTCGCTGCCTAGGAACTCCAGTGCTGTGCGGGAGAGCCTGGCATGCATACCCTGCGGGATAAGAAGGGCGGTGCAGACACTGAAGGAAGGGGGAGCCCAAACGGAGGTAAGATAGTTGAACAGATCGTCTTTATATTAAATTTGACATATTTTTCTTATGTCGAAATAAGAAAATATGGCTGAAGATATAAAATGCATCAGGATATACGCAAAACTGCGTTAACATAGATGTAAATTTGCGTTAGTATGATATTGTAACACAAATCATGTTGGTTAATTCTGTTTGTTTCTCATCCAGCTTTCCACTGAATATGATGGCCGTTGTCAGAAAAACAAGTGGACTAAATCATTTTGTCTGCCATTGAGATAATAATCTCTATATTCCGTAAATCACTACTCCTGCCATTAAAGAGACTGTAACTTGTATATATTCTGTACAAATATACTATCCTTTACCCCTGCCAACATCGTGTTAATAACAAGTGGAGGTGACGGTCGTGAGGGCCAGGTGAACGAGGTACGACAGATGGTACAACAGTATGGTCTGAGGCTACAGCTGGTACTGTACCCTCTGGCTGAGCGACCCGACCTGCCAGCACCAACCCACACCTTGGTCACAGTGGCCAGGGAGTCAGGGGGCAGCGTCTTTACCGTCATGGATCAAGGCGTTGGTATTGACTCTAAGGTAAGACAAACACCAGAACCACCCCACACCTTGGTCACAGTGACCAGGGAGTCAGGGGGCAGCGTCTTTACCGTCATGGATCAAGGCGTTGGTATTGACTCTAAGGTAAGACAAACACCAGCACCACCCCACGCCTTGGTCACAGTGACCAGGGAGTCAGGGGGCAGCGTCTTTACCATCATGGATCAAGGCGTTGGTATTGACTCTAAGGTAAGACAAACACCAGCACCACCCCACGCCTTGGTCACAGTGGCCAGGGAGTCAGGGGGCAGCATCTTTACAGTCATGGATCAAGGCGTTGGTATTGACTCTAAGGTAAGACAAACACCAGCACCACCCCACGCCTTGGTCACAGTGACCAGGGAGTCAGGTGGAGCGTCTTTACCATCATGGATCAAGGCGTTGGTATTGACTCTAAGGTAAGACAAACACCAGCACCACCCCACGCCTTGGTCACAGTGACCAGGGAGTTAGGGGCAGCGTCTTTACCGTCATGGATCAAGGCATTGGTATTGACTCTAAGGTAAGACAAACACCAGCACCACCCCACACCTTGGTCACAGTGACCTCTTTAGGTTAGCACTGCATAAATAGTTTTAGAAATTGCTACCTATTATCCCTTATGTTATTTTTCAAAGAAGATTCTTAATTATGCATCACAGTCATACTGATACATGTTCCGTGGCACCTTAATAGTTGATCTTGAAAAACAAATCATATGCCTCCGTGGCACCTTAATATTTGATCTTGAAAAACAAATCATATGCCACTAAATTTGGTCATTATTTATGGGTACTCTTCCCTGTTTTAAGAGAGAGGAAGAGATGTTGTGCAGATAGATGCATTATGTTAATGAACAAGGCTATTTTGTGTAAGTCTGTGCAAACTTTGATCATGCATTTACAATTTGGAACCAAACTTCCGCCTCAAGTTCTATGTGAGTTGTTAAACAAGTTATGAAGAAATACACACTAGGTCTGTTTACATGCCGCAGATTGCTAAGTTGTGTTTAAATGGATATTAATCACCTCTTTCAAGTCTGCTGGGGGATGACAGAGGAGTATGGCGGCGATTCGTTAATGGCCACTCGCTTACGTTATTGGGGTAGCATACCTGACGTTATATAGGTAGTTATATTTTACTTCTGTAACTCTGATCTGTCAGCCTTTCATATATAATTATACAGTATATATATACATATATATATATTTTTGTTTTGTTTTCTATATTCAAACTACTCCCTCTCGGGCATAGGCTGATAGCCTTTAAACTCTACCGCTGAACACGGTGAGGCCCGTGAGGTCTTGCTCCAGTCTAGGGAGCGAGACATGCGAAGTTTCACGGCTCGAAGCAATCCCATCTATGAAGCCGCCTCGCCTCTGCATTTCACAGTCTCACTCCCCACACTCGGACCCTCACTCTCAGAACGCCACCTATTGAGCAATTAACTCACTAGTCATTGCCCCCCTGTAGCATGGTTTTGAATATGTGAATATTCATACAATGCTATTTAATCAGGGAACAATGAGGATATTTTTGTTGGCATTTCGGTGTGCTGTGGTAATGCACTGATACTAGTTACAGCACAAATTCCATCCCAATAATATCTTCCCATTGACATATTGGGATTCGAACCCTGGTCCATTGGATTACCAGTCCAGTGGCAAGACCACTCCACCACACCTCCCCTATATAATATATATATATATATATATATATATATATATATATATATACAGTATATATATATATATATATATATATATATATATATATATATATATATATATATATATATATACCGGTATATATATATATATATATATATATATATATATATTCTGACATACGGAGCCCTGTATGTTAATTTAAGAGTTAGAATTAGAGTTGAAGGAGCCCACTACCCAAACGGTGAAGCAGACTAGCGAACGAGCGAGTGGGCAAACCATCTCGCCCCATACCAGCATGCTAGCCTTCACACCTCGATGACCGATGCTATGACGTATGATCGACGCCAGGAGCTGTGAGTGGACCACGCACCTGTTATGCGACTCGAGGAGCTATGATTGGAGTAGGCACCACCTCCCGCCTCCTGATTCGTTCCTACACCATCATTGTTTGGTATATAAGACCCGAGTTGTGGGCATTCAAATCAGTCTCATTTGGAGTTGGGGAAGGTGAACTTGCAGCTGGAGGAAGACGGGGTGAAGTATTATAATGGGATTGTGACTGTCAGTCAGATTATATAAATGTGTGTTAAGTGTGTTCGGTGTAAACACTTACGTTATGTTGGTTAGTGAGATATGTGATTGGGAATTAACGTGATGTGTTTAATGTGTGTAATGTGTTTAACTATTTAATTGGGAATTAACGTGAACGCTACTATTATGTGTTTAACTATTTGATTGGGAATTAACGTTAACGCTATTATTATGTACTTAACTATTTTAGTTGACTAACTTGTGGACTAAAGCAACTCTTTAAGTAATTGGGTTATGATGAAAGTAATACTATTGTTTTATATTAATACTTACGAGTTCTTTCATTTTCTTTGAATTAAGCTTACATTGCTTAATGGTGCTTAGTACGGTGATGCTATTGTCTCGTATTAGTAATATCGCCTTAGACTAACATGGCTGTGTTAATATTACTTCTAGTGATTTCCTAAGCTGAAGAAAATTCTTTTGCTTCAAAATATTATATTTTGCTTTTCATATTATTTGAGTGAGACCTGAATCGAATCTATGAAACGATCCTGTAACCTTATTTACTCATAATCAAACCTCAATGTTACGTGGTTAAGAAATACATTTAACTAATTATTAAATATATATCTAACTTTTTGTGTGACTTTGATATTACTCCTGATGATAATAATAATATAATACTATTAACGTAAGACAAGAACCAAGAATAATTACATTAAATATAAATAAAAGGACATATAAGAAAACTATCTATTTATTTCAAAAAGGGTAAGAGACAGAAATATTCTTACTTTAATATTTATCTTTCAAGACTTTTTATAAAATTAATAGTCCTTCTTTAGCTATAACTTATTCGGTTCATAACCATAGCCTACTAAGCTTCGGTTAAATAATAATTCTTTATAAATACTACATGACTTTAATTAGTTTCAGTATTTTTCATAATTAAAGAGTATCAGTCAATAAAGGATACGAAGTCCTAAGATCCAAAAGGAAAGGAAGCAACAACAGGAAATTATTTTATTAGATTTTACTTTTGTTTTGCCTTCAGCTGACTGATACCTTAATATATATCTCTGTGCTATCTAGATTCATCAAGTTAACCACTTGAGGATCAAGATATGTAACAGAAGAGTGGCGACCTTGCCAGGATTCGTTTCATACAGTTTCACTCAGTTTCATTAACGTTTCACTACTTAACCCTTCTTTAGCGGCCTATGCGGTTTATTTATATGTACCGCCCAGCGGGGTGTTTTTAGCCAAAATAGGGCTGTTTACGTGATCATTTTCATGCCTAAATAAGACCCAGAACGTAAAACAAGTATCTATCCCTGAAAGGGCATAAACAGAGCTTTCGAATGACACCATAACGATCCTTTTATGATGGCTAGTTTTCTTGCAATAACCGTGCAACGCGAGTGCAAAAAGCAGGTAATTAGCCACTTTCCCGATACAATTCCGTATATAGCGAGTGAGAGAGGGAGGAGGGAGCTGAGATTCGTGTCAGTAGGTTCGCCGCGGTGGTCTGGAGCAGTCATACGCTCGCTAGTCTCCTGCCACCACTTGTCTCTCTCTCTCAGCAACATTACGTGCTGAAATTGCCACTCGACCTATGTCGAGCGCCGCCACATAGTCCAGCTTTATTAAAAACGACTTATGTGGTGAGCCGCTTTTTAAGGGTTAAAAATCAAATATTAATCATGCCTCAACTAATTAATGATGAAGATGCTCGAGTTTTCATAGAATCAGAACCCACAGCCCCTGATATTGACTGTCTGTCAAAATCCGAACTGAAAGTGCTTGCCTCACATCTCCAGTTAACTGTCTCAAACATGTCTAAAGTAGAGGTGGCTCAGACCATAAAAACCCACCTGTTCCCTGTAGAAGGCGGGGAGGGTGACGGAGCAGTTGGTGGGATCCCTAGTAAACCTAGCCAACTTGATATACAATTGCCACCTGGTTTGACCGGTGATCAAATATTCGAACTAGAACAAGCCAAACTAAAAATAGAACTAGCCAGAATAAATACCGAAGAAGCCAGAATAAATGCCGAAGCAAAGACCGAACAAGCCAGACTAAATGCCAGTGCAACGACCGAACAATGTGAATATCAATATCGTACGGCTCAACTAAATGTCCATACAAATGCTCCCGTAATTGCTCCCCCTCTGGGATTGACTATGACTAGTGTCATTCCACCTTTCACTGAGGATAATGTGCAGGATTTCTTTGTTTTGTTTGAGGAAGTTGCTGGAGGTATGAAGTGGACAAGAGATCAATGGCCTTTTATGTTACAAACTGTTTTGACAGGGCAGGCTCGAGCCACGTATTTGTCAGAAGTAGCAGAAGTTAGGCAGGATTATGACAATCTCAAAGAAGCTATCCTAAAAACCTATCAATTGCAGCCTGAGGCTTACAGGCAATCTTTCCGTAAAAACAAGAAGAAAGTAGAAGAAACCCATAAGGTATTTGCCAGGACCATGACTAAAACTTTCAATCATTGGGTCAAGAGTAAGAAAGTCACAAGCTACAACGATCTGAAGGAGTTGGTCCTGTTAGAAAATTTCCTATGGAAAATTGATTCTTCTGTATCCTATCATTTAAAGGGGAAAAAGGTAGATTGTCTTGCCGACGCCGCTGACATGGCTGACACATACGTGCTCAACAACAAATTTCGTGGAAAGAAGCCCTACGATAATTCTAGTTCTAATTTTAAGTATCCCAATCACAAATCTGACCGACCCAGTCACAAGCCTATAACGTCTTCCCCAGCT
This sequence comes from Paralithodes platypus, assembly GCA_032716605.1. Lineage (NCBI taxonomy): Eukaryota > Metazoa > Arthropoda > Malacostraca > Decapoda > Lithodidae > Paralithodes > Paralithodes platypus. The sequence continues at coordinate 18,564,328 of CM064579.1, read as the reverse complement.
AGCCAAAATAGAATTGTTCCCCCAACTAAAAATGCGACTCAGGGCAATGGTAACAGAGGTGGGCCCCAAACTAATAGTAATGCTCAAAGAGGGAACTTTCCCGTATCCCCTAAAGTATGTACTTTTTGTGGCATGAGAGGCCACCTAGCTTATCAGTGCTGGGCCAAGGAAAAAAACGAGAGATCGGGGCAGACAGTTGCCGCCGTATCTCAAATTCCATGTGTGCCTTTAATGCAGGGCTCCCGACAGAAGGAGTACCTAGCACCAAATGTTCCTGTAATACAGGACTCCCGACAGAAGGAGTACCTAGCACCAAATGTTCCTTTAATGCAGGACTCCCGACAGAAGGAGTACCTAGCAGCTAACGTAAATCATCTAGACAGGGGTGTAGTAGCATGTGTGGTGCAACCCACTAGGGTTAAGCCAATAATAATTTCACCATATGTGCAGGACAGTTACCGTCCCTTTATTTCATCTGGCAACGTGAGATTAAATGGTTGTATGCATGAGGTAAAAATTCTGAGAGACACAGGTTCTACTAGCACCCTCATGGTGAATCCTTACACTGAGTGCCCACCTGGCGAACCAGTTGTAATGAGAGGTGCTGGAGGCCAGTTTTATGCATACTTGGTAAAAGGCGAAATTGAATGTGAGTTACTACAGGGTGAGGCCACCATAGCTTTGTGTAGGTCCCAAGATATCCCTGTGCCTGGGGTAACACTCCTTTTGGGAAATGATGTAGCAGGTGAGAAGGTCCGACCAGACCCCATTTTGTCACTTTCCCCTGTTAACGAGCCACTAACCGGTGAGCTCGACAAGGAGTTGCCAACTGTTTTCCCTGTGTGTGCTGACAAACGTTCAATGTCTCAAGTAGCAGTTCCCTCAGACAGAAATGTACCGAATGTAAGAGTTGATGAAAGGGATGATGAGAGTGTGAATGATGCTCCAACTGTGCCTGATGATGTGACTGAGGTGGATTTATCTGACACCTTTATGGCTCATCTTGACCCTAACGATGACCATGAAACCCCTCCAAATTGTCCTAGCGGCCTGGTAGAGCTACAGAGAGATGATAGTGAATGCAAGGAGTTAGCTGCCAGGTCCGTGAGTGAAGAGGAATGTGAGAAGGAGGGTGGTGAATGTTTCTACCTCAAAGGAGGAGTATTGTGGCGAAGATGGAGACCGCCACACAGACCAATCGATGACGGGGCTTGGGACGTCCATCAAGTAGTAGTCCCCAAACCTTGTCGTAAAGATATCATGGAAATGGCACATTGTATACCATTGGCAGGACACCTAGGTGTGAGAAAAACTCTAGACAGAATCAGATCCCACTTTTACTGGCCAGGAATGCGTGCAGATGTAGTGGAGTGTTGTAGAGTGTGTCACACTTGCCAGATGACAGGAAAACTCAATCAGAAGGTGCCTGTACATCCTCTGGTGCCCTTGCCCGTTTTCGAGAATCCTTTTACTCGGGTGGTAGTGGACATTGTAGGCCCATTGCCTAAGACTTCCCAAGGTAACATTTATTTATTAACTATCATGGACATGGCAACTCGCTACCCAGAGGCTATACCCTTAAGGACTACCTCTGCTCCAACTGTAATCAAGGAACTGCTCAAATTTTTCACCAGAATGGGTTTCCCCCATGAGGTGCAAAGTGATCAAGGAACTAATTTTACCTCTAACATTTTCCAGCAGTCCCTGAAGGAGTTGGGTATCGAGCATGTAAAGTCTAGCACCTACCACCCAGAGAGTCAAGGGGTTCTCGAACGATATCATCAGACATTAAAGGGAATGTTACGTAAGTATTGTACAGAGACCGGAGTTGAGTGGGATAAGGGGGTACCTTTTCTTTTATTTGCTACTCGTGAGGTTCCAACTGAATCCCTGGGTTTTTCCCCTAATGAGCTAGTTTTCGGTCACCAGGTAAGAGGTCCTTTGCAACTATTGCAGGATAGCCTAGTTGGCCAGGAGGGGAACCAAAACCTCCTCAAGTATGTTTCAGATTTCAAAACCCGGCTGAGATCCTCATGTGAGTTTGCCGCTCAAAACTTGACAGTGGCTAAAAGCTCCATGAAGAAATGGTATGACAGAAAAGCCCGTGAGAGGGAGTTTAAGCCCGGTGATGAGGTTTTGCTCCTGCTCCCCCTTTTTGGCCAACCTTTATCTGCCAAGTTCAGGGGCCCATATAAGATCATTCGGAGGGTGAGCATTACCGATTATCTAGTAACTACCCCAGACAGGAGAAAGCCCACGCAAGTATTCCATATAAATATGTTGAAGCCCTACCATAGGTCCCCTGATTCCTCTCCTCCAGATTCTCCCACTGTGGCAGTGAATGTCAGGACCTGTGAGCAGCCTGGTGCGGACAAAGTCTTCAGTTCTCTTACTGACCCGCAACAGACTGTTCCAGAGCCTGAAGGTATCCATGCAGACTTTGACTTGTCATGTAGCCTATCCAACTTTCAGTATAATTCAGTGGCTTGGAGGGAATTACCATCTAAACTATGTCATCTTCCCTCTGATCAAGCGAACCAACTAATCTCTGTTTTATCTCAGTCTCCCAGTGTGTTCCGTGATACTCCAGGGCTCACTTCTTTGGCCGTGCACGACATCGACGTAGGGGATGCAACTCCCATTAAACTATCCCCCTACCGTGTCTCGCCACAATGCAGGAGTATACTGCAGGTCGAGCATGACTTTATGTTATCTAATAAACTGATCACTAGGGCCTTAAGCCAGTGGAGTAGTCCGGTCATACTTGTGCCAAAGCCAGACGGGAGCCATAGGTTTTGTAGGGACTATAGGCAAGTCAATGCTGTCACAAAGAACGATACCTACCCACTGCCACGGATCAAAGATTGCATTTACCAGTTTGGCCTCATGCAGCAGTAAGTTTAATTTAATGAGAGGATTTTGGCAATTAGCTCTCCCTTGTAGCGAGGTAAATATCATGCTTTTGTAGTGCGCTTTCAAGCCTTCAGCTGTGAGATGCCTTGCAGTTCGAATAACGCTCCAGCTACGTTCCGGCTATGTTCTGATGTGGTACCTGGAGACGTTGCCTACTTTGGGTGATATCCTTATTATATCCTCATTATAATCTTGCTGTTGCCAATCTGGTGGTGAATCTATTTATGTATTATGTTAATATTATGTACTATACTCCTTAAACTCTTTTCTAGGGGGGAGGTCTGACATACGGAGCCCTGTATGTTAATTTAAGAGTTAGAATTAGAGTTGAAGGAGCCCACTACCCAAACGGTGAAGCAGACTAGCGAACGAGCGAGTGGGCAAACCATCTCGCCCCATACCAGCATGCTAGCCTTCACACCTCGATGACCGATGCTATGACGTATAATCGACGCCAGGAGCTGTGAGTGGACCACGCACCTGTTATGCGACTCGAGGAGCTATGATTGGAGTAGGCACCACCTCCCGCCTCCTGATTCGTTCCTACACCATCATTGTTTGGTATATAAGACCCGAGTTGTGGGCATTCAAATCAGTCTCATTTGGAGTTGGGGAAGGTGAACTTGCAGCTGGAGGAAGACGGGGTGAAGTATTATAATGGGATTGTGACTGTCAGTCAGATTATATAAATGTGTGTTAAGTGTGTTCGGTGTAAACACTTACGTTATGTTGGTTAGTGAGATATGTGATTGGGAATTAACGTGATGTGTTTAATGTGTGTAATGTGTTTAACTATTTAATTGAGAATTAACGTGAACGCTACTATTATGTGTTTAACTATTTGATTGGGAATTAACGTTAACGCTATTATTATGTACTTAACTATTTTAGTTGACTAACTTGTGGACTAAACCAACTCTTTAAGTAATTGGGTTATGATGAAAGTAATACTATTGTTTTATATTAATACTTACGAGTTCTTTCATTTTCTTTGAATTAAGCTTACATTGCTTAATGGTGCTTAGTACGGTGATGCTATTGTCTCGTATTAGTAATATCGCCTTAGACTAACATGGCTGTGTTAATATTACTTCTAGTGATTTCCTAAGCTGAAGAAAATTCTTTTGCTTCAAAATATTATATTTTGCTTTTCATATTATTTGAGTGAGACCTGAATCGAATCTATGAAACGATCCTGTAACCTTATTTACTCATAATCAAACCTCAATGTTACGTGGTTAAGAAATACATTTAACTAATTATTAAATATATATCTAACTTTTTGTGTGACTTTGATATTACTCCTGATGATAATAATAATATAATACTATTAACGTAAGACAAGAACCAAGAATAATTACATTAAATATAAATAAAAGGACATATAAGAAAACTATCTATTTATTTCAAAAAGAGTAAGAGACAGAAATATTCTTACTTTAATATTTATCTTTCAAGACTTTTTATAAAATTAATAGTCCTTCTTTAGCTATTACTTATTCGGTTCATAACCATAGCCTACTAAGCTTCGGTTAAATAATAATTCTTTATAAATACTACATGACTTTAATTAGTTTCAGTATTTTTCATAATTAAAGAGTATCAGTCAATAAAGGATACGAAGTCCTAAGATCCAAAAGGAAAGGAAGCAACAACAGGAAATTATTTTATTAGATTTTACTTTTGTTTTGCCTTCAGCTGACTGATACCTTAATATATATCTCTGTGCTATCTAGATTCATCAAGTTAACCACTTGAGGATCAAGATACGTAACAATATATATATACATACATAATTATGTGTGCGTGTGTATAAATGAATTTAAAAGCTGTAGGATAAGACTTACATGTGAAAACACATGAACCCATGGTAAAATCTGGCCTTTGTTATCAGAATTTGGTATTTCCTGAGAATCTCAGTCGCTTGTGATATACTGCCCAATTTCCAGAATGATGATCTTCCAGCCAATTTTCACAGATAGCCCGTGAATATATGCATACTGCAAAGTGCTTCATTATCACCGCTCTTTCTGTACGAAACCACCTCGCTTCCTTTTATTTGGGTGATGATTAAATGGTTTAATTCAAGAACTCAAAGTTAGAGTGCAGAGTGAGAGAGTATACTGTACTGGTCTAAAGAATATTTTAGCGAAAGTATGTATTAAAATGCCCAAAATTGCCTAATATCTTGTTACAGCCTTGTTGTATCACAGTTAACACTGGTGTGGTGCAGGTACTGCAGTTGCAAGTGCTGCAGGGGGACTTTGTTGAGTTTTGGCGCTGTTAGTACTGTACCAATATCAGCCACAGCGATGACATGGTGCAGTTTTGTGGCAAGACTTTATTGTACTGTACTACAGTAACATGACTGAAACCACACCCTCTGTGGATGAAGTGGTCTTTTGTACTTGTATGTATGTATGTATGTATAATGTGAACTCGCCTATTGAATATGTATGTTATTGCATAATATTCAAAGGCAAATTAATTCCGGTCGGCAAAAAGGCCAAAATATATGATTTACCCTAATGGTGGTTTGGAACACAAATAGGTAACTTTACATGATGCAAGTCATACAAACACCTTTGGCTAGATATTAACTTGGGAAATAATAAGTAAATTGATATTACAAACTAGAGTAAGAGGTATTACAAAGTTATTAATTATAATGTTAAGCTCGTTTCACATGAAATAATTATAGTAATAGATTGTCATTATGAGCTAGATTATTATGGATATGATACCAAAAGATTGAACAAATTAACTGATTCTTCTATAATAGCAGTGTTGATACGATAATTAATATCTACCTAACAAATGTGTGAGATTAGAAGTACATTTGTCTGATAAATGTACTCTCATAACTGATTGTAATGCATCTGTTTCCATTCTTGACTGCTCAAAATACATATTCCTACACCGATGATCATGATAATAGCCAGATAGCAAGTATACATTGTGTACAGTTAGAATTGCATTTTTCAGATTTAGATACAGTTCTTCTTAAACTGATCGAAATGTATCTCTTTGCTCAGGTTCACATGCTGGTATCTCTGATGTCATCACTATCAGCCGCGGAGAGTGCCGGTGGAGTACACCAGTACTGGTTCACAGTGCCACTTACCAGGGTGGTATAGATTCCCTCAGTACGGGGTCCTTCTCGCTGGGGAACCATGCCCGCTTCGCCATCTACTATAATAATAATAATAATAATTAAAGTTGCAAGCAACGTTGTGCGGGGTTCGAGCGGGGTTGCACGCAGGGTATTGTGTTGGATACAAGGGCTGTGCCACATATATCAAAATATCATGTATCTCATCGGGCATGGAGAAAGTACAGAAGGAATATAGTGTAGCCATTTTGGCTATGGCCACTTAGACCATTAAGGAGTGTGACCATTTTGGTTAAAGCTATTAATCCTGTACGAGTTGTTGTTGTTGTTGTTCCCTAAGCTGCCTGGCCGAACAGCCCCGAGTCCCTGAGTAAGGCCATGACCACGATCGGGCTTTCCCGCAGAGCTCTCATTGAGTGTAGATTGTGTTGTTGGCGTAAGTGGTTGTGTGAAATGCAGTCTTCTATTATGTGTTTAATGGTATGGGGTGCTGTGTTACATCCCGGGCAGGCATCGACAACGGAGTCATCCAGTCTCTTCTGATAGCTCAGGAGAGCTGGATGGTGTCCGCATCTCAGCCTGGCCAGGTGGACTCTGTCCTTGCGAGGAATGGAGGATTCGGAAGGATGGATTTCGGGAGGTCGTGCTTGCAGCTGCGTGTTGTCTGTGAGTGAGTGGATGGATCGGCGAGAGATATGAGTATGGATGTGCTTCTGGAAGGTGGTTCGGGGTGGGAGAGAGGACAGTAATTGTGTGTGATATCGTGTGCTGGGTGTTGTTTTGATATTTCTTGGTGTCTGTGGGTGTGTTGCCATGTAGTTTAGTGGGTGGTCTTGGTTCGTGGAGGCTACTGCCAGGAATTGAGTGCCTCTCATGATCACTGATCTTATGTATTGTTTATACTGTGGTGGTAGTTTCTTTGTTGTGTCCAAATTTTGTGTGAGCAAGTGACCTGAGGGCGTTAAGTCTGGGTGTCATTTCTTTTTAATGTTTGTGGTGTGCTGTTTGAATGTCATATGAGTATCATATGTTACTCCTAGGATTTTGGGTGTGTGTGTATGTGTTAGGGGTGTGTTGTTTATGGTGAGTTGAGGGATGTATTTGTGTTCTCCTGTCCAGCTTGTGAGCAGGGTTGCGGTGGATTTGGCTGGGGGTAGATTAAGTCTGTTTGTAGTGCACCAGCCATGTAGTGTGTTGAGATAGGGTTGAAGGAGATCTGTTGCTCTTTTTGGGTCATGGTGTGTGCATGTGAGTGTTATGTCATCTGCATAGGAGGCTAAGTTTATTTGGGGCGTATTGGGTGTAGTTATATCGTGCATGTACAGATTGAAGAATGCGGGCGATAGGACGGATCCTTGTGGGACTCCGTTTGGAAAGTTTCTGATTTTAGATGACTGACCGGCAAAAGATACGTGTGTACATCTGCCTGCTAGGAAGTTGGCCAGCCACCTTTTTGTGTTGTTGTGTACGTTTGTGTTGTAGATTTTGTTTGTTAGGTTGTGGCGGGGGATGGCATCGAAGGCTTTACTAATGTCGAGTGTGGCTAATAGTGATCTGTGTGGTGGTCTAGCTGAGTTGATGCCCTCAAAAGCTCTTTGTGTAAGGTCTGTGAGAAGAGTGTTTGTGGAGTGCAGTGGCCTAAAGCCATGTTGTGTTGGAGCTAGTGGTAGGTCGGGTGTAATTAGTTGTAACACTAGGCGTTCCATGACTTTGGAGGGGGAGCAAAGGAGTGTGATGGGGCGGTGCGAGGAGGGTAGCGTGGGGTCTTTGTTGGGTTTGGGAAATGTGGTGATGAGACCATGCTTCCAAATGTCTGGTATTGTGTTGTGTGAATAACTGTAGTTTGATATTATGTTAGTGAGTGCTTGTATGCCTTGTGGTCCCAGGTGTCTGAGGTGTATGTTGCTTATGTTGTCTAGGCCACAAGCGGGTGAGTGCTTGAGATTGTTGATGATATGCTTTGTCTGGTGATTGGTGAAGGGTGTATAGTCAGGGTCTGTGGGGAATTGTCTCTTACGTCAGATGACACGTCGGTCGTCTTTGTGAGGTTTTAGGTGACTGACATGTGAGAAGTGATTGATGAGAGTGTTTGCTTGTTGTTTACATGAAGGAGTAGAGTCTGTTGTTGTGATTGCAGCATGTGATTGTGTTGTGTTGCTGTTGGAAAGTGTGATGCTGTTTAGTGTTTTGTAGAGTTTTTTGGGGTTTGTTTTGTGATCAAGTGTTTGTAGGAAGTTATTCCAATTTAGTTTTTCTTGTTCTTGTATTTTGTTGTTAGTTTGGGTGTTGAGTGCTTGGATTTGTTGTGTGATGTCTTGTGTGTGGGGTGCTGGGGAGTGTTTCAGTATGTTGCGTTGTCTGATGAGGTTTTGAATTTCTGGTGTGAAGTTGGGGTTGTGTCTTTTTCTGTTACCTCTTGGAATGTGTTTCTTGTCAGTGTTTTGGATAGTTTTATTGAGTATGTGTACAGCATTGTTGATGTTAGTGATGGGTGTACTGTTTAGAGTTGTGAAGTGTTGTTCTGTCTCATTTGTGAATGCTTCCCAGTTAGGTCTTTTATAATTGGTGTCTGTGTGTTTGTGGTTAGCTGGGGTGAGTCTGGTTTTGGTGGTGATAATGATCGGGAGGTGGTCAGAGCCTAAGGTTCTGACCACCCTCCAGGATGTTGTGGGGGCGAGTTCTGGGGAGCAAAAGGTGATGTCTGGAGATGATGGGTTATAGAGGGCTTGGTGAGGAATATGGGTATGTTGATGGATGTCGTTAAGGATGATGAGGTTAACAGTTTGGTTTTGTAGTACCAGCCCTCTGTCTGTGTCGGGGTTGTCGACAAACCAGGCCGACGTCTTGGCGTTGAAGTCACCACCCAGGATGATGTGTGGGTGTTTGTGATGTGTTGTAAGTGTGGTCTGTATTCATTTGGTACTGTAGGGGATGTATGTGTTTATGATGGTTATGTTGGAGTTGTTGCCAGTGCGTATTTTAATTGATTGTATTTCTGTTGTGTTATCATTTGGGGGGAGGAGGGATTTGGTTTGTACACTGGTAACTATGTATGATATTTCTTTGTGTACCAGGGTGATGAGTCCACCGCCTCCGCCGACAGCCCGGTCTTGTCTGATGGTGGTGAAATCATGAAATGTGGGTGTTTTTTGTGTTGTGCAGAGTTTTGTTTCTTGTAAGATGGCAATGTGTATGTTGTGTTGTTTGATGAAGTGTGAGAGTTCGTGTTTCTTTGTGTTGATGCCATCTATGTTCAATTGGAGAATGTTAATGTTATGTGCACGATGTATGTTGGGTGCTGCTGCACGAGGATGGGGTGTGGGTTGGGATGGGTGAGGTGGGGGTGGGGATTTGGGAGCAGATGGGGGTTGGAATGGATTAGGATGGGGTGTGGTATGTTGAGTTGAGGATGTGGATGGTATGGGAAGGTTAGGTGGGTTAGGGAGGAGAGGTGGACAGGTTTTAGGGGGGGGGAGTGGATGATATGGGAAGGTTAGGTGGGTTGGGGAGGAGAGGTGGACGGGTTTTAGGCGAGGGATTTGACTGGGAGAGGGAGGGGCATGAGGAACAGGTCCAGGTGTTCGTGTAGTGTTTCTTGGAGGCAAGTGTTGTGCAGGTGAAGTGGGTCCAGTTCCTGCATGAATTGCAGAGAACTGAACCATTAGTGTGGCGACTCGAAGCGATGGGTTTTGAGCAAGTTGGACATATGTATGTGTAGGTGGGTCCTGGGTTGCTCTCAATGTCTCCGGCTAGAAGAAGTCTTCGAGAAATGACAGCCGGAGAGTCATTTCTCGGTGTAGGAAAAACTGTGTGATGTGTGTGTGTGTGGTGTGAGGTGTGGAAATTCCCGGCGCGACCGAAGCCGCTCCAAGGACTCCTGTACGAGTAGGCATAATTGCCCGAAATTGCCTTCATTCCCTGCTCATTTTCATGCATAAGCAAAAGCCAGAGCGTAATACAATTATGTATTCGTGAAAGTACGGTAATAGCTTTCAAATTACTCCTGAATCATCCCTGTACGACGTCTGGTTTTCTTGTAATGATCTTGCAAACGAAGGGCAAAATTGCTAAAAATTACCAAATCCGATAGGCCTAGGCGAAATCGCTAATAATTAACAATTATTTTCTGTTTTCGCTATGTGTGACGCTGCACATAAGTGAACTCTCTCTCACACAAACCTCAGTGTCGTGGCGGGGCCTGTAGGCTCCGGCTGACGTCCATCCGTGCTGCTTGCAAAAGCTGGCCTGGCTCACAGGCTACAAAATAGCCAGAAAATCGTCTCCGTCATATGAGGGGCCTCGCGGGAATTGGGTTAAGAAGTGTGGTTGTTTTGATTATTTGATAGGGTCACCATAAGGGTAATGGGTGTGGCTTTTGTTCTGTACAGAAGCTTGGCCTTTTTGGTTGGGGCTTCTTAGGAATGTGACCTTTTTCGATAGCCATGGAGAAACTGCAGAGGTACAAATTATTATAAGCAACCTCATCTTAAAAATATTGTATTGATTGTATGCGTGTATGCCCCGACAGAGGATATACTTGAAAGAAAGAAAGAGGAGTTCTGGATGAATGTGGAGGCGTGCCTGGAGAAGTTTGACAAGAACGAAAGAATATTTCTGATTGGGGATATGAATGGTAAGGTGGGTGATAGGAAAGTTGAGGGAGTGGTGGGAGGGTGGGGGGTACCATCAGAGGTGAATGGGAATGGTAGTGCACTTGTGGACGTATGTGTGGGGAGGAGGCTGTGGATACCCAACACCTTCTTCCGACACAGAATGATCCACAGGTACACGTGGAAACGGATGTTGACGATGAAGGATAAGACAGTGGTGGAACGAAAGTCATTGATTGATTATGTATGTGTGGATGAACGAATGAAGAAATCTGTGATGGATGCTAGGGTGTATAGGGGTATTGGAGGGGGTCTGTCTGATCATTATGTAGTGGTAGCTAAGGTTAGGATACAAAAGAAGTGGGTGAGGAGAGCTGGAGGGAGGCGAAAGGAGGGTGGAATGGTGAGGAGGGTGGAGAGGTTACAGGAGGAGGAAGTCAGGGAGGAGTACAGGAGAGCAGTGGAAAGACGACTAGGTGGGTTCGACCTGGAAGTTATGGAGGAAGTGGAGGAGATGAGCAAGGTGTTTAAGGATGAGATCTGTGCAGCATGTGAGGAGGTGTGTGGAGTGAGGAGAAGAGGGAGGGGAGTGAAAGGTACAGCATGGTGGACAGAAGAGGTAAGAATAGCTGTGGAAGAAAAGAAGAAAGCATATAGAGAGTGGTTGGGTAGTAGAGGGAATGAAGATTCCGAGAGACAGAAACGAGCACCTGAGTGTAAAATGGAGGGAGAGTAAGAAACTGTTCTGGGAAGAAGTCAAGAAAGTTAGGGAAGGTAGCAAGGGAAACAGTAAGGGTGTGAAAGATAAGAATGGGAGAATGCTAGCCGAGAAGCAAGAGAGAGTCGAAAGCTGGAGGGAGTACTTCAGTGAGTTGCTAAATGTAAGGAATGAAGAGCCAGCAAACATAGCTGGATATGGTATGGGAGGGAGAAGAAGAGAAGTAGTGGAGGAGGAGGTGGGGATCAGGAGGTCAGAAGTGTGGGAAGCCATGAAAAGAGTGAAGTTGGGGAAAGCACCAGGAACAGATGGAGTGTGTGGGGAAATGTTGAGGTATGGTGGTGAGATAGTGATAGAATGGGTATGGAAAATGTGCAAACTAGCATGGGAGAAGGGGAGTGCACCCGATGACTGGAAGACTGGCATAATAGTCCCCCTATATAAGGGCAAAGGGGAAAGAGGAGTGTGTGGTAACCACCGAGGAATATGTCTTCTAAGCGTAGTAGGGAAGGTATACAGTAGGGTACCGGTAGTGATTGAGAGAGTGAGAGTGAGAACGGAGAAATGGATAGGCGATGAGCAGGGAGGTTTTTAGGAAGGGAGAGGATGTGTAGATCAGATTTTTACCCTGAATTGTGTTGTGGAAAAGTATCTGGAGAAGAAACAAAAGGTGTATGTTGCCTTTATGGACTTGGAGAAGGCCTATGACAGAGTGGATAGAGAAGGTTTGTGGAAAGTACTTAGAATATACGGAGTAGAGGGCAAGTTGCTGAAAGCAATGAAGAGCATGTATGAGGGTGTAAAGGCGGCAGTACATGTGGAGAGTGAGCAGAGCGAGTTCTTTGACCTGAATGTTGGTTTGAAACAGGGGTGTGTGATGTCCCCGTGGTTGTTTACTGTATATATGGATGGAGTCATAAAAGAAATACTATCAAGAGCAGTGGATGTTGGTGTATCGCTGAAAAGGGATGGAATTGAGTGGAAGCTACCTATACTGCTGTTTGCGGATGATACAGTTCTGATGAGTGATAATGAATGGGAGTTGCAGGATCTGGTAAATGAGTTTGGAACAGTGTGCGAAAAACGGAATTTGAAGGTAAATGCGGGGAAGAGCAAGGTTATGGTCTTCGAAAGGGGTGAAGTCACAGAGTGTGAGGTGAAGCTGAACGGTCAGGCTATGGAGATTGTCAACTCTTTTAAGTATCTGGGCAGTGTGTTGAGTAAAGATGGGACTATGGATGAAGAAGTGCGGGAGAGGGTACAACAGGGGAAGAGGGTTGTAGGAATGCTTAAAGCAGCAGTAACAAGAAATAGGGTGGTCAGTATGGAAGTGAAGAAGTCCTTGCATGACAGTGTGGTAATCCCGACACTGACTTACGGAAGCGAAGCATGGACGTTGGTTAAGAGACTCAGACCAAGAGTGAGAGCAGTGGAAATGAATTACTTAAGGAGTGCGTGCGGAGTTACATGGAGGGATAGACAGACTAATGAGGAAGTAAGAAGGAGGTGTGGTGTGGAGGTAGATGTGCTGGAAAGTGTGAAAAGGAACAACTTGAGATGGTTCGGCCATATGGAACGTATGGAAAGCGAGAGAATGACTAAGAGGGTGTATGAGAGCGAGGTGGAGGGACAGAGAGGGAGAGATAGACCGAATGAGAGGTGGAAGGATGGAGTGAGGAAGTACATGAACGAAGGCGGTGCTGGTTGGGGGGAGGGGCATCGACTGACTGGGGACAGAGGTGCATGGGGGCGGTTCGTTCTTGGCCACCCCTTTGGGGATCACGGCGTCAGGCAATAGATGATAGATAGATGTTAAAAATATCTTATATATTTTTGTTTAGCTTTACTTGGCATTCCTCTTCCTCTATGTATCTAGCAATTTAACCCCCTCAAACTCCTTATGACGCGATGGTGTGGTAATTACCCCGGGCCAAAAAGCTCTAAAAGACGATCGAGTGATAACTCAAGCGAGCTTGAAATACGCAGGCGTTTCGTTCATGGTCACCCCTTCGGGGATCAAGGTGTCCAGCAATATATACCGGTAGGCTATAGTTAAATTCATTTTTGGGCTATTTCTTCCATTTTATTTATCCTGTTAAAGTGCTTGATTGATTTTTGTGCTAATGTAGTTAGTATTTGGTGTAATTTCACATATTTCAGCTAAATCTGGAGAGCACATGCAATTTATTTGTGCATGTTCAGTAAGTATTGCTGGGGAAAGGGTTAACGTATTCATCTTTTGGGGTATTTATTCTATGTTTTTATCCTGTTTCTGTGATTGATTGAGTTTTGTGCTAATGTAGTTGGTATTTGGTATAATTTTACATATTTTAGATAAATCAGAAAAGCACATGCAATATATTTGGGCATTTTGAGTTAGTATTGCTGGGGAAACGGTTAACATACAGTATTCATCATAGGAAGGGAATAGGATGTGTAGCTCAGATCTTTGCCCTGAAATATGTTGTGGAGAAATATCTTGAGAAGGGACAAAAGTTGTATGCTGCCTTCATGGACTTGGAGAAGGCCTATGACAGAGTTGATAGAGAAGGTACCGTTATATAGGAACAACTTGAGATGGTTCGGCCATATGGAACGTATGGAAAGCGAGAGAATGACTAAGAGGGTGTATGAGAGCGAGGTGGAGGGACAGAGAGGGAGAGATAGACCGAATGAGAGGTGGAAGGATGGAGTGAGGAAGTACATGAACGAAGGCGGTGCTGGTTGGGGGGAGGGGCGTCGACTGACTGGGGAAAGAGGTGCATGGGGGCGGTTCGTTCTTGGCCACCCCTTTGGGGATCACGGCGTCAGGCAATAGATGATAGATAGATGTTAAAAATATCTTATATATTTTTGTTTAGCTTTACTTGGCATTCCTCTTCCTCTATGTATCTAGCAATTTAACCCCCTCAAACTCCTTATGACGCGATGGTGTGGTAATTACCCTGGGCCAAAAAGCTCTAAAAGACGATCGAGTGATAACTCAAGCGAACTTGAAATACGCAGGCGTTTCGTTCATGGTCACCCCTTCGGGGATCAAGGTGTCCGGCAATATATACCGGTAGGCTATAGTTAAATTCATTTTTGGGCTATTTCTTCCATTTTATTTATCCTGTTAAAGTGCTTGATTGATTTTTGTGCTAATGTAGTTAGTATTTGGTGTAATTTCACATATTTCAGCAAAATCTGGAGAGCACATGCAATTTATTTGTGCATGTTCAGTAAGTATTGCTGGGGAAAGGGTTAACGTATTCATCTTTTGGGGTATTTATTCTATGTTTGTATCCTGTTTCTGTGATTGATTGAGTTTTGTGCTAATGTAGTTGGTATTTGGTATAATTTTACATATTTTAGATAAATCAGAAAAGCACATGCAATATATTTGGGCATTTTCAGTTAGTATTGCTGGGAAAACGGTTAACATACAGTATTCATCATAGGAAGGGAATAGGATGTGTAGCTCAGATCTTTGCCCTGAAATATGTTGTGGAGAAATATCTTGAGAAGGGACAAAAGTTGTATGCTGCCTTCATGGACTTGGAGAAGGCCTATGACAGAGTTGATAGAGAAGGTACCGGTATGTAGAAAGTACTTGGAATATACGGAGCAGATAGCAAGTTGCTGAAAGCAGTGAAAAGCATGTATGAGGGTGCAAAGGTGTCAGTATGTGTTGAGAATGAACAGAGCGAGTTCTTTGATCTGAATTTTGGGTTAAAGAAAGGGTGTGTGATGTCCCCGTGGTTGTTCAATATATACTGAACTGTATATGGATGGAGTCATAAAAGAAATGCAAGGATGAGCAGTGGATGTTGGTGTACCACTAATAAGGGAAGGCAACGAGTGGAATGACAGAGTTGATAGAGAAGGTATGTGGAAAGTACTGTACTGAGAATATATGGAGTAGATGGCAAGTTGCTGAAAGCAGTGAAGAGTATGTATGAGAGTGCAAAGGTATCAGTACGTGTGAAGAATGAACAGAGGGAGTTCTTTGATCTGAATGTTTGGTAAAGCAAGGGTGTGTGATGTCCAGATGGTTGTTCTATATATACAGTATATGGATGGAGTCATAAAAGAAATACAAGGAAGAGCAGTGGATGTTTGTGTACTGCTGTTTGCTGATGATATGAATGGGAGTTGCAGGGTCTGGTAAATATTTTTAGGAACAGTGTGCAAAAAATGGAATCTGAAGGTAAATGCGGGGAAGAGCAAGGTTATGGTCTTCGAAAGGGGTGAAGCCACAGAGTGTGAGGTGAAGTTGAACGGTCAGGCTATGGAGATTGTCAGCTCATTTAAGTATCTTGGCAGTGTACAGAGTAAAGATGGGAGTATGGATGAAGAAGTGTGGGAGAGGGTGCAACAGGGGAAGAGGGTTGTAGGAATGCTGAAAGCAGTAACATGAAATAGGGTGGTCAGCATGGAACTGAAGAAGTCATTGCATGACAGTGTGGTAATCCCGACACTGACTTACGGAAGCGAAGCATGGACGTTGTTGGAGAGATTCAAACCAAGAGTGAAAGGGATGGAAATGAGTTACTTGAGAAGTGTGTGCAGAGTTACATGGAGGGATAGACAGACGAATGAGGAAGTACGAGAGAGGTGTGGTGTGAATGTACTGGAAAGTGCGAAAAAGAACACCTTGAGATGGTTCGGCCATGTGGAACGTATGGGAAGCGAGAGAATGACTAAGAGCGTGAACGAGTGAGGTGGAAGGACAGGGAGAAATAAACCGAGAGAGAGGTGGAAGGATGGAGTTAAGAAGTATATGCGTGAAAGCGGTGCTGGATGGGAGGAGGGGCGTCGACTGACTGGGGACAGAGGGGTGTTTCGTTCGTGGCCAATCCTTCGGGGATCAAGGCGTCCGTCAATAGATAGATAGATAAATTCATCTTTAGGGCTGTTTCTTACATTTTCTTTATCCTGTTAGTGTACTTTATTAAATTTGTTGGTAATGTAGTTGGTAATTGGTGTAATTTTACATATTTCAGATAAAGGATGTCAACAGAATAACAAATGATGAGCTGAAGAGACTTTTAGGTATAAAGAGTATTAGCGAGGAGATGCGTACAAGTAAACTGGGATGGTATGGACATGTGGAGAGAATGGATGAACAAAATTGGGTGAAAAGATGCAGGTCTGCGATTGTGGAGGGAGCTGCACCAAAGGGTGGACCGAGTAAGACCTGGGATCGGACTATACGTGCCGATCTCAAATCCAAAAACTTGACAAGTAAAGCATCCCTTAACAGGGTTGCCTGGAACACCGCCATTAGGAAAAGAGACTGAAACTGCACATCTGTGTGGAGCACTCAGTCTTAAAATGTTATGTACGTAGGTATGTATAAATCTGAAGAGCACATGCAATCTATTTAGGCATTTTCAGTCAGTATTGCTGGGTAAAGGGTTAACATATTAATCTTTTGGAGTATTTCTTCCATTTATTTATCCTGTTAGTGAGTTTTATTGATTTCAGTGCTACTGTAGTGGTATTTGGTGTAATTTTACATATTTTAGATAAATCTGAAGCGGACATGCAATATATTTGGGCATTTTCAGTCAGTATTGCTGGGGAAATGGTTAGCATACCTGTAGTCATCTTAGGAAGGGAAGAGAATGTGTAGCTCAGATTTTTGCCCGGAAATGTGTTGTGGAGAAATATCTGGAGAAGCGACAAAAGTTGTATGCTGCATTTATGGAGTTGGAGAAGGCCTATGACAGAATTGATAGAGAAGATATGTGGAAAGTACCGGTACCGGTACTGAAAATATACGGAGTAGATGGCAAGTTGCTGAAAGCAATTAAGAGCATGTATGAGGGTGCAAAGGTGTCAGTATGTGTGGATAATTAACAGAGCGATTTCTTTAATCCGAATGTTGGGTTAAAGCAAGGGTGTATGTGATGTCCCGATGGTTGTTCAATATATACCAGTACAGTATATGGATGGAGTCATGAAAGAAATACAAGGAAGAGCAGCGGATGTTGGTGTACCGCTGATAAGGGAAGGAAACGAGTGGAAGTTGCCTCAACAGTACAGTACCGGTACTACTGTTGCTGACAACACAGTTCTGATGAGCGATAGTGAATGGAAGTTTCAGGGTCAGGTAAATATGTTTGGAACAGTGTGTGAAAAACGGAATCTGGAGGTAAATGCTAGGAAGAGCAATATTATGGTCATTGAAAGGGGTGCAACCATAGAGTGTGAAGTGAGGATGAACGGCTATGAAGAATGTCAGCTCATTTAAGTATTTGGGCAGTGTTGAGTAAAGATGTGAGTAGGCCTATGGATGAAGAAGTGTGGGAGAAAGTGTAACAGGGGAAGAGCATTGTAGGAACTCTGAAAGCAGTAAGAAGAAATAGGTGATCAGCATGGAAGTAAAGAAGTCCTTGCATGACAGTGTGGTAATCCCGACATTGACTTATGGGAGGGAAGCATGGACGTTTCTGACTGGGATTGATCATTGATAATCATTGGTTATGCTAGTTGGAAAATTAGTGGGGTAGAATGTAGAGTTCGGGTGTACCGCCAGCCTTGTTTACACTACGCGGAGCGGCGGCGGATGCTGGCCATCATGTTCCCGTCTATTTGACTGCTTTTGGATACAATAATAGGTTGAGGGGGGTCACCCCCCCCCCCATGACATATTGTCATCATATATATTGCCAGCAGGAGGCAAATAACCGAAAAAAACGCCTTCAAAATAGACGCGAACTAAAGGCTGGTTCACACATAGCCGAGTCGGTGCGCGAGTCCAACACGAGTGATGAAATTTTGCTATTCAGCAATGACTCGTCGATACTCCTCAACACTCGTATAGACTCGTGCTACGCTCGTGTATACTCTACACACTCGTGGGTACTCGCCACGGGGTCCAAAAAAGTCATGCATGCATGAAATTTTTGGGTCCCGTGGCGAGTACCCATGAGTGTGGCCTAAATACGTGTAGACTCGTGTACATACGTGTTAACTCGTGTTTGACTCTGAATAACTCTTTGTTATTCGTGTTAACTCGTGTTGACTCGTGTAAACCTGTGTAACACTCTTTGGTGATTCGTCGCTTTTCGTCATCATTTCGACGTTGACGAAGCAACACGTGTCTACACGCAACAACACGTATGTAACACACATGCAACACGTATCAACAAGAGTAGAAAGCACGAATGTGAGTGCCAAAATTTGGTGCCCCCATGATGCCAGAGTTTACACGATTCAAACACAAGTGAAAACACGAGTAAACAAGAGTAAACACGATCCACTGAGAAAAAAACACGAGTGTAACACGAAAAAGCAAGTGTCATTTGAAATACCGTTATTTCAAAAATGTAGGAAGAATCAACGAGAGTTTACACGGATGTAACACGAGTCAACACGTGTGCAACAGAGATCCAACGAGAGTCAACGCGTTGTCTTTCGTGTTGATCCGTATAAAAATCGTGTTGATCCGTGTAACGATCGCGTTGACTCGTCCATACTCTTTGTTTACGTGCCCTGGAATGTGGCCATTATTTTTCAAATTTTTGACACTCGTGTTGGGTTCGTGTTACACTCATTTTGACTCTCAGTTACTCGTACAGACTCTTGCATGAACACGTGTTGACTCGTATTGAATCGAGTTAACTCGTGTTACACTCTCCTTGACTGGGGAACAATTGCTACTCGCGGCCGACTCAGCCTCCAGCGACGGCGATAATCGACGAGTGTGACTCATGTTGGACTCGCGCACCGACTCGGCTATGTGTGAACCAGCCTTTAACCACGGTGATCGACATATGTAAACATTACGGCGGCGGTGTCGCCGTCGGACACTTGCGATAATGTTCCCGTCTATTTTGAATGCCATTGGATACAATAATATGTTGAGGGAGGGCTTTGCCCCCATGATGTGTTGTCATCATCATATATATTGCCAGTAGGGGGCAAACAACCAAAAAAATTGCCGCAAAGCCCTCCCCTCAACATATTATTGTATCCAATGGCAGTCAAAATAGACGGGAACATGATGGCAAGCTTCCGTCGCCACTCTGCGCAGTGTAAACAATGGTGGCGGTACGCCCGAACTCTACATTCTACCCGGCTAGGCCTATATTATAGGCTACAATAAATAAGTAGGCTAGGCTATTTTTTCTATAGGCTATGCCTAGTCTAATATTACAATTTAAGGTAGCATTCAAGTTGACTACAGCAGGACTTATCCTTAACCAGGTATAGGCTATCCTAGTGTTTAATAGGCCTATACTCCATTGAAAGGACATTAGCCTAGTCTAACCTAACAACCTTACCTAACCTATTATAGTAGGCTATTATGGGTGGGGGCTGCTGCCCCCACACCCCAATTTTTGGTGTATTTGTCTATTTTGTCTGTGAAGTGGGATTTTTTTCAATTTGTCGATAACGAAAATCCTCCATGCGGACTATAGCTTATGGAGAAAAATATGGCGAATCTATTGTTGCCTATTATCTCTAATAAATTGTTTCTCATAATGCTGCAGTAGTGTCATTTAAAATACCAACCATTTAATTGTGTGCCTTTAAAAATGACCTACATTAGGCTATAGGCTACTGGAAGATTAGAAGAATCTTTAAGAAAGACTAGGTTAGGGTTATTGTCGTGCCAAAGCTAGATTATAGCCTAAATATAAAAGGAAGTGAATAAAATGAAATATGCCGAAAAAAATCGACGTCAAAATAGACGCGAAGTTAACCGCGACGATCGCCCTATGTAAACATGACGACCGTACACCCGGTAACTACATCCATCCCATTAAAAGTTACTGTGGGACACCAAATATGTTGAGGGGGTCTCTGCGGCTCTGCCCCCCAACGTCGGCCCGTCACGTATTATGATGTACGGTAAGTCATCATCATCTGTGCTAATTCATAGGATCCCCAATTAAGGACAAAGTCAATCAACAGACGAAATAAGCTCCCAAATTACAATAACATAGCGGCCCGCCGTTTATGGGCGACTTTTTACACGTCATTTTAAATGTTACTTTCCTGCCCTGGTCTAGGCCTAATAAATTTTTCCAAAGAATCAAACTTAAATTAAAAGGAAGTAGCCTAGCCTACAGTTTATAGGAAGGCTATTCCAACATGCATTCCAGAACTTAGGCTAGCCTAGGCCTAGGCTATATGAAAATTTGTGGTGGTCACTAGAATTTTGTCTTGTCTTGTCTTGGGGCAAACTCAGGCGAATACTCGCCCACTCCGGCCCTACCGTAGTCGCGGAGATCCTATGTCACAATTAAATTAGTTTATAGTTAAGGTTAAAATTCACCACCGTGTCACTTTCATTCTAGGTCATTCGTAGAACCGTAACACTGTAAAGGCAACAACCCAATAGCAGGTCATCAGGTGGTGAACCAGAGACCTACAAACCACGGTACTAGGGCCAGAGCAATGTCTTGAAGCGAGGTGCCCTTATCAACCAACCCCAGACAATCCAGTAGGAGCTGTCGGAAGGAATCCATCTTTGAAGCCAGAAAGGGACGCCCATCCACATGCTCAGTGACGGGACGAGGCGAGGCTTAGGAGGCATATGTAGAACGACCAGATGTAGGATGTGGAGGGGAAGGGGTACCGTACGACGATACATGGAATGCGGAGACAGCGGAGGGAAGAGCTCGTCAAAGTCATACGGTTCCTCAGGACCTCAACAATAACCGGGGGATGGCCGGTGCGGGCAATGGTCGAACGCCGTAGTTAATATAAGTTCGCGTCTATTTTGACGGCGATTTTTGTTGTAGTTAGGCTAGGCCTAGGCTATTTGCCCCCTGCTGGCAATATATATGATGATAACAATATGTCATGGGGGGCGATTGACCCCCTCAACATATTATTGTATCCAACGATCTCTAACCTCTGTTTCTCAAAAAGGGCTAGAGCAAATTGGCTGTAAATTTCCACATCTAGGCTATTCCTTGACAGATTTGCTCCCTCCAATTAATATTTATTAGCATAAATTCAGCCTAGTTTAGCCTATAAAACAAAAACTAACATTTGTTTAGCCTAGGCCTACATATAAAAAGAAAAAACCCACTCGTACTGCAATTATAAGCATAAATATGAGTATCTAAGTTACAAAGCAAATGTTTTTGTATAGCCTAAAATAAACCATAAAATTGTCATCTTTCAACTGTTGAGGTCATAAATATAAAAAAATCTAATACATTAGGAAAAAATGCGTTAACCCGGCAAGCGCTATAGGCCTCACGGAAGGCTTCCTATAGGGAACGCGATAGGCCCCACGGAAGCAAGACCATAAAAAAAGCCTTCCATAAAAAAAAAGGGCCTATCAAAACAAAGGAATTTGTCTCTAGGTGAGATCATTCCCCTCCAGTACTCATGTAAATCTCACCCACCCCCCCCCCCCCCCTCCTTTCCCACCTTATTCCCCCTCCCTCCCCTCCTCAATTATCACTTATTTTTCCTCTTATTATCATCATTTATCGGTTATTTTTCTCTCCCGCGATAATGTAGCACAAGTGGGTTGCAGAAAAGATCGTTATGCAACACCCAGACACCGGCCCACACCGCCCCGCTCGTCTCAGTTACCTCACAGACAGCGAGAGAGGAGGGTTGCCTGTGGCTCTCTCGCCTGAGATTATGACCCCGGGTGGCCAATATCTTCGTTTTTCACCACCCAATGCTTTTCCCATTTATTTTAGCACTCTTGAAGGTTCATATATACATCATATATGTAAAATAAAAGCATACCGAAAACAAATAATGCTCTATATGTAAATATAACGAATTCTGTCAGAATCCAAGGCTAGAAATGCACAAATAACTACCCTAGCCCCTAGGTCTATTTAGCGCTTGTCAGGTTAAGAGTTGTGTTAGCGGGTCTATCGTCCCCTTTATTTACGTAGTCGCACGCTCGCAGTTACATTCGCGTCTAATTTGACTGTGGTTATTTGCCCCTGCTGGTGATATAGATGATGATGACAATAAGTCATAGGGGGATAAAGCCCCTTCAACCCATTATTGTATCTCACGGCCAGGCGTTGGGTAAATTGTTTTGTTACCGGCCGGCGGATTGAGGGTGGCTTTACCAAGTTTACCCCAGCAGTTAAATTAGAAGCGAATGTAGGCCTAACTGCGAGCGTGCGACTAGGCTATATAAACAAAACTTTTGGTATGCCCACAACTACAACTCTTACCAAAACTGCAATTAGCCTATTTTTGTTTTGTTTTTTCAGTCTAGGCTAAATTGGTGAGGCTAGGCTAAATTATTTAGCTGCAATTAGCCTAGCCTATTTTTGTTTGTTCTTTCAGTCTAGGCTAAATTGTGGTAGGCTAGATTAAATTCTTTAACATGTACTATTGTGTAGGCCCTGTGTTTTCCAATAGAAGTAAAAATATGTAGCATAGCCTAATGCAATTTTACTAAAACCCAAGCCTCCCTGAATATAGTCCTATGCAGAGCTCAAAAGCAAAAAAACAAAAATAATATGTTGAGCAGTGAAATAAAATTAAGCTAGGCCTAGGCCTGGTTTCTCATAGGCCTAATAACCTAATGAAGTATACTATAGCCTAACCTAATTTAAGTTATTTCACAAAATACTAATAGGCCTACCCAGCCCTCCTCATGCATTATTTTCCATTGTAAAATAAGTTTGTGATACACTACGAAAGATTATTCAACATGGAATTTGAATGGAATAGAGAAGCTTAGCAACGAAAAGCCAATACTCCCCCCTCCCTGTGATTGTGCCAGCTTTTGTAAGCAGTGCAATAACTTAATGAAGGACAGAAAAGCTGCAGGATGCTCTGGCATTCTAGCCGAGATGATTAACCCCTAACTATCGGTGTGCAACATAAGTCGAGTTAAATAAATCTGGACTATCTGGCGGCGCGCAACATAGGTCGTGTGGCAATTTCAGCACGTAATGTTGCTGAGAGAGAGAGACAAGTGGTGGCAGGAGAGTAGCGAGCGTATGACTGCTCCAGACCACCGCGGCGAACCTACTGACACGAATCCCACCTCCTCCCTCCCTCTCTCACTCCCTACATACTGAATTGTATGGGGAAAGTACCGAATTACATGCTTTTTGCACTCGTGTTGCGCGGTTGTTGCAAGAAAACTAGCCGTCATAAAAGTTATGGTGTCATTGGAAAGCTCTGTTTATGTCCTTTCTGGATAGATACTTGCTTTACGCTCTGGGTCTTATTTAGCATCAAAATGATCACGTAATCAGCCCTATTTTGGCTAAAAACACCCCGCTGGGCGGTACATATAAATAAACCGCTAGCCCGCTAATAAGATGTTAAGGCCTCAGGTGAGAAAGGAGTAGGTGTGTTCAATGAGCTAATTAACTTCATCATCAGAGGAAGTAATCTCGATGAATGGCACAAAAGTATATTATACTGTATACGAGCAAAGGGGACTCATTGGATAGGGAAATTATAGGGGCCTGAAAATACTTGATCAAGTCATGAAGGTCTGTGAGAAAGTCTTTGAAGGTATGATATTGACGATATGAGTTTGGTTTGATGCTAGGACACGGCACAATCCAAGTCATGAAGGTATTTGTGTGATAATGAAGGATGAGGACTCACAAACGGCAGTGAGGGTGAAAGATGTACCGGTACTGAGTGATGAGTTTTCAGTTCGCGTCGGAGTCCACCAGGGCTCTGTGTTAATGAAGCCCTTTCCTCTTTTTTTTATGGTTCTGGAGGCACTATCTGGTGATTTCAGAGTTGCTCTCCCCTGGGAAATGCTATAAGGTTCCTGAAAATGCTTGACTAAGTCATGAAGGTCTGTGAGAGAGTCTTAGAAGGTATGATAAGGGAAAGATACTGTATGTACTGTATGTACTTAAAATAGGGATCTGATGTTGTGTTTGCAGACCGGGAGAAGGCCTTTGATAAGGTGGCCAGAGAAGTTGTGCAGTAGGCTAGGAGAAAACTTGGCGTTGAGGAGTGGCTGGTGCAAGTGATAATGAAGATGTACGAGGACTCACGAACGGTAGTGAGGGTGAAAGGTGTACAGCTGAGTGAGGGACATATACAGTACTTCTTGTTGAGGATATAGGGTAGTGAAGCTGTGAAGCTTATGTCACCCTATCCGGGCGGAAAGGACCCCAGGGTGGAGAGGTTTCACAGAGAGGACGGGGACATCGTAGATTTCAGGGGAGGGCACCCATGCTCCGCAGTCGACGGAGACGCCCCGCCAACCTCAGGAACTTCTTCGTTAGCAGGAGGACCTTGGATTGACATATACAGTACGGTACTAGATATTTGGTAAGGGTTAGCTTTATATCCCATGTACTGGTTACTAGGGACATATACTAGGTGTTAGGTGGAGGTTAGTTTTGTATCCAAAGTACTGGGTACTAAGGACATATACTAGGTGTTACGTGAGGGTACTGAGTGATGAGTTTTCAGTTCGCGTCAGAGTCCAACAGGGAAGTGTGTTAATTAAGCCCTCTCCTCTTTGTTATGGTTCTGGAGGCACTATCTAGTGATTTCAGAGTTAGGCTCCCCTTGCAACTGCTATAGGAGGCCTGAAAATGCTTGGCCAAGTCATGAAGGTCTGTGAGTGTGAGAGAGTCTTTGAAGGTATGATAACTTCATAGTCAGGCAGCTGCAGGAAATATATCTAAGAGGTGTTTTTCCGGTCCCGTCTCAAGACCACCGTCGCAAGATCTACCCGAAAAACTGTTTTTCTGGTCCCGTCGCAAGCCCACCTTTAGCAAGCGAGACACCAATATTCTCTTGCGACGGCAAGAGAGCTCCGGAGCTGGGTTGACGGCAAGCTGAAACATCTCACTCAACTTACTGTTTCTCCATTCTAATTTATTTCGGTATATTTGTTTATCCAAACATTATGTTATAATTTACTTGCCTATTATTAGGAAGTAGAGTAATAAGAGCCCACAGTAACGTATATCCAATTGTTGATAATAAATTAATGTGGGACAGTACACTTGGTTAAATTTTGTCCACGAAACAACAACAACACTTGGATCTTCTGATCACTGTCTGATACAGGCCACCTGTCTATCACCTACCACACCTTCCTACTCTGAACCTGTTTTGGTGACTAAATGGCATTACGATAGGGCAGACTGGGAGGGTCTTCAAGGTTTCTTTATTGATATTCCCTGGACCTCTTTCTTTTCTAATGATGCACACTCCACCTTGAGCCACATACAAGATTTTGTAAAAATTGGAATGGAAACTTTTATTCCTCATCAAAAGTACAGTAAAAGATCTAATTCACCTAAATGGTTTGACCATAATTGTGCTAGAGTAACTGAACAAAAAGCAATAGCCTACAATGCATACACAAGATCAAAAACACATGAAGCCTTTAATAACTTTAGAAACATCAGAAATCATGCCAAAACTGTATTAAACCTAACTAAATCAAACTTTCTCCATAAGCAGGCAAATAAACTTCTAAATAATCCAAATGATAACAAAATATTTTGGTCTACTCTTAACTCATTCAAATCCAACTTCACTACTGCTTCATCCATTCCACCATTAAAATCTCCGACTGGCAATCTTGTAAGTGACCCACGAGGTAAAGCTAACCTTCTTGCAGATATTTTCTAAGGTTGACCTTAGATGAAATAAATCAAGATGTCCCTGTACTTAATTTTAATTCACCTGAAATTCCCTCACTTAAGATCCACACCAGACATGTCAAAACTATTTTGCAGAATCTCTCAGTAGATAAGGCACCTGGTCCAGATGAAATTCCTCCAATAGTACTTAAGAATTGCTCCTTGGTGCTCGCTCCTGTATTGGCAAAATTTTTCCGTCTGTGTACTCATACCTCATGCTTCCCAGTACCCTGGAAAGAAGCAAACATCCATCCAGTTCCTAAAAAAGGTGCCTCTTCAGATCCATCAAACTACAGACCAATAGCTATAACTTCCACTCTTGGCAAAGTTTTTGAAATTACATTAAATAATCACATAATTAAGCATCTGGAGAATAATAAATTAATCAGTGATAGGCAATATGGTTTTAGACGATGTCGATCAAAACTGCAGACATTCTTTGCCTTCTTACGCATCAAATCAACCAAGCTACAGACCAACATGGTGAAACCATACAATAGCACTGGATATATCAAAGGCATTTGATAGAGTCTGGCATCAATCCTTATTGTCGAAGATGTCACACTACGGCCTTGCATCATTAGTTCCACTAATTTCTTCTTATCTTCATAACAGAAAAATATGTGTAATGGTAGATGGCCTTTATTCTCAATTTCACTCAATAAAATGCTGGTGTTCCCCAGGGATCAGTTTTGGCCCCAACTCTGTTCCTCATTCATATCAATGATCTCATATCTAACTCATAATCCAATACATTCCTACGCAGATGACTCAACACTCCACAGTTCTTTCACATTTACCAATTCTTTCACCCAACCCGATTATAAATTCAAAAATAAACACTGCAATTTCTCTGAACAGGACCTTTCTAGAATTAATGAATGGGGGGGGTACAAGAGAATCTAGTTTCCTTAATGCACAGAAAACCAAGTACATTCAATTTCTAACCGACAGAATCTCACATGACTCCATATATTTTTTAATGATGTAAATATTCCCACTTCCCCTAGTATTGACATTCTCGGTGTAACATTAACTACTAACTTGAGCTGGACACATTATGTTAGAAGCATGCTAAGAATGCCTCTAAAAAAACGGGACTCCTGTACAGAGTTCGAGAATTCTTCACATGACGAGCAGTTGGCCGTAATATATAAAAGTCATGTGCGCTCTCAGATGGATTACTGTTCACTCTGTGGGGTGGAAGTGGAGTGGTTGCATTGAGGCAGTTGGACAAAATTCAAAATAAAGCTATTAGATTAATCAATAACCCTGCAATCACACAGGACCTTCCTACATTAGCCATACGAAGAAACGTTGCATCCCTTGCATTATTCTACAGATATTTTCACAGCAATTGTTCCGAGGAACTTGCTTCAATTGTGCCGCCTCTCCACATCTTTCCCCGTAGAACTAGGGCAGCTGAGAGCGCCCATGAATTTACACTTTCGCCTCCACAATGCAGAACTTCTGCTTATCAGAATTCATTTATCCCCAGAGCTACTACTCTTTGGAATTCACTTCCCTCGAATTGCTTTCCACAAACTTACAATCAACAAATGTTTAAATCTAGTTGTTACAAACATTTTATGAATGGAGGATGCCTTTAGGCACATGGACCTTTTTGTTTTATCTGTGTTTTTCCTTCCTCCGTTCATTGTCTCTTAAAAAAAAAAAAAAAAAAAAAAAAAAAAAAAACCAGCTTTGACTAGGCCTAGGCTATGCTATTTACCGATTGTTTTTTCATATCAGAATTGCATTTATATAATCCTTATGATAATTAAATTGGCGGTGAATGTTATTCCGATGAAATGGAAGTTGTATAGCCTAGCCTATATATTTGTAAGATGTGTGCTGGCTTGGAGCAAGCCTGTGTTGTTTTTCCTGTCCTGTGATGATCTTGCGACGGCTCGGTTGAGACGGTGGTCTTGCGACAGGCCCGGAAAATCACGTCTCTACTGAAAGTAAGAAGTTGTGCAGTAGGCTAGGAGAAAATTTGGCGTAGAGGAGTGGCTGGTGCGTGTGATAATGAAGATGTATGAAGACTCACGAACGGTAGTGAGGGTGAAAGGTGTACTGAGTGAGGGACATATGCTAGGTGAAGGTTAGGTTTGTATCCCACGTACTGGGTACTAGGGACATATACTAGGTGTTATGTAAGGGTTAGTATTGTATCCCAAATACTAGGTACTAGGGACATATACTAGGTGTTACGTGAGGGTTAGCTTGGTATCCCACGTACTGGGTACTAGGGACATATACTAGGTGCTACGTGAGGGTTAGTTTTGTATCCAACGTACTGGGTCTAGGGGGCGGCAGCCTCCACCCATAATACTAGGATAGGTTAGGTAAGGTTGTTAGGTTAGGCTAATGGGGATGGATGTAGTTTCCAAGTGTACGGTCCGTCATGTTTAAATTTGTCGATCGCCGTTGTTAACCTGCCCTTCCCTACCTATCATGTGTTGATTGGTTGTCCATCTTGATCTAATTCTTCAGCCAGCCCTATTAGAGTATTTGGGGGAACTCAGTGGTGTGGTTAAACTATTTTTAATATATATTTGTTTAAATATGTAAGATATGCAATAAATTATGTAAAATATATTGTTTTTACTTTATACCTATACATATAATTGTCATTATTAAGGAAATTCCATTGACTATTTACATCGCTAGGCCTAGCTTCCTTATTTCTATTAATTTCCTCCAGTTCACAATGAAACCTATTGCTAATTTCCTTGTTCTTCAGCAGCAGCGGCGGTGTCGGCGTTGGACGCTTGGGATAATGTTCCTGTCTATTTTGAATGCCATTCGATACAATAATATGTTGAAAACACCTCACCCCCCCCCCATGACATGTTATCATCATATATATTGCCAGTAGGGGGCAAACAACCAAAAAAATTGCCACAAAGCCCTTCCCTCAACATATTAGTGTATCCAATGGCAGTCAAAATAGACGGGAACATGATCGCAAGCGTCCACCGCCGCCGCCGCCGTCATGTTTACATGGTCGAACGCCGCAGTTTGGTTAGGCCTATTTGCCCCCCTCAACATATTATTGTATCCAACGGCATTCAAAATGAACGGGAACATGATGGCAAGCTTTCGTCGCCGCTCCACCGCCATGTTTACATGTGTCGATCGCCTTGGTTAAGTTCGCGTCTATTTTGACGGCGATTTTTTTCGGTTATTTGCCCCCTGCTGGCAATATATAAGATGATGACAATATTTCATGAGGGGGGGGCCTCAACAATGACCTCTAACCTCTGTATATCAAATAGGGCTAGAGCAAATTGGCTGCAAATTTCCACATCTAGGCTATTCCTTGACTGACTCTTCCCAAATGGTCGACATATCAGTCTCATATTAGCTTGATCACTCTAGGCCTAGTTGTTTTTTAGTTACAGAGGTTATAGCCTAGGTCATGATTTCTTGCCTACTTACAGCGAATAGACTAGGCCTATTGTAGATTGGTAAAATATTTGCTTAATAGGCCTAGGCTATGCAATTGTCTCGATTCGACTAATTTTACCTAATTAGGCCTAAAGCAGCCTCAGTCTATTCCCAAACCCCAAACAGTATCCCATGTTAAGCCCTAGGCTAGGCCTAGGCTAATCCCACTCTCAATCAAAATTCGAACTGATAAATTCGTACCAACCGGTAGAGCTGCGTAGGCTAGGCCTATATTTTTCGTGAATAGATATAGAAAATGGTTTAAAGGAAAGAGCATCCTATATTATGTTCAAATATATGTAATAGCACTGTGTATGGTTGTATTACATTTAAATAGTGATAGATGTGTATATTAATGTGATAAATACTCCGAAGTTCGCATACGTTCAGAAAATTTTGTGTAACACTGTTGCCAGATACTAATGAATCCCATTATCATTATATCATAATGGATTTTACTCATTTGAATAATTTCAAATACCTAGGACATTAATATAATATTTTCCTATCTTTTTTGTAGTGATATTTGTATGATTTAGTGGTATATTGGTGTCTGTCGAGGGTTATAATGCATTGTGAAAGTTACCTCTGCATCTCTGACTTGGCTTAAGTACCCCTGCTTTCTTTGAGTACTACACGGCAAGAGAAGGTTTCGGTTCTGTCACAGACTGTCAATTACTGTTCAAGGTAAACACAACTGCTAAATTCGACATCATGTTCAAATAATATGTAATAGCATTATCTATGGTTGTATTAGACAACAATCGTGATAGGTTTCTATTGTATGTGGATAAATAGTATTAAGCTGAATAAACTAAATACCGAAAGTTCACTAGAGTGGTTGTTGATACATA